>JAVIAB010000160.1:65084032-65141532 GCA_032433765.1 Megaustenia siamemsis
CGTTAAGCAGACACCCAACTACATAGCTATAAATATTTTCTAACGTCTACCTGGCGCGATAGCGTCACACCGAATCGAACTAATGCCCGAACCGATAGCACGCTGTCCGAAAACACTCGAGATAATCCCCGATGGGTCACCCGCCGACACGCGATCCGCCCCGAGGGCATGTATAATCTACTAACCTATCACTATCGATCAAGTACATCAAGAGCTCCAAAGTCAGCACACATCAGACATAAACAGGTCACTTCCGGGGTCACCGAGACTAGAGGTCAACATCCGGACACGAAATGTCATGGTTAACTCCCCCTGCGCCGCGCGCCGCCCTATATATCTTTGTTAATTTAGCGCCACAATACGGGCCAAATCCTTCCTGCTATACTACTCATATATCATGTTGTAGTAGTATAGCCCATATATCATGTTCTGGTAGTATATCCCATATATCATGTTGTAGTAGTATAGGGGGTTAAGGCAACAAAATGCAAATGAATGCATAAAAGTATGCATTCATTTGCATTTTAAAATGAATGTATATATCATGTTGTAATAGTATAGCCCATATATCATGCTATTGTAGTGTGTGTGCTGTATCGAAATGTTTCAAAGAAAACGACAAGTAATCTCAATGTTGATTTGTTATATTTACTTGGAATTTACCGTAAACTTCGAATGGATTTTATACGCGTTAACTACAAGGTAACTCAGAAATACCTGCATATAACATTACATAGCATTGGGCTTAAGGACTCAACTCACAGTCTTCTGGATCCATAACAAACTAAAACAGTCAGTCCGCTTATGTGGCTGTGAATCATGGAGAACAACACAATTTACAATCATGAAGATACAGATTTTCATTAATGGATGTTTACGCAGAATAAAAGGATGGAAATGGCAGGACAAAATCACTAACATAGAATAATGAAAGTGTACCAGTCAAATACCAGTGGATAAAGAGATACAGCGAAGACGATGGCGCTGGATAGGACATACACTGCGGAAGCCAACTGAGAGTATTACACAACAGGCCCTTTTTTGGAATCCCCCGGGGAAAAGACAGAGAGGAAAACCAAGGAATTCTTGAAGAAGACAGACAGAAGCAGAGATGAATATGATGGGGAAGTCATGGAATGATGTTAAAAGAATGGCAAGAAACAGAACGGCTTGGAAAGTGTTTGTTGAAAACTGATGCTCCACGGGGAGCTGAAAGGTAGAAGCAGAACAAACAAAAACACCATGTTGTACATATTCATCAGGAACATTGAAGTCCTATGTTAACGTCCTGCTTCTATAGAATTAGGTACTTGATCATCTTTCTCTTCTTTGCGTTCGTCATGTAAGTGGGCGTTGTGCATTGTGTCGCTAGTTTACGACAAAGTCGCGATATGCGCCTTTCGTTGCGACACATACGTCTTCAGCATTGATAGGTTTTGTGCTTAACAAGTTTTGCCCTGGAAACAGTCATTTTGGCCTACTTTTTTAAGACTGAACTGCCAAGGTTTCTTTAACGTGCGCGAATGTACACGAGACTTTCTGCTTTTCACCGGTATCCGAGAGGGCTAGGTACCGGTTCTTCCTACCCATAGACCACGGTTAGGGAAAGCAACGAGAGAACCACAAGTTCGAAGTGAAAAATTCCCTGTGGCGGGATTTGAACCCGGGAATTTTCTGTTCATAAGCTAACATCTTACTCCTGGACCACCCGGATCCCGGTACTCCATCTCATCTACCATGAGATCATCGTTAATGATCATCATGTGCTATGCCTGGAGGTGTTGGCGATCGTGTCTGCCCAACTCACTCAGTGCTTTTTTTTTCAATGCTACTGTTGAAATGCTCTTGTGCCACGCTGTTAAACATTATGCTATCTTCTATCTTTGCCTTCCTCCTTCTCTTTGCCTCAGTCTTTCCTGTTGTCACGATATTTTCAAGCTTTTCCCATCTCATTCCTTTCACAAAGAAAGTGAATAGCCTTCTACTGATAGATTTTAGAAGTTTTCTTTAAATTCTCCCCTCTCTCATGACTTTCTTTGTGTTCTCCCCTCTCTCAGGACTTTCTTGATGTTCTCCCCTCTCTCAAGACTTTCTTTGTTTTCTCCCCTTTCAAGAGTTTCTTTGTGTTCTCCCCTCTCTCACATGACCTTATTTGTGTTCTCCCCTCTCTCAGAAATTTCTTTGGGTTCTCCCCTCTCTCAGGACTTTCTTTGTGTTTTCCCCTCTCTCAGGACCTTCTTTGTGTTCTCCCCTCTCTCAGGACTTTCTTTGTGTTTTCCCCTCTCTCAGGACCTTCTTTGTGTTCTCCCCTCTCTCAGGACTTCTTTGTGTTCTCCCCTCTCTCAGGACCTTCTTTGTGTTTTCCCCTCTCTCAGGACCTTCTTTGTGTTTTCCCCTCTCTCAGGACTTTCTTTGTGTTTTCCCCTTTCTCAGGACTTTCTTTGTGTTTTCCCCTCTCTCAGGACCTTCTTTGTGTTCTCCCCTCTCTCAGGACCTTCTTTGTGTTCTCCCCTCTCTCAGGACCTTCTTTGTGTTCTCCCCTCTCTCAGGACCTTCTTTGTGTTCTCCCCTCTCTCAGGACCTTCTTTGTTTTCTCCCCTCTCTCGGGACCTTCTTTGTGTTTTCCCCTCTCTCAGGACCTTCTTTGTGTTCTCCCCTCTCTCAGGACTTTCTTTGTGTTTTCCCCTCTCTCAGGACCTTCTTTGTGTTCTCCCCTCTCTCAGGACCTTCTTTGTGTTCTCCCCTGTCTCAGGACCTTCTTTGTGTTCTCCCCTCTCTCAGGACCTTCTTTGTGTTTTCCCCTCTCTCAGGACTTTCTTTGTGTTTTCCCCTCTCTCAGGACTTTCTTTGTGTTTTCCCCTCTCTCAGGACTTTTTTTGTGTTTTCCCCTCTCTCAGGACCTTCTTTGTGTTCTCCCCTCTCTCAGGACCTTCTTTGTGTTCTCCCCTCTCTCAGGACCTTCTTTGTGTTTTCCCCTCTCTCAGGACCTTCTTTGTGTTTTCCCCTCTCTCAGGACTTTCTTTGTGTTTTCCCCTCTCTCAGGATTTTCTTTGTGTTTTCCATTCTCTCAGGACCTTCTTTGTGTTTTCCCCTCTCTCAGGACTTTCTTTGTGTTTTCCCCTCTCTCAGGACTTTCTTTGTGTTTTCCCCTCTCTCAGGACCTTCTTTGTGTTTTCCCCTCTCTCAGGACTTTCTTTGTGTTCTCCCCTCTCTCAGGACCTTCTTTGTGTTCTCCCCTCTCTCAGGACTTTCTTTGTGTTTTCCCCTCTCTCAGGACTTTCTTTGTGTTCTCCCCTCTCTCAGGACTTTCTTTGTGTTCTCCCCTCTCTCAGGACTTTCTTTGTGTTTTCTCCTCTCTCAGGACTTTCTTTGTGTTTTCCCCTCTCTCAGGACTTTCTTTGTGTTCTTCCCTCTCTCAGGAATTTTTTTGGGCTCCACCCTCTTTCATGAGTTTCTTTGTGTTTTCTCCTCTCTCAGGACTTTCTTTGTGTTTTCCCCTCTCTCATGACTTTCTTTGTGTTCTCCCCTCTCTCAGGACTTTCTTTGGGTTCTCCCCTCTCTCAGGACTTTCTTTGGGTTCTCCCCTCTCTCAGGACTTTCTTTGGGTTCTCCCCTCTCTCAGGACTTTCTTTGGGTTCTCCCCTCTCTCAGGACTTTCTTTGTGTTCTCCCCTCTCTCAGGACTTTCTTTGGGTTCTCCCCTCTCTCAGGACTTTCTTTGGGTTCTCCCCTCTCTCAGGACTTTCTTTGGGTTCTCCCCTCTCTCAGGACTTTCTTTGGGTTCTCTTCTCTCTCAGGACTTTCTTTGGGTTCTCCCCTCTCTCAGGACTTTCTTTGGGTTCTCCCCTCTCTCAGGACTTTCTTTGGGTTCTCCCCTCTCTCAGGACTTTCTTTGTGTTCTCCCCTCTCTCAGGACTTTCTTTGTGTTCTCCCCTCTCTCAGGATTTTCTTTGTGTTCTCCTCTCTCTCTCTCCTTTCTTTGTGTTCTCCCCTCTCTCTAGACATCATCATTACTCACGTTAGCCGCCCATGGTATTCTTAAGCTCTTCTGTAGATCCAATCTTTGTGGCCTCCAAATATCTTCTTGTTTGCTTGTCGATCGTCCATGATATAATTCCATATATTAAGATGGGTTCCATGTAACACTGGATAACTACTTTTCTCACTTCTTCTGACAAAGAAAAGTTTGTGTTAGTCACATCTCATATCTTAGTGTATGTGTGTCTGTGTTAGTCATATCTCATATCTTAGCGTATGTGTGTCTGTGTTAGTCATATCTCATATCTTAGTGTATGTGTGTCTGTGTTAGTCACATCTCATATTGTAGTGTGTGTGTGTCTGTGTTAGTCATATCTCATATCTTAGTGTGTGGGTGTGTTAGTCATATCTCATATCTTAGTGTGTGTCTGTGTTAGTCATATCTCATATCTTAGCGTACGTGTGTCTGTATTAGTCATATCTCATATCTTAGTGTATGTGTGTCTGTGTTAGTCATATCTCATATCTTAGCGTATGTGTGTCTGTGTTAGTCATATCTCATATCTTAGTGTATGTGTGTCTGTGTTAGTCATATCTCATATCTTAGTGTATGTGTGTCTGTGTTAGTCACATCTCATACTGTAGTGTGTGTGTGTCTGTGTTAGTCATATCTCATATCTTAGTGTGTGGGTGTGTTAGTCATATCTCATATCTTAGTGTGTGTGTGTTAGTCACATCTCATATCTTAGTGTGTGTGTGTGTGTTAGTCATATCTCATATCTTAGTGTGTGTGTGTCTGTGTTAGTCACATCTCATATCTTAGTGTGTGTGTGTGTGTGTTAGACATATCTCATATCTTAGTGTATGTGTGTCTGTGTTAGTCACATCTCATATTGTAGTGTGTGTGTGTGTGTCTGTGTTAGTCATATCTCATATCTTAGTGTGTGTGTGTTAGTCATATCTCATATCTTAGTGTGTGTGTGTGTTAGTCACATCTCATATCTTAGTGTGTGTGTGTGTCTGTGTTAGTCATATCTCATATCTTAGTGTGTGTGTGTGTTAGTCATATCTCATATCTTAGTGTGTGTGAGTCTGTGTTAGTCACATCTCATATCTTAGTGTGTGTGTGTATGTTAGTCATATCTCATATCTTAGTGTGTGTGTGTCTGTGTTAGTCATATCTCATATCTTAGTGTGTGTGTGTGTGTCTGTGTCTGTGTTAGTCATATCTCATATCTTAGTATGTGTGTGTCTGTGTCTTTGTTAGTCATATCTCATATCTTAGTGTGTGTGTGTGTTAGTCATATCTCATATTTTAGTGTGTGTGTGTGTCTGTGTTAGTCATATCTCATATCTTAGTGTGTGTGTGGGTGTGTGTGTGTGTTAGTCATATCTCATATCTTGGTGTGAGGAGGCGAAGGCGCGCCCCCAGCACCAGAGCTGGAAGTTGTCAGCGGCCACCAGCTAATGGCTTGCGCCAGAGTCGGTGAACCAAAACCATCCAGACCCTGCTCCACCTCTCCGCGGTGCCTCCAGTAAAGACTAACCTGTCTAGTCTGGCCAAGAGTGCAGGGATCGAAGAGGGAAGACAGCCCGGTACTCAAAAATGTCGTGCTGAAGTCGGATGTGTTGGGCCGAAAGGCGCAAATATAACAGTTATACTGCAAACCATAACACAACGCAGACACGTCCACTACGTCCTTGTAAGGGCGGAAGTTGAAGAGGAATATTCTAGTCTACTACGATACTCTAGAATACTTTAGTCATCGGGCGGACACACACATGTCTTTGTGTGTGCATGTCTGTGTTGGTCACCTCTAGTGACTCGGGCAGATGGTGCTCGTAAACCTGGGAGGGCCGACCATCTAGGGGCAGAATCCCCCTACAGAAAAGACAATCTGCTGCCTTGCAGGAATATTGGGTACAATCAAAGGCTAAGGAAAGCAAACCTGAATAAAATGCTGGCTGAAATCGGATGCACTGGGCCACTGGCGCAGAACACAGTGCAACGTTTTAACAGGTATTCAATCAGAGTGGATCTAACAGACTCTAATTGTGATATTCTGTCTGTGGGGTCGATAAATTCACTTAAACAGACAGCTGTCTCCATGTGAGAGTCTGGAATCCTGCTCTGATTGAGCTTTGATAGCAGAGAGAGAAAGATATTACTTCAGCAATAACTTTGTTAAAATATATAGTAACCACACCTTAATACGTAGGACGTACCAGAACTGTATCTTCATCTCAACGTTGTGCTACCAGTCCTGGACTCTAGATGCAAGAACAATATGAAAAATAACCACCACCGAGATCAAATGTGTTAGACGAATGGCAGGAAACAGCATGAAAGATAAGATCAGAAATGAAGAACTGAGGGGAAAAAAGCTAGGAATAAACCTCACCACAAAATATATAAAGAAACATCAAATCAAATGGTTTGGCCACGAGATAAGGCAGAAAGATCAAAACACAACACAGGAGCCTTCACAGCGTTGCAAGAACATCAGACCCACGAAAATGATGGATTGACAAAATATTAAAAACACTAGAAAAAATAACAGTAGGAGAAACCAGCAGAAGAGCAAAAGACCGCAAATTATATCTCGCATCAACGCTGATAATAGGAAAAATAAGGAAGGAAAGTAGAAGTTACCAAAATCAAAACATTTAGCAGCCTATCCTAAATCCACAAATTTCTAGAAAAAGTTAAATCAAAATCGTATTTATTTTTAGCTCACATTCCGACAATTCTGCGACGCTAGATATGAAGAAATGTTGTTTACAAACATGCCCAAGGTTCGAGGGAAATATTTTAAAAACACGAGCCTTGGAACACACCCAGCTCTGACTTAATCAATAGACTTCGTGACCCTTGGATTTAATCCTAATCATTACCTTATAAACCTGTAAATTACGACTGCCAGGTGCGTAAAGCGAAGGTTATAGGGCGGTTTACAAAAAATAATTATGAGAAATAAACTAGAATTCTCATAGATCTTGTTCCATCTTGCACGAAAAATGTATTTTTGTGACATGAACCTATTACCATCATTATCAAGCACCATGATCACCAGGTGTAGATGACGATGTGTCTCCACAACTTTCGATCCCGACAGTTTTTTATCATTTCTGTTGTTGACCTTCTGCCAAGCCATTCTCTTAAGCTGTCTGGTATCTTTTCCCTTTGCTTACCTCTATCTCTTCGACCCTCAAATTCCCCAGTTGTCACAATATATTCCAGCTGTACCCTACACAAATTACAGTATATGATTTAGTAATGTATAAATAATATACACATATATAAATATTATTAATATAATATAATATAATATAATATAATATAATATAATATAATATAATATAATATAATATAATATAATATAATATATATAATATAATATAATATAATATAATATAATATAATATAATATAATATAATATAATATAATATAATATAATATAATATAATATAATATGATATGATATGATATGATATGATATGATATGATATGATATGATATGATATGATATGATATGATATGATATGATATGATATGATATGATATGATATGATATGATATGATATGATATGATATGATATGATATGATATGATATGATATGATATGATATGATATGATATGATATGATATGATATGATATAATATAACATATCGCAACACAATACAATACAATACAATACAATAAAATACAATACAATAATATAATATAATATAATATAATAATATAATAATAATATAATATATATAATATAATATAATATAATATAATATAATATAATATAATATAATATAATATAATATAATATAATATAATATAATATAATATAATATAATATAATATAATATAAATAATATAATATAATATAATATAATATAATATAATATAATATAATATAATATAATATAATATAATATAATATAATATATATAATATATATATAATATAATATAATATAATATAATATAATATAATATAATATAATATAATATAATATAATATAATATAATATAATATAATATAATATAATATAATATAATATAATATAAAAAAACGTCTTTAGTAACAAACCTATGTCAATAAAAGTGAGAAAGAGAATTCATCGGTGCTATATAAAACCAATTTGTGACCTATGGAAGCGAATCATGGACAGTAAACAAACAAATGAAAAGAGGAGTAGAGGCCACAGAGGCTGAAAGACAAACGAGGAAATTCTCAAAGAGGTCAACACAGAAAGGGAGCTCACACAAAAAAAATCAGAAAGAAACAATCAATATTTTTCGGGCACGTCATGATAAGAGTAAAGTTGGAATACTTGGTTACAACTGACAAAATACAGGGAAAGAGAGAGCGCGCACGACAAATAGAGAAAATACTAGATAGCTTGGTGTCACGGAAAACAGTCAACAACAGAACTGATACGATGCATGATGGATAGATGGTTGTGGAAGGACATGATCGCCCTCGCTAGCCGGTATGATACATGCTGATGATGATAACTGTTTCCACGTTGACAATATATTTTGTCATTGTAAGAAAACATGTGGTTTCTGTTTTTTATATAGTTAATTTAACCGTCCCTGTGGACGATTCAATGGCTATGAAAAATAAACTGGCTGGCCGAACGTGACCCGCGGGCCGGTAATTGGCCATCGGTGATCTAAAACATGCAGTCCCCCAGTCGATTGTCTTGTCACTCTCATTCTTCTTCTTCTGCTTTTCCTCTTCATTACACTCATTCCTCTTCTTCTATTTTCTTCATTACTCTCATTCTTCTTCTACTTTCTTCATTACTCGCATTCTTCTTCTTCTACTTTCCTCATTACTCTCATTCCTCTTCTTCTACTTATCTCATTACTCTCATACTTCTTCTTTCCTCATTACTCTCATTTCTCTTCTTCTGTAACAGTAAGCTAGTGAAAGCATGGGGGCAGGTAACTTATTTGTTACCCGCTTCTCAATAGACTATAGCAGTGACGAATGGTAGCGACCAACGTAGTCAGGAGATAATTTAAGTATGGTAATTTTCCAGATACAACAAAGTTAGGAGTATAAGTTTATGTATGGGTAGCACACAGAAGTGGGGAGGAAGGTAAGGTAGAATTACTGGACGACACGATGACAGTTAAGTCCATGGATATTTCCATGCGGGTTTTCACAACAGGTTGTTGTGAAAGTGACCATCATGCAAATAGCATGCGTTGACCCCATGACTTTGGCCAGTCTGATAAACAAGGTGTTCTCATCAAACCAGAAGAGAGTATCATGAAGAAATTTAAGAAGTTGGAAATTTTGAGAGAAATTCATAAACTTGATGTTCAAATTAAGGCTCTGGAGAGAGAAAAGCTTACTCATATATTCAGCAAAAGATCTGATTTTCGTGATGACTTTGGGCCAATGGAAGAAGAAGAGACTAAACTGACAGATGAAAGAAAAACAGAAAAGGTAAAAATAAAACAGCAGTTGGAGAAAATGAGTTACTTAATTAAGAGATTTCAAATGGAACTTAGGAGTGTGAAACCAATCCCAGAATTTGTTGAAAAGTTAAAAAGTAGGATGGAAGAGATTGAAAGAACCATCCATTCTTTCAAAGAGCAGCAGCGCTTGAAATATGACGAACTAATGCATTCTGATAGATCGTTACTTTTGGAGTTGCAGCAGTTGGAACGTAAATTTGAAGCATGGAATCAGACATCAACAGCTCATCAAACAGCTTCCCGAATTACATCTTCATAACTGCCTACAGTTGCTAGAGACATTTCAAAAGACTTGCCCCCAGAAGTAGCAGCTTTTGATACATTTGTGCTCCAGAGTGGAGGCCATCAGGGTGGTTGGGATGAGCAAGATCATAAAACATTTCTGAGATCCCGCAACATGTATAAGGGTAGAATTGTGTTTCTGGACCATGTAAAACCTGTATTGCCAATCCGAACAGAAAATGGGATTAGAGAGCATGGGTCTTGGTTTCATGAATACACATTTCTCTATGAAAACAAGAAATATGCAATCAAGAAATGGAGAGATAAAAAGGAGGATGAAAAGGAAGATGCCATTTCCCAAGTTCAAAGTGAATTGGATGCCAAAAAAGATGAGGAAGCCAAGAAAGGAAGCCACTTCAGCTAAAGAGAGGACAGGAAAGTTAGTTCAATTCAGTTCAGGATGAAGTAAGTTAGCAGGGAGGAACAGTTAGCAGTTAGCAGTTAGGAGTTAGGAAGAGTTCAGATTCAGTTCAGAATGTAGACTAAGCAAGCTTAGTCCGGCTTCGGCCGAACTGCCGAAGGCAGTTAGTTAGAAGTTAAGTAGAACTAGAAGTGTTAGAATAAGAAGCTAACAAGTTAGATCACAAGTAATTAATTTTAATAAATTTTCTTGATGTAGCAAAGTCAGTTAGGAATCTTCAAGTTGTAGTTGTAAGTCAGTTGAGAGATTATTAAGACAGTTGAGAAGTTATTAGTAGAAGTTGATGAAAATGTGAACTTTAGTGCTGTGAACGTGTTTGAAAGAATCCCAGAATTGTGTTTCACATTTCATCAAGTAAGTTGAATAATGTTGTATTAAAATATGCACTTGGGACTGATCATAGACACCGGCGATTTGCCTCGGAGAAGTCCCGAATTCTATTGACCTTTCGAGCTGTAACCGGCCCATAGGGCGTAGACCAAGATACACCTTCTCCTATCTGAATTTTTTGTTATAGCAGTTTTCTTTTAAAGATATTTTATCAAATCTCGCCATTTGTCTCTGTTCTGTGCAAGCAGTTCTATCTCATTGAGGGAGCCGATTACTGCTGCTCTTGCCTCTCTCATCAATGTTCTTCTCAGTGTCTTCCTGGGTCTTCCTCTTTTTCTCTTACCTGTTGTTTCCCATATGAGGGCTTGCTTTGCTATTCGGTTATTATCTCTTCTCATCACATGTCCAACATATGACCATCGTCTTTTCTTGATTACTGAAGATATTAGTGGTTGATTGGCAATTTCTCTAACTTCCTCGTTTGTTTTGAATTCGTTCTACGCTATTTCAAGTATTTTCCTTAGACATTTATTTTCGAATGCGTTTAACTTTGTTTCTATATCTCTTTTTGTTTTCCAGCTTTCACACGCATACGTAAGGGTTGATAGTACATTTGATTTGAATAACCTAAGTTTTGTGTTTGTGCTGATGAGTTTTGATTTCCACAATTTTTCAAGGCTTCTGATAGACATTGCTGCTTTAGCCATTCTGATTCTAATTTCTTTACTTGTATCCCCTTCTCGATCAATGTGACTTCCAAGATAGATAAAGTGATCGACCTCTTCTACTGGTTTGTTTTCCATGTATATTTTGTCACCTGTAGGAATTAAACTTTTCATGACTATAGTCTTTTCATGATTGATCTCAAGCCCAATTTTGCTGGCTATTGATGATAGAGGTAAAGGCATCAAGATGCACTAAGATGCGTAGAGATGTGAAGCTGCTGTAAAGCTGATGAATAAGAGCAATAATAAAAGAAAATATTTTTCCTTTTTTTTATTTTTGCTCCTATTGATGATAGTTCATTTGTGTTTTCCTGCATCGTTTTTATCTGACTGCTGATGAGAACTATGTCATCAGCAAAGTCGAGGTCCTCCAAATGGTCTCATTGTATCCATTCGATGCCTTTATTACCAGTGCAGCATTTCTTCATTATGAAGTCCATAACAATTCCAAATAACAAGGGCGATAAAATACATCCTTGTTTAACCCCAGTTTCTATTGGGAAACATTCGCTCAGTCCTTCCTCTGTTCGAACTGCACATGTGTAACTATCATACATGTATTTGATGATATTTATGATTTTTGATGGTAAGCCATATTGCTTCAGAATTTTCCACAAAGAATCTCTATGAATACTGTCAAATGCTTTTTTGAAGTCGATGAAGTTAAGTACAAAAGGTTTTTGCTTTTCAATGTGTTCCTCCAATATAAGTCGTAGAGTGAAAATGTGGTCAAGGCAGCTTCTCCCTTTTCTAAACCCAGCCTGTCAGTTCCGAATTAATGAACATTAATTTCAGATAAGTGCATTCACCACTACAATTCATTTGAGCAAAAAGAAATCAATAAACTGAGTATCATTATGTATTCAAGAAAGACTCTGTCATGAATTACCTGTTATGTGATCCATGTGATGTGATGTCAACAAGTTAAAATAATAAAGATAATATAAAGAATAAATAATATCACAAGTCTATAACACTTCTACTTATCGTATTACTCTCATTCTTCTTTCTCTTCTTCTTCCACCTTCCTTCCTCACTATTCTCATTCTTCTACTTTCCTCATTACTCTCATTCTTCTACTTTCCTCATTACTCTCATTCTTCTACTTTCCTCATCACTCAAATTTCTTCTTTTACTTTCCTCATTACTCTCATTCCTCTTCTTCTATTTATCTCATTACTCTCATTCTTCATCTTTCCTCATTGTTCTCATTACTCTCATACTTCTTCTTTCCTTCATCATTACTCTCATTCCTCTTCTTCTACTTATCTCATTACTCTCATTTTTCTTCTTTCCTCATTGCTCTCATTACCCTCATACTTCTGCTTCTTTCCTTCCTTATTCCTCTCATTCCTCTTCTTCTACATGTCTCATTACTCTCATTCTTCTTCTTTCCTCATTGCTCTCATTACTCTCATACTTCTTCTTTCCTTCCTCATTACTCTCATTCCTCTTCATCTACTTATCTCATTACTCTTATTCTTCTTCTTTCCTCATTGCTCTCATTACCCTCATACTTCTTTTTTCTTTCCTTCCTCATTACTCTCATTCTTCTTCTTCTTCTTCTACTTTCCTCATTACTCTCGTTCCTCTTCTTCTACATGTTCCATTACTCTCATTCGTCTTCTTTCCTCATTGCTCTCATTATTCTCATACTTCTTCTTTCCTTCCTCATTACTCTCATTCCTCTTCTTCTACTTACCTCATTACTCTCATTCTTCTTCTTTCCTCATTGCTCTCATTACCCTCATACTTCTTCTTCTTTCCTTCCTCATTACTCTCATTTGTCTCCTTCTTTTCCGTATTACTCTCATTACTTGCGCTAAAGACATACTATAATCTGTAGCAATAAAAATACAAATAAAATGAGAAGGCCGTTTTTAGTTTTAATCATAACATAAATAAGCATTTAAATAATTACTTGAGAATGTTGTTCTGGCTCATTAGGTGTGCATTCCTGTAACGGCTCTCTCATGTAATCACGTTATATGGCTTCGTGCTCCTTACACCAGATTGCTAATTCCAATTTACAAACAGTAGCTCTCTCTGCAAGAAGAGTTACAGGCAGATTAAATATCATTGCAGGCATATTGATATTGTATACACCCATCCTGTCCTATGGAAGTGAATGATGGATGTTGAGTGAACAAGCAAATCATCATTATCGTCAAGTGCCGTCTCCGCATCGATGGTTGGCTACCATAGAGCGCCGTTCCACTCTGTCTTTTGCTTTAATGGTGCAGGTTGTCATAGACTGACGACTTGTCCATCTTTTGATGTTACTCGTCCACGTTAGTCTTGGTCTGCTTCTGACTCTTTTACCTTGTATTTTCCCTCCAAGATTATTTTTAGTAGGCTATTGTGTCTTTTAACATGCCCCAACAATCGCAATTGTCTTGTTTGAATTGTGTTTAAACAAGTAAAAATATTTTTAAAAAACACACATTAAAGAAACAAAGAAATGCAGTTTCTTAAACAGCCGAAACAGACCAGTGAGAAAACGCTTAATGAGACCAGAACATAATGATAGTTCTTAATTAAAAAACATCATAATGAAAAAAGTAATATGTTTTTTTATATGTTATGAGAAGATAGGATTGGAACACATCGATAGTAGTGTGTTTACATTACAAATAAAATAGTTTAGTTTAGTTGTTTAGTTTAGTTTAGTTTAGTTGTTTAGTTCTTTAGTTTAGTTCAGTATTGCTAGGTTTAACTTAGATTTGTTTAGTTTAATTTAGTTGTTTAGTTTAGTTTAGTACTGTTTAGTTTAATTTAGTTTAGTTTAGTTTAGTATTGCATAGGTTAATTTAGTTTAGTATTGTTTAGTTTAATTTAGTTTAGTTTAGTTTAGTATTGTTTAGTTTAATTTAGTTTAGTTTAGTATTTTTTAGTTTAATTTAGTTTAGTTTAGTATTGTTTAGTTTAATTTAGTTTAGTTTAGTTTAGTATTGTTTAGTTTAATTTAGTTTAGTTTAGTTGAACGAACAAGAAGGAGGCGGACAAGAAGATGAACAAGAATGAGACGAGGAAGAAGATGAACAAGATGAACAAGAAGGAGACTAGGAAGAAAATGAACAAGAAGATGAACAAGAAGGAGACTAGGAAGAAGATAAAACAAGAAGATGTACAAGAAGGAGACGAGGAAGAAGATAAACAATAAGATGAACAAGAAGATAAACAATAAGATGAACAAGAAGTTAAACAAGAAGACGAACAAGAATTTGAACAAGAAGATGAACAAGAAGATAAACAAGAAGATGAACAAGAAGATGAATAAGAAGATGAACAAGAAGGAGACGAGGAAGAAGATGAACAAAAAGATGAACAAGCAGATAAACAAGAAGATGAACAAGAATGAGACGAGGAAGAAGATGAACAAGAAGATGAACAAGAAGATAAACAAGAGAATGAACAAGAAGATAAACAAGAAGGAGGCGAACAAGAAGACGAACAAGAAGATGAACAAGAAGGAGGCGAACAAGAAGACGAACAAGAATGAGACGAGGAAGAAGATGAACAAGAAGATGAACAAGTAGATGAACAAGAAGACGAACAAGGAGATGAACAAGAAGGAGGCGAACAAGAAGACGAACAAGAAGATGAACAAGCAGATGAACAAGAAGATGAACAATAAGATGAACAAGCAGATGAACAATAAGGAGACGAAGAAAAAGCAGGCTAAGAAGAATGAGGCGAACAAGAAGACGTTTAAGAAGACGAACACGAAGATGAACAAGAAGACCAACAAGAAGACGAATAAGAAGATGAACTAGAAGATGAACAAGAAGACCAACAAGAAGACGAATAAGAAGATGAACTAGAAGATGAACAAGAAGACCAACAAGAAGACGAATAAAAAGATGAACAAGAAGATGAACAAGAAGACGAATAAGAAGATGAACAAGAAGATAAACAAGAAAACGAACAAGAAGGAGAGGAAGAAAAGGCAGACTAAGAAGAAGGAGACGAGGAAAGAGCAGACTAAGAAGAAGGAGACGTAGAAAGAGCAGACTAATAAGAAGGAGACGTAGAAAGAGCAGACTAATAAGAAGGAGACGTAGAAAGAGCAGACTAATAAGAAGGAGACGTAGAAAGAGCAGACTAATAAGAAGGAGACGTAGAAAGAGCAGACTAATAAGAAGGAGACGTAGAAAGAGCAGACTAATAAGAAGGAGACGTAGAAAGAGCAGACTAATAAGAAGGAGACGTAGAAAGAGCAGACTAATAAGAAGACGTAGACAAAGCGACGAAGAAGAATGAAACGAACAAGAAGTCTGAAAAAGGATTTGAAATGTCTTTATTAATTTATTGGAATGTAGCCTTAATTCATTCATTGATATGTAGCCTTAATTCATGCATTGGGATGTAGCCTTAATTCATTCATTGATATGTAGCCTTAATTCATGCATTGGGATGTAGCCTTAATTCATGCATTGATATGTAGCCTTAATTCATTCATTGAGATTTAGCCTTCATTCATTGATTATGTAGCTATAATTCATTACATATTATATAGCCTTTATTCATTCAATGGGACATAGCCCTAATTAATTCATTGAGATGTAGCCTTAATTAATTCACTGAGATGTAGCCTTTATTCATTATTTTCTATGTAGCCTTTTTCAATCATTGCGATGTAGCCTTTATTCATTCATTGGCTGTAGCTTTATTAATTCATTTGAATGTAGCCTTTATTCATTCATTTGAATGCAGCCTTTGACTGTTAATGGTAAAACGATCTCATACTATAGCTTGTTTCATAAGTCTTGCCCAAGTTTAAAAATCAATATCTTTTAAACCGCTTTTTGTATTTTTTTCAAAATTTGCATGTATAGTTATAATGATTAGAACCCAACAGGGAATTAATTTCATTAAAAACAAACATTTGGTTATTATTATTGCTTATTTGATTTATATAAATTTATAACGACCCATTGATGTCGTCAAAACTTAGTGTTTACGGTATTTAAGTTAAAAATAGCGATTACAAATCTATAGACGGTCCAATTTACGATTTTGCACGCTTTCCCCGTGATTTATCTGACACAAATAGACACTTGTAGTAAACACGAGACATTGTGTTTCCATTTCCGTTAATTCAACGGCGTATCGTGGAACAATAACATTTATCATGAGTCTTAAAATGAAATTCTGCAGTTTACAAAACATCGCAATAAAAATGTATGACTATTTTTGCAAAGAGGCTAAACGAGGAAGATTATTTCATTCTTTAGAAAACCCAGAGAATAGGACAAGACACATTTTGGATTTATCTAATCGGTCATTTAATCGCTGGATTCAAGCACGTGACCGTCAATGTTCCAAATATACAAAATCACAAGGAAGAGCAAAAATGTTGGATAATTTCGACAGTGAACTTATTAGAAGTGAAATTCGCAAAATGTTGGGTATGAATGAAACTGTTACAATAAGAAAATTAAAAGTATCGCTGAAAAAGAACAACAGTATTGAAATATCAAAGTCTACATTATGGAGGAACGTGAGAGCTGCAGGCTTTACATTCAGAAAGTATTCCAATGGACGAAACATCATCTGTGAGAAGCCACATATAGTAGTCATGAGAAGCAAGTACTTACGTGAAGTAAAAGAGGTGCGCAAGCAAGGTTATGATATTGTGTACTTGGATGAAACATGGATCAATGCTCACCACACTAACCAAAGGGAATGGCAGTCATCAGATGGAAAGATTAAGAGATTAATACCTAGCAGCAAAGGACAGCGCTTGATAATTGCTCATGCAGGTAGTCGACAACATGGACTAATACAGAATGCAGAGCTCATTTTTCTTTCAAAATCCATAGACAATCGGGATTATCACTCTGAGATGAATGGTCACATATTTAGACATTGGATTGAAAATTCTGTTCTCCCATCACTAGATCGACCATCTTGCCTAATAATGGACAATGCAGCGTACCACAACATTGTTGCACTTGAAGATAAAGTCCCGACGTCATCCAGTACAAAAGATGCTATTAAGATATGGCTCACAAAGGAGCACATACAATTTAATAACATGTACTTAAAACCTGAATTATTATCTCTAGTAAAGCAAAAACAGAGGACAAAGATTTTTCAAATAGATAAGATTATCCAAGAGCACGGTCATATAAGTTTGAGGCTGCCACCTTACCATGCTCATTTAAATCCAATAGAACTAATCTGGGCAAAATTAAAAGGACAAGTGGCAGATGAAAATACAACATTCAAAATATGCGATGTAAAGACTCTTGCTAATCTCGCTTTATTAAATATAGACACAGATTATTGGGCTAAATGTGAAGACCACGTCTTAAAACAGGAAGAGGAATATTGGAAAAATGATGGTTTGTGGAATGTTCAACCCCAAACAGTTATTAATCTTTTAGACTCGTCTGATTCAGAATGAAAGTATATAGCCCCCACAATGTTGGCCCCTATATTACCTTAAATTATTTCAACAAACGGTCCTTTTCAGGACCACACAACTATGAAAATTGGACATACAGGTATACCTTGATATTATCGTCCGTCCTCGAACTGAGCAGACAATAATTATCCTGGTGTTTTGTTTTATCCAGTTATTTCCCCATTACGGCCACGCCTTTACCTAGTGAAAATTAATCGTAGACCAGCAACTACGGTAATTTCTATTCTTTAGGGCTTCACAATTTACAATTTTGACAAACATCAAAGAAATATCGCCGCTTTAAGAAAACTGCAGCTGCAAGATATTTGTTAAATATAGATTTAAAGGGTCTTTTGCATTCTAATAACATATGGAAAATTTCAAAAGTATTTATCAAACGGTTAGAGAGTAATAGCGTTTTGAAATTGGGCAAATGTTTTGAAACGAGCTATAGTCGTTGTTCCCGAGTTAATCAGTTTAGATCTGTCTGTTCACAGGTTATTAATCCTAACTGCTGATTGGTCAAGCCACATCACGTGCACCGATGGCTGTGTTTGGCGTAACAAGAGTGGGCAAATGGATACTCATCGTTGTCAATTTCCTCGTTTTTGTAAGTTATTGCTCTGATTGTATCCTTTCCTATTGCAGTGATATTAGTAGTTTGTTTTAGATAAATAATGATATATATATATATATATATATATATATATATATAGATGGCCGCATACCAAAAGATATACCCTACGTACAACTGGCATACGGTAAAAGAACTAGGAGGCGCCCACAACTTCGATTTGTAGATGTGTGTAAACGCGACATGAAGACTCTGAACATAAACCCTGCAGCATGGGAAGACATAGCTGCAGACCGCAATCTCTGGAAACACACTCTAAAGGTTCACCTGAAGCAAGAAGCAGATAGATTCATAGAGAAAGATAATACACGACGAAAGAAAAGAAAAAAATAACATTTCTAGGGGCGCTGACAAATCCATAGTCAACTATGACTGACAGTGGTTACAACTACGTCTTGTCAGACGGTCTAGTGGAGGCTATCGTGTATTTTTTTTAGAATTTGTTTTTGTCGAACAGCTTCTCTCATGGCTAATTCTACCAATGTTTGACAAGCACACACGGCTACAGAATGAACAAGTCAGGCCCACTGGTCCACAGGGTTTTGCATCCTTTTTCGTGAGTCTTTTCTCTTCTAAGTTTTGCCTTAGCACAGTCTCAAATGATGTTATGCCATTCCTTATTCATGTTCTCCATGATGTGCGATCACTTGTCAGATGTTCCCAGTCATTTTCACAGATGGAGAAGTCTTTCAGAGATGATTGTATATAGAGATGATTGTATACAGAGATGATTGTATACAGAGATGATTGTATATAGAGATGATTGTATACAGAGATGATTGTATACAGAGATGATTGTATACAGAGGTGATTGTATACAAAGATGATTGTATATAGAGATGATTGTATATAGAGATGATTGTATACAGAGATGATTGTATACAGAGATGATTGTATACAGAGATGATTGTATACAGAGATGATTGTATACCGTCTTCATTGATCTGGCGTCTAAACGTCGCAGAGAAAGGAGGCCAATGTCAGTATACTATTATGTCTCTAGATATTTGCCAGCTTGTTGTCTGATTCTTTCTTTACATAAATGGAACGTCTTTCTTTGGCGTATCTGGTTGCTGTTAAGAATGAAATGTTTTGGTCTTTGCATGTCTTTAATTCCATCTATCCATCGTGTCCTTGGTCTTCCTCTTACCCTCTGTTGTGAGACAGTTTTCTTAGACAGAACGCTCTTGGTGACATTTGGCCTGGTTTCATTCTAAGTGCCCATACCATTGTATTGGTAGTTCGTATATATATATATATATATATATATTTATATATATATATTTATATATATATATTTCAGACATGGTTTATTCAGATTTATTTTCTGATTTTAACATATACATATACGTAAATATACAAACACATATGAATAAAATACCATGGACAGCTAGAAATGGTGATGAGGACACACTAAAAGACGCCAAAGCTAAAAGAAGCTCAATTCCAACATCAGGAAAACAACCGTATTTAGTTTAGTTTAGTTTAGTTTAGTTTAGTTTAGTTTAGTTTAGTCGACAGACCATCTTCGTTACACTTCATGGTGCCCCGACGGTTCAGTTCAAAGGTACGAAATACTCATCGCCTCATGAACACCTTGAAATTTAAAGATGAACTGAATATATCTTTATGTTTCAACAATTTTTGCCCGAGCTGCGGCCATATTTAACCTACCTTTTTCGAATTTAAACTGTCGATTTTCCTTCCACGTACGAATAGTAAACAAAATACGTCCTGCCCTTTTACCTTTGTCCTAGAGGGCTAGACATCAAGTCTCACTACACCCAGACCTGGGAAGTATAAATTAAAACAAGGTTGTCTCCAAATGAGCTATGTAGGCTACAAAACTTGTGTACGTTTTCTGGGGATTGTCTAGATGGGCAATGATTGTTTCATTATTAGATGATTATCTGAAGGGTCAAAGTTTGTTTCATTATTAGATGATTATCTAAAGGGGCAAAGTTTATTACATTATTTAGATGATTATCCAAAGGGGCAAAGTTTGTTACATTATTTAGATGATTATCTAAAGGGGCAAAGTTTGTTTCATTATTAGATGATTTTCTAAACGGGCAAAGTTTGTTTCATTATTTAGATGATTATCTAAACGGGCAAAGTTTGTTACATTATTTAGATGATTATCTAAAGGGGCAAAGTTTGTTTCATTATTAGATGATTATCTAAAGGGCCAAAGTTTGATTCATTATTTAGATGATTATCTAAAGGGGCAATGTTTGTTTCATTATTAGATGATTATCTGAAGGGGCAAAGTTTGTTACATTATTTAGATGATGATCTAAAGGGGCAAAGTTCGTTACATTATTAGATGATTATCTAAAGGGACAAAGTTTGTTACATTATTTAGATGATTGTCTAAATGGACACATTTTCTTACATTATTTAGATGATTGTCTAAAGCGACACATTATATTACATTATTTAGATGAGTGTCTAAAGCAGGGGTGGCCAAATGGCGGCCCGCCAGCCTAGTTTTCTTGGCCCGCGAAGCTCCACGGACTTACTTCATTTTTTACCCTAATAGCGGATTTCTCCTGGTTTTAATCCGTGTCGGAGTTAACTCTTCTATCGTTCAAGAATACACAATTTGAAAATCTCTGTCAATTTCTCGCAACAGCTAGATTGGCAACATAATTTCAAATAACACACACACACACACACACACACACACACTCACACACACACACACACACACACTGCACAACTAATGGTGCCGACAATATTCAAAGTCTTTGCTTCGAGTTGGTACCGCAAAGTTGCTTTATTGTCAGTGCGGTGATAGCGTCAGATCTTTGGCTCAACATTTGTCGTCTGGACTTGTGGTGGCTCTTTCATTTCGCGGTAAGGGGTTAATGAGGTTGGGAGGGACAGGGGTGAGGGGACTTCGTAGCTCTAATTCTGTCTTTGAAGTTACATTCAAAATGTTTCACTGTTCGCCTTCATTCCCTTTGATCCCATCGTCTTGTCTTGTCCATAAAATGACTGCAACGTGTTTATTTGGTCACAATCTTTTGATTTCATTGTCAAACACAAGTCTGTGTATAACTGTCAAATCTGGACTTATTTTCGATAGTGGACCAACATTCTGTGACTTTTAACTTTGATGTGAGATTTTGTATTAAATCATGTTAAAACGTAGAAAAGTTGATTGTGAAAATCGCATATTTAAACCTGAATGGGAATTAGATTATTTGTTCATCTTCAATAAGGATAGTAAACCTCAGTGCTTAATTTGCGTTCAAGTGTTACCCGTTTTGAAGGAATATAATTTAAAACGGCACTATGCCACACATCATCAAAACATGTATGAGAAACATAGCATTGAAGCTAGGAAGCTTTTGGTTGAACAGCTGAAGACAAAGTTGAATCAACAGCAAAGTATGTATACAAAGGGCAATAAAATTAAAGAGTCATCGATCATTGCATCATATACAGTTACCTATGAGCTTGCAAAATCTAAAAAACCCTTTACTGACGGAAATTTTGTGAAGAAATGTGCGATTCAAATGGCAAAGGCATTCGGTCAAGAAAAAATAGCCAAAGAATTTGAATCTGTGCCTCTTTCAAAACAAACTGTAGCCAGAAGAACAGAAGATATCAGTCTGCAACTGTCTCAAAGTTTAAAATCTTGTATTGAAAACTGCTCATATTTTTCGCTCGCGATTGATGAAAGTACTGACATCACTGACACTTGCCAGCTTCTTATTTTTGTTAAAGTTATCCAGGAGGATTTTACTGTTATTGAAGAATTGTTGAAAGTTTGCTCTTTGCATGACACTTGTAGAGGGACAGACATATTTTCTGCAGTTCATAGTGCCGTAGATGAAGTAGGTGGTTTTGGAAAGTTGTCTGCAGTGTGTACTGATGGTTGCAAAGCTTTTATTGGTTCAAATACTGGTTTTGTTGGACTTCTAAAGCAAAACAAAATTAACGTACCTACATTGCATTGCATAATTCATCAAGAGGCCCTTTGTGCAAAGTCCATAAATCTAAAAGACACCATGGCTACTGTTGTGAAAATAACAAATTTGATAAGAGGAGGACACCAGTCTTTAAATCACAGGAAGTTTTTATCATTTTTAGAGGAAGTAGATTCTAGCTACGGTGATCTCCTGCTTTATACAGAAGTAAGATGGCTTAGTCGAGGGAAATGTTTAATAATATTTTTTGAACTGAAGAATGACATTTATGACTTCCTGCGAGAGAACTTACCATGCTCCATTGATCTTCAACATGCACTCAAAGACATTAATTTCCTTCATAATCTGGCATATCTCACAGACATCACACAACATTTGAACATATTGAATTTGCAGCTACAAGGGGAAAAGCAAACAATTTTTCAATTGATGGGATATGTTGATGGTTTTAAAAAGAAGCTGAATCTATTTAGACTTTCTTTGCAAAAAAATGATCTGTTCCATTTTTCAAGTTGTAAGCAGTTGTTGTCAGAGATAGAAAGTGCAAACTTCAGTAAGTACGCAGCTGACATTGAACATTTGATTTGTGAATTTGATCGACGATTTCAAGATTTTGAAATGTTTAGTCCGCAAACGGAACTTTTTAATAACCCAATTAAGTGCACAGTGGAGTGCCAGCCATCAGATCTTCAACTAGAGTTGTGTGACCTTCAGTGTGACCCCTTCCTCAGTACTGTAAAGGCATTAGGAGCTGACTTCTGGAAATTGCTACCAAATGAACGTTACCCGTGTCTGAGAAAATGGGCACTAAAGATGTGCTCTATATTCGGCAGCACATATCTCTGCGAGACAACATTCTCTTCCATGAAGTTAATTAAATCTAAGACCAGGAACAGAATGACCGATTCGACATTGTCCCATACTCTCCGAATCGCCACGTCAAAAATGGAAGTGGACTTCAAATCTCTGGTGGAAAGCTGTGACAAGTCACAATCGTCGCACTGAGACATTGAAGGTAATTTTAAAATGAATAATTAATGGATTTGTTACAAATCAAATATGTAGTCAAAGTGCAAGCATTATTTATATATTACTATATCGCATAGGTCCCTACTGTCATTTTTGACGATATTCTTAAGTGTGGCCCGCGGGTCTTGGCCTTGGCTTTAATCCGGCCCTCGGGCAACCTCAAGTTGGCCACCACTGGTCTAAAGGGACAAAGTTCGTTACATTATTTAGATGGCAGTTTAAAGGGACTCATTTTGTTACATTATTTAGATGATTGTCTAAAGGGACAACGTTCGTTACATTATTTAGATGATTATCTAAAGTGACACATTTTATTACATTATTTAGATGATTGTCTAAATGGACACATTTTCTTACATTATTTAGATGATTGTCTAAAGGGACACATTTTATTACATTTTTTAGATGATTGTCTAAAGGGACACATTTTATTACATTATTTAGATGATTGTCTAAAGGGACACATTTTATTACATTATTTAGATGATTGTCTAAAGGGACACATTTTAGTACATTATGTAGATGATTGTCTAAAGGGACACATTTTATTACATTATTTAGATGATTGTCTAAAGGGACACATTTTATTACATTATTTAGATGATTGTCTAAAGGGACACATTTTATTACATTATGTAGATGATTATCTAAAGGGACACATTTTATTACATTATTTAGATGATTGTCTAAAGGGACACATTTTATTACATTATTTAGAGGATTGTCTAAAGGGGCAAAGATCGTTTCATTATTAGATGAGTATCTAAATTGGCAAAGTTTGTTGCCTTATTTAGATGATTGTCTACAGAGACAAAGTTCGTTACATTTTTTAGATGATTGTCTAAAGGGACACATTTTATTACATTATGTAGATGATTATCTAAAGGGACACATTTTATTACATTATTTAGATGATTGTCTAAAGGGACACATTTTATTACATTATTTAGAGGATTGTCTAAAGGGGCAAAGATCGTTTCATTATTAGATGAGTATCTAAATTGGCAAAGTTTGTTGCCTTATTTAGATGATTGTCTACAGAGACAAAGTTCGTTACATTTTTTAGATGATTGTCTACAGGGACACATTTTATTACATTATTTAGATGATTGTCTACAGGGACAAAGTTCGTTACATTATTTAGATGATTGTCTACAGGGACACATTTTATTACATTATTTAGATGATTGTCTACAGGGACAAAGTTCGTTACATTATTTAGATGATTGTCTACAGGGACAAAGTTCGTTACATTATTTAGATGATTGTCTACAGGGACACATTTTATTACATTATTTAGATGATTGTCTACAGGGACAAAGTTCGTTACATTATTTAGATGATTGCCCAAAGGGGCAAAGATCGTTTCATTAAATCTCTTCCTCCATAGCCACACTCATCACCTGTGACAACGTTGTCAGATTTCTCCTCGGCAACTCTATTTTCAATCCCTTATTCCTCAGACCTTCATAAATATTGATATTAACAATTTATTCACTTATTCGTCCTCTAATCCTTGCCTAAATCCTTAATTCGCCATTTCCAGTAATTTCTGTCCATATTCTTGCACCGATTTATTTTATTGTTGTTGCATATCTTTGAGACTTATTATTGCATGCTCTGCATTCTTATACTTTGAATATCGTTGGGCCAAATATGCCTTGAATCCTTCCCACGTATCACTGCATGACATTAATACAACAACAACAACATCAACAGTAACTACAAATGCAACAACAACAAAATAAAACGGGAGATTTCATGGTCGAGCGATTTGAGGCCAGCTGAACTTGGGTTCAAGTAATTGTAAGATCAACGGTTGAAATAAAAACTCTAACATGCACACCACGTGTCAGCTGCACAGGTACATGTTGTCTTTATTCTCCATATCCCACAAAAACCCTCGCCCCAGCCTCCGACATGAACCAAAAGAAATGCATAAACAACCTAAAAACATTTTAATTATAATCATTTTCTCTATTCAATATAACAATCTGTGTCCCTTTTTGACAATCATTTAAATAATGTAACAAACTTTACCCCTTTAAACAATCATCTAATAATGAAACAATCATTGCCCCCTTGGCATGCTTCTAAATAATGTAACAAACTTTGCCCTTCAGACAATCTTCTAAATTGTATTACATTATTTAAATGATTGTCCAAAGGAACAGAGATTATTACATTATTTAAATGATTATCAAAAAGGGACACAGATTATTATATTGAATAGAGAAAATGATTATAATTAAAATGTTTTTAGGTTGTTTATGCACTTCTTTTGGTTCTTGTCGGAGGCTGGGACGAGGGTTTTTGTGGGATATGTAAAGAAATGACTGGAAATGGCGAAACAAGGATTAGAGAACGAACAAGTGAATAAATTGTTAACAGCAATATTTATAGAAGGTCTGAGGAATAAAGGATTGAAAATACAGTTAGCGAGGAGAAATCTGAAAATGTTGTCACAGGTGATGAGTGTACTATGGAGGAAGAGATTATTAATAAAAGATTTGAAGGGAATTTACAGCACAATAGAGAAGAGATACATAGGACAAGGAGACAGGAGTATCAAATGGAGGTGGATCATACAAGATATTATACCAGGAACACAACGGTAGACACAGAGTAAATTGGATGCAAGAGAATAAAAGATGCTATAATTGCAATAAAGTGGGACACATAGCTAGGCAGTGTCGCGCAAGTAGTTACCTACGAGAGAGAGGAGGTACCCATTACAGGGAAACTCCGAGCGTGTTCGAACAGACAGGCGATTTTGACCCTTTGACTCATCCAGTGTGGCCTTTCTTGACATTCCAGCTTTTACTAGGGAAGTCGGAGTTCGCCTAGTTACAGACTGTGACTGAGACACTGATTTGTCCTGTCTAGATGTAATGCAGTACTAGATCTTCTAGGGAGCCGCGATAGCTCAGTGGTTAGTGAAATGGACTACAAAGGACAAGAGGTAGGGTTCGATCCAAACCGACGGCTTCCGGTTCACCCAGCCTTTAATGGGTACCGGATTTTTTTTCTGGGAAAGTAAAGTGGCACAGGCGTAATACCGACCACATTACCTCAAAAAATCATGTGCCGAAGGTCTGTAAAATTTATAGTCACTAACACCATATTCCCTATACGCCACTTGGCGTTACGGGGGTACTTTAATTTTTTTACATACTAGATCCTCTACGTCAATAAAAACCACACAACAGGGAGCACGGTGATCCTAACTTCTGTTAGCCAACCTGTGTTGACGCAGGCTCTTTCCTAAGGAACACAAACTAAGAGGTGCAGGGTAGGTCTTGGTCAGAGGGAGAGAAAAAAAAAGATATAAGACAAATAGGAAAAGATGGTACGGTTAAATCTTCACGTTACAAGAGGACAACACAAACCAGAACGACGTTTCGGCTCAATAGGCCTTCATCAAGAACAAGCATACAACACACACATAAAAATGTATTTTAAAAAAATAAAAATAAAAAGTATAATAATTTTAAAATTGTGCTTCTTCCTGCTGAAGGCTTTCTGAGCCGAAACGTCGTTCTGGTTTGTGTTGTTCTCTTGTTACGTGAAGCTTTAACCATACTGTTTGTTTTTTATATTTTATTTTCTATATCTTTTTGTTTCATTTCTCCTCACTGTTAGCTTCAATGCATCTTCGCAAATCTATGCATTTATGTGCATTCCTTTGCCTTCACCCTACTAAGTCATGGTCAGTTTACAGGTCACCGAACCTGTTGTTTGCGATGGCAGGTCGCAGCCGCTTCATCTCCCCCATTTTATTTGATAAGATCAAATTTCATGTTTCCTGAATTGTTACGTATGAATACAATTAGAACAAGACAAATGAAATTTTTGGGGCATGTTAAAAGACACAATAGCCTACTAAAAGTAAATTTTGGAAGGGAAAATACAAGGTAAAGGAGGTAGAGGCAGAGCAAGACTAACATGGACGAGTAACATCAAAAGATGGACAAGTCGATCTATGACAACCTGCAACATCAAAGCAAGAAAGAGAGTGGGATGGCGATCCATGGTAGCCAAGCTTCGATGCGGAGACGGCACTCGATGATGATGATGATGAATTATTACTGTCATTTTTGTCAGCTCTTGATTTTCATGAATGTACTCATGGTTGTCCACAGTGTGCTGGAGCAATAGCGATTGGCTTTGCAGCTTGGGCGCTGGCGTCGGAGTACGGCGCTGAGAGGCTGAAGGAACTGACCGGAAGTGAACTCTATAGAGGCGCTGTGATTGCTGTGATTGTTGGAGGATGTGTTTTGTGCGTGATTGCCTTGTGTGGTCTCGTTGGTGCTATTATCGAGAACAGGTGGCTTCTTGGCATAGTAGGTGGCTCTGAGTAAATGATTTTTTTGAGTTTGAGAATTATCTGTTGAAGTAATAAATTACATAAAATATAACAAACAAACAAAAAATGGGAGCCGCGATAGCTCAGTGGTTAGTGAACTGGACTACCACGGACAAGGGGTAGGGTTCGATCCCAACCGACGGCTTCCGGGTTCACCCAGCCTTAAATGGGTACCGGATTTTTTTCTGGGAAAGTAAAGCAGCACGGGCGTAATACTGACCACATTACCCCAAAAATCATGTACTGAAGGTCTGTAAAATATAGGGTCACTAACACCACATTTCCCTATATGCCACTTGGCGTGACGGGGGTACTTTACTTTTTACTTTCTATAACAAAAAATATAACATAATAATAAAACAAACAAATTCTAAAGCTGCAAAAAAAAAGTGAAAGAAAAAACTATTTAATATAATTATAACAAGACATATGACGTTTTAATTTAGACACAAACAGATACAATAATGGTTTGAAAGTCATCTGGTGGATGGGATGCGTACATATTAAGTAGGGTACAGGCAGATTAAGGCTAAAGTTGGCTTACAACATTATAAGATAGATGCTACAAGAGCGGACAGGTTGCTTAGCTGCGATGTCGTTGAAGACGGTCAACCAATGGATCATGCGGACATCACCAATGCCCTGCGTGATGTGGGAAGGCCACAGGACTTCGACAACCATGAGTCCTGGTCACTCCCTCGAATGAAAGAGATTAAAGTTAAGATGGGCACAGCCAGAAACGAGAAACTTAGTGGGAGTGTAGGAAGACTAATCAACCAACACAGAACTGGAGTCGTCAGTCGCTGGACACTGCTGGACTTTCTGAGTAGGGGATCTGAGCACCTATGGATATGTTCGGAGTTGCAATGATGATGACCCGCAAATAATTCAAAAACTCAGTCATGAAAAAAGAACAGAGACTCAGCGACAGCGTGTACCATCAGGATAAAAGACAGACTCAAATGGGGCTCCATCGTAGAAAATGATGATACCGTGACGGTAAAAGATTTTGTCGATTGAGAATAAATGTGAAAAAAAAAGAGACGTAATTAATGTACGCTGCTGTTTGTGTGTGTGTGTGTGTGGGTGGGTGCGTGCGTGCGTGTGTGTGTGTGTAAAAGATAGACGTGACTAGCGACTAGACCAACGCTTTGATTAGAAAAAGATCCTTGAAATAGGAACCCAAAACAAATTACAAAAATAACAAACTTTGGAACAGAAAGGCAATACTGGAGGCGGGGCATTCCGGAATCTGCTCAGCCCCCAACAAACAATGTAGTGGTCATCCTGATTGTTCAAACTGTTATAGTGAAAGTGCTGCGCTTTGAAAGAGGCGCGCAGCTCATGATGCACACAAAAGAACAAATAAACGTGAACAATAGAGAAATATGTTTTTGTTCTATTTTGGAGCAAGTACTTAAGTAGAAGTGAATGAACTAAATTTGATGAAAGTTCTCAGAATAGCGCTAAAGTTAACTAATCATCATCATCATGTGCCATACCGGTTGGCATAAACGAACATGTCCTTACACAATCTTCTATCACCGTGCATTGTATTAATTCTGGTGTTGACTGTTTTTCATGCCATGACACCAAAATATCTAGTATTTCCTAATTTCTCGTCCGCGATCTCACTTTCCTTTCTTGCCTGTTGTATCCAAGTATTCCAAATTTCCTCACTTGCCTGTTGTATCCAAATATTCCAACTTTCCTCTCTTGTCTGTTGTATCCAAGTATTCCAACTTTCCTCTCTTGTCTGTTGTATCCAAGTATTCCAACTTTCCTCTCTTGCCTGTTGTATCCAAGTATTCCAACTTTCCTCTCTTGCCTGTTGTATCCAAGTATTCCAACTTTCCTCTCTTGCCTGTTGTATCCAAGTATTCCAACTTTCCTCTCTGAAATGCCCGAAAAATATTGATTGTTTCTGCTGATGTTTTTTTACGAGCTCCCTGTTGGTGATGGCCTCTTTGAGAATCTCCTCGTTGGTCATTTGAACTATCCAGGGAACTTTCAACATTCTTCTGAGAAATCCCATCTCTGTGGCCTCTAATCGTCTTTTCATTTGTCATAGATTTGTTGCATAAGACTTTTTTTAATTTTCTGAAATGCTATTCTGGCCTGAGCTATTCTGCTTTTTATTTCTGTGGTGCATCTTCCATCTGATGTTATTGTTGCACCCAAGTATTTGACGCGTTGCACTTGTTTCAGATTTGTCCCGTTTATTTTTATGCTGCATGATGGTGATGATTGTTTCTTCGATATGACCATTTCTGTTTTCTTACTATTCAGACTGAGACCGTTCTTGTTGCTTTCTTTAACATTTATGTCTATCATTTCTTGTAGTTCATTCTCTGTCTCTGCTATTATGACTGTGTCATCTGTATATAGCAAATTGTTTACGTTGTGACCATTGACTTCAATTCCTTTTTTGCCTACTATTGATCTCATAATATTTTTGCTGTAAATGAAAACAAATCCGGTGATAGAACACAGCCTTTGTGTGACTCCCTGTTTTATATATTGGAACTGTCCTGTTTGTTTGCTAATTTGTATAGCTTCAAATTATTGCCAAAACATGGTTTTTTTGTTATTCTCAGATCCTTACTACATCGCGTTGAAGTACCTGAAAAAAATAAATACCACCATTACTATATGGAATTATAATTACTGCATCATTATCAATACGAATATGATGACTACTTCAGTAGTAGTTTTATAGTACACTTGAAGTAGTTACTAGAGATGTTACATTGATGTGTTTGTGTGGGTTTTCCTATGTTTCTCTTCACCACAACATTTGACCTTTTCCAGTATTTCGTCATCATGTTGTTACTGCTGATCCTGTTTGTGACGGCTGCGGCTGTTGGATTTGCATATAAAGACGAGGTGAGTATTGTATGTTGTTCTTGCTCTATTCTATGAAAGAAGCGAGGTGAGTGTTGGATGTTGTACTTGCTCTATTCTATGAAAGAAACGAGGCGAGTATTATATGTTGTTCTTGCTCTATTCTATGAAAGAAACGAGGTGAGTATTCTATGTTGTACTTGCTCTATTCTATGAAAGAAATTAGGTGAGTATTGTATGTTGTTCTTGCTCTATTCTATGAAAGAAACGAGGTGAGTATTGTATGTTGTTCTTGCTCTATTGTATGAAAGAAATGAGGTGAGTATTGTATGTTGTTCTTGCTCTATTCTACGAAAGAAACGAGGTGAGTGTTGGATGTTGTTCTTACTCTATTCTATGAAAGAAACGAGGTGAGTATTGTATGTTGTTCTTGCTCTATTCTATGAAATATCGCAATGTTGCATAAACAAAAATTGTTAACAATACTGAAAGAAAGCTTCATAAATATAACCAATTTACTTCAACCATTGGCAGCATTGCTACATCTATTTAATTAATCATCATCATCATCATTGGGTGCCTTCTCCGCATCGAAGGTTGGCTTCCATGGAGCGCCATTCCACTCTGTCTCTTGCTTTGATGGTGCAGGTTGTCATAGGCTGATTTGTCCATCTTTTGATGTTACTCGTCCATGTTAGTCTTGGTCTGCCTCTGCCTCTTTTACCTTGTATTTTCCCCTATAATATTACTTTTATTAGACTGTTGTGTTTTTTAACATGACCAAAAAATTTCATTTGTCTTGCTCTAATTGTGTTTAGTAGTTCTTTTTCACCCTTAGTCGTCCTAAAACTTCCTCGTTTGTTTTCTTTTGTTTCCATCCAATTCTACCTATTCTTCTGTACATCCACATTTCAAAGGTCTCAATTTTCTGTTCTGTTTTCTGGTCTAATGTCCATGTTTCTGCACCATACAGGAATATTGAGAAGATGTAACATTTTGCTATTCTTAGTTTTAGCCCTGTTGTTATTTGTTTTGATGTTAGTATATTTTTCATGGCATTGAAATGACTTTTTGCCATACCTATTCTTTTATTTATTTCAGTTGTACATTTTCCATCACTGGTTATAGTATGTCCCAGGTAGCTGTAGTTCTGAACTGTCTCCAGATGTATTCCTTCAACTTTGATAGTCTGTGTAGCCCTAAAACCCTGTAATATAACAGCCAAATGTATGTACCTTTAGGTATCAGAATTATGGACAACATCAGCAAGGAATGCAAAAAAAATATATATGCAAACAAAATTATAAATGATAAATTACAACAAAGAATAAAAACAACTCAAAGTTGAAAAACAAATAGAAGAAAGAGATCGCAGGAGGTAGGAAGAAAATACACTTTGAAAACTAACTTCAAGCATTGCTAAAGATTCTCTCACATGGAACCCACGAGAAATAATTCTTAGCAGGAAATGCCTTCTGTTAAATTTTACAACATAGTACTTGTTTTCAACTCCCATTTAATAAATAAAATATACATAATGGTAAAGGTAGGCCCTTAGCATTTGCCGTTGATAATGAAGTGTTAGTGATTTCGTTTACTAAGTTTCAACGTCATGAAGTGGGGTATAGTTACATATAGCAATATAATATGTTTGAGAAATATAATATCCATTTAAAAAGCATAACACAGAGCTATCAACACTTTTCGCGCAAAACACGAGAAGAGGAAAGTTGTAATACTTGGTAACAACTGGCAAAATACAGGGAAAGAGAGATCGCGGACGACAAAGAGGAAAAAAAAAACATGCGATAGCCTAGGTGTCGTGGCTCGGTAAACAGTCAACTACAGAACTGATATGATGCTCGGTAAACAGTCAACTACAGAACTGATATGATGCTCGGTAAACAGTCAACAATAGAACTGATATGATGCTCGGTAAACAGTCAATAACAGAACTGATATGATGCTCGGTAAACAGTCAACAACAGAACTGATATGATGCTCGGTAAACAGTCAACAACAGAACTGATATGATGCTCGGTAAACAGTCAACAACAGAACTGATATGATGCTCGGTAAACAGTCAACAACAGAACTGATACGATGCTCGGTAAACAGTCAACAACAGAACTGATACGATGCACTGTGTACCGAAAATTGTTGAAGGACATGGTCGCTTAACTCATTCATTATGGCACATGATGATGACTGTGTCGAATAGTTGTATTTTTATAGGTTGGGTATTTTTCAAATGTGTTAGTTGATGTGCTTTATAATTGTCTATTCTCTTTTGTTCTTTCTTTTTGTTGCCTAGATCGAGGATGAGTTGGGGAAAGCGATGGAGAGCAGTCTACTCGACCAGTACGGCATTGATGTCGAAGATAACATGGACAATTATCATGTTACAAATGTTTGGAATGATATCCAGCAAAAGGTAGGGACAGACTGTAGTGAAGTGATATTTGTCTTGTCCATTCTGACTGAATACCTGTTAAAACGTTGCACTGTGTTCTGCAACATCATAATGGATCATCGTGTGTCCCAAGACCGACCATGCGCTAATCTTGCGATCTTGCGTTTGGTGTGCATCGGGGATAATCTGACGACGAACTGTGTTTTGTATGTTCGGTGTTGGAGTTAAACACGATGTCCTAACATCAAGTCCGGCTTGTTGCAGGAGCTACTGAGTTAAGTGCTCTGTGCACACCGTGAGCTGTGTGTCTCATCCATTTTGATCATGTTTCGATACTCCAATTGTGTACGATGAATGATGATATCGTATGACAGGGAACAGTTGGCTGTGTTCACTTTCTGTGCGGTTTCGCCTTATGTCTTTTGGCGTGTGCTGAGACTGCTATGATGGGGAGTACAGTTACCTTTCTTTGTTTGGAAGATGAGTTATAATTCGGATGATTCCACTGGCACGGGCGGTTGAGCAATTATGGATTTTAATTCGCTTGCAGTGATACCGAGGCCTTCCATAACCAATAACCAATAACAATAACCAATAACTGTGTTCTGCGCCAGTGGCTCAGTGCATCCGATTTCAGCCAGCATTTTATTCAGGTTTGTTTTCCTTAGCCTTTGATTGTCACCAATCTTCCTGCAAGGCAGAAGATTGTCTTTTCTGTAGTGGGATTCTGCCCTTAGATGGTCGGCCGTCCCAGGTTTACGAGCACCATCTGCCCAAGCTTGATGTAGTAATTAGTTGATGATTAGACCATCACCATCACACATCAAACAACAGACTATAAGACCCTCCTAACTATCACGAACTTCCGGGAGTCTCACCGATGCTGACAAGTCATGTTATGACAAGTATTTTAAACTAAAAGTTCTACCAGATATATGATGAAATATGTAATTTACTATTTGGATAGTTTGTCAAAGAAGGTGTTGATCTCCTCCTGCGTTAGTGGACGCATGGTTGTTTACTAATTTGGTTCATTTAAGACAGTGTCCACAAGAGTCAGAGTGAAATGAATCTCCATTGTCGCCAACCTTCGATGCAGGGAGAAAGCACGACAAGATTGTGTTCTGAGCTTATACTCCAGGCATTGTGCTAGTAAAAGTTAAACTATAACGGCCGCCGTTGAAAATGAAGGATGCATGAGTATTTATAAAGTAAAACATAGACAACAAATATTTATACATTAAAACATAGACAACAACAATTTATACATTAAAACATAGACAACAACAATTTATACAGTAAAACATAGACAACAACAATTTATTCAGTAAAACATAGACAACAAATATTTATACATTAAAACATAGACAACAACAATTTATACAGTAAAACATAGACAACAACAATTTATACAGTACAATATAGACAACAAGTATTTATACAGTACAACATAGACAACAACAATTTATACATTAAAACATAGACAACAACAATTTATACAGTAAAACATAGACAACAAATATTTATACATTAAAACATAGACAACAACAATTTATACAGTAAAACATAGACAACAACAATTTATACAGTACAACATAGACAACAAGTATTTATACAGTACAACATAGACAACAACAATTTATACAGTAAAACATAGACAACAAGTATTTATACAGTACAACATAGACAACAAATATTTATACATTAAAACATAGACAACAACAATTTATACAGTAAAACATAGACAACAACAATTTATACAGTACAACATAGACAACAAGTATTTATACAGTACAACATAGACAAGTATTTATACACTAAAACGTAGACAACAAATATTTATACATTAAAACATAGACAACAAGTATTCATAAATTAAAGCATAGATAAATATGTTTAAACTAAATGTCCCAGCATGTTCCAGCAATCTCAGTTGCATGTTCTTGCATGTTCCAGCAATCTCAGTTGCCTGTTCTTGCATGTTCCAGCAATGTCAGTTGCCTGTTCTTGCATGTTCCAACAATCTCAGTTGCCTGTTCTAGCATGTTCCAGCGATCTCAGTTGCCTGTTCTAGCATGTTCCAGCAATCTCAGTTGCCTGTTCTAGCATGTTCCAGCAATATCAGTTGCCTGGTCTAGCATGTTCCAGCAATCTCAGTTGCCTGTTCTAGCATATTCCAGCAATCTCAGTTGCCTGTTCTTGCATGTTCCAACAATCTCAGTTGCCTGTTCTAGCATGTTCCAGCGATCTCAGTTGCCTGTTCTTGCATGTTCCAGCAATCTCAGTTGCCTGTTCTAGCATGTTCCAGCGATCTCAGTTGCCTGTTCTAGCATGTTCCAACAGTCTCAGTTGCCTGTTCTAGCATGTTCCAGCGATCTCAGTTGCCTGTTCTAGCATGTTCCAGCAATCTCAGTTGCCTGTTCTAGCATGTTCCAGCGATCTCAGTTGCCTGTTCTAGCATGTTCCAGCGATCTCAGTTGCCTGTTCTAGCATGTTCCAGCAATCTCAGTTGCCTGGTCTAGCATATTCCAGCAATCTCAGTTGTTGCCTGTTCTAGCATGTTCCAGCAGTCTCGGCTGTTGGCTATTTGAGTGTTGTGATAATGAATAGAATACTAGAGCGTTAAACCATCACCACTTAACGATATTACATCTGATTTTTCTAAGTTTTTTTTTTAATTTTTATTGGGGGGGGGGGTGTTCCCTTCAACGATGTGATCGATATATCTCTGACGTAATTAATCATCAGCAAGTTCCATATCGGTTGATGTGGGCGATTATGTTCTTTCACACCTATCTATCTTCAACACATTGTATCAATGTTGTTGTTGGCTGTTTACCGTACCGTGACACCAAGCTATCTAGTGTCGTCTCTGTTTGTCGACCCCGATCTCTCATTTCTTCTATTTTGCCTGTTGTAACCAAGTATTCGAACTTTCCTCTTCTCATGATGTGCCCGGAAAAAAATGTCGATTGGTTCCATCTGATGCTCTGTTTTTTTTGTGTTGGCCTCGTTAAGTATTTCCTCGTTGGTCGTTTTGGCTATCCAGAGAACTCTCAACATTCTTCATGAAGCACAAGTCCTTAAAAACTGAATTTTCATCTCTTGATATAAATATGATATAGTCATCATTATCATCAAGTACCGGGCCTGCTGGCGTAGGTGATCATGTCTGTCCACAACTTTCGATCTCGAAAGTTATTTATCATTTCTGTTGTTGAACTTCTGCCAACCCATTCTCTTAAGCTGTCTGGTATTTTTTCTCTTTGCTTTCTTCTATCTCTGCGTCCCTCAATTTTCCCAGTTGTTACAATATATTTCAATTGTTCTCTTCTCATTACATGGCCACAAAATGATGATTGTTTCTTCCTAATATTGGAAATGAGCTCTCTTTTGCTTTGACTTCTTTCAAAACATTTTCAATGCTCTTCTTACCTGTCCATGGTATTCTCAACATTCTTCTGTAAAACCACATTTCTACAGACTCCAGTGATTTTCTTGTCTATTGTCATATTGTCCATGATTCACATCCATATGCTAAGACTGGCTTTTCATAACATTTAAGAACTCTTTTTCTTGTTTATTTTGTCAAAAATGGATTGCACAGTATCTTCTTCATTTTATACTATATCATGATATAGTATGTATTATATAATAATAAATTAATAATAAATATTCTAATTTTAGTGAAATTCATCGATGTTAATTTTATAATTAAATCTAACCCCTTTTTTCTGGACCAGTGTATTTTAAAAGGAATCAAATACAATTATTAGTTAAATTAAGCAAACTGTTTATTATAACAAATGTGGGGATAACAATTTCAGCTCAACCACGTCTTTCTTTTAACCGGGAGTCTGGTAGTAAAGATTGTGGTTTCCTCTTTTTTAATTGTTAACAGTCAAGGATGTTTAACGTGCATGCAAGACCTCAAATTTTTCCACTTTATCCGAGAGGGCTAAACGTCGGATCGCGCTGCACAGAGACAAGGGGCGGAGGGTAAAGTCCCGAGAAAACTACGGTTTTGAAGTGGGAAATTTCCACTGCCTTTCTGTGGGATTTGAACCCGAGTCCTTCCTGTTAAAATGCCCACGTTCTAACTCTAGACCATCCAGTCCAAAGTGGCTGTATTAAAAGATGCGCAAGGAAGAACGGGCAGTCACTACCTGTTTTATTAGTGCATGGCCATTGGAAATAGAAGCAAACAAAAAAGAGTTATTAAATGTTATGTAATGCCAGTCTTAACATATGGGTGTGAAACATGGACAATAGGACAACAGACAAGAAAATTACTGGAGTCTGTAGAAATGTGGTTTTACAGAAGAATGTTGAAAATACCTGGACAGCTAAGAAGAGTAATGAAAACGTTCTGTAAAAGGCCAAAGCAAAAAGAGAGATAATTTCCAATAATAGGACGCAACAATAATAATTTTTTGGCCATGTAATGATAATAACTGGGATATTTTGTAACAACTGAGAAAATTGAGGGACGAAGAGATAGAGGGAACCAAAGAGAAAAAATACAAGACAGCTTAAGGGAATGGGTTGGCAGAAGGTCAACAACAGAAATGATAAATAACTTTCGAGATCGAAAGTTGTGGAGAGACATGATCACCTACGCCAGCAGGCCCGGTACTTGATGATGATGGCCTTTGAAAAAAAAAAATATGATGAAGATTATGATGATGAAATGTAAAGTAGGTAAAACACAAATGTTGACAACGATTTCACTCATAGTTTTGATCATTCTCCCACTGATCAGCTGCAATGCTGTGGCGTGAAAGGCGGTGTCAACAGCACGAAGTCGTGGTTCCTGTGGCAGTCCAGCAAGTGGTTCGACTACAGAGGTACGATTCTTCAATCTTCTACACTTTCTATTTTCTGATTGAACTAATATTGATTTTGAAAAAAAAAGAAAGGAAGCCTCGACGAAATTACTGCTGCCCCATAGGTGTCACTGTAATCTTCCTTTAATCGTCTTTCACAGCGGTCGTTATCCATAAAGTTCTTTATTGTTGTCTTTTTTTAAATAAAATCGGTTCTTTTAATTTGATTTTTAATCTAAAAAGTTGTGTATTGTTGTCCTTTATTGCGTTGAAAATAACCATTGGATTCTGTGTAGTGCATGTGAGTCTAGACCATCCATAGCATCGACTTTCAGAGACAAATAAGAGCAGTGGGTTGGCTAGCTGCGCTGCCGTTGATGACGGTCAACTAATGGATCGGACGGACATCATCAATGCCCTCCAGGAAGTAGGAAGGCCACAGGACTTCGACAACCATGAGTTCACGTCACTCCTTCGGATGAAAGAGATGGGAGTTAAGATGGGCACAGCCAGAAATGAGAAACTTAGTGGGTGTGTTAGAAGACTTATCAACCAACATAGAACTGGAGTCGTCATTCGTTGGACATTGCGGGACTTGCTGAAGAGGGGATCTGAGCACCTATGGACATGTTCGGAGTGTAATGATGATGACCCGCTAATAACTCAATAACTCAATAACTCAATAACTCAATAGTGACAATCTTTCTCTATTTTTTTTTTTATTATTAATTGTTGAATTTCTCTAAATGTGTATTAACTCTATCTTTATTCCAGACGGTTGTGTTTTCTTACAATTCTCTAAACAGTTTTTTCTTTCTTTGTTGAATTCCTCTACACTGTTGTTAACTATGTCACTTTTCTCAATGGAGACCAAGATAGCCTAGTTAGGAAAGCTACTCCACTAGCTACCGTCAACAATATGGAGACCAAGATATCCTAGTTAGGAAAGCTACTCCACTAGCTACCGTCAACAATATGGAGACCAAGATAACCTAGTTAGGAAAGCTACTCCACTAGCTACCGTCAACAATATGGAGACCAAGATAACCTAGTTAGGAAAGCTACTCCACTAGCTACCGTCAACTATATGGAGACCAAGATAAACTAGTTAGGAAAGCTACTCCACTAGCTACCGTCAACTATATGGAGACCAAGATAACCTAGTTAGGAAAGCTACTCCACTAGCTACCGTCAACAATATGGAGACCAAGATATCCTAGTTAGGGAAGCTACTCCACTAGCTACCGTCAACAATATGGAGACCAAGATAGCCTAGTTAGGGAAGCTACTCCACTAGCTACCGTCAACAATATGGAGACCAAGATAGCCTAGTTAGGAAAGCTACTCCACTAGCTACCGTCAACAATATGGAGACCAAGATATCCTAGTTAGGAAAGCTATTCCACTAGCTACCGTCAACAATATGGAGACCAAGATATCCTAGTTAGGGAAGCTACTCCACTAGCTACCGTCAACTATATGGAGACCAAGATATCCTAGTTAGGAAAGCTACTCCACTAGCTACCGTCAACAATATGGAGACCAAGATAGCCTAGTTATGGAAGCTACTCCACTAGCTACCGTCAACAATACGGAGACCAAGATAGCCTAGTTATGGAAGCTACTCCACTAGCTACCGTCAACAATATGGAGACCAAGATATCCTAGTTAGGGAAGCTACTCCACTAGCTACCGTCAACAATATGTGTTCGATTCCCTCCGGAAGCAGTTTATGAATGGTACTCGTGTTTGGGAAAAATTACCTCCACGGTCGATCCAGTCGCTGGCATAAATGGGTACCAGGGTTGCACTCTTGGTAGGTGAGGAAGGGCTAGTGAGCTACGATACTTGAAGCGGCACTAGACAGGAGTCTCCGAACACTTCTGGATAGACGGCCGAGCACATATCGGTGAAAACACGTTGAATCAAATATCGTATCTTTATCTTTACTTTTACTTTTTTCAATTTTAAATTATTGTTTATTTTCCTCTTTCCATAAACATTTGTTAACTCTCTCTGTCTCTCACTAAACAGGTCAGATAAATAGAGAATACGTACCAATCAGCTGCTGTGTAGACAAATTCAACAGCGCGTGTCAGAGGATAAACATTCTATACCCTAACCAGCCAGTACAACTCCAGGTCACAACTGTTAACACCGAAAACCCTGCCCTCTTCAACAAAGTAAGTATCTGGGGTTTACTTCAAGGGAATTTGTTGTTGCACAATCGCATAACTAGCTATCATCATCATTTGATTGATATATATATATATATATATATATATATATATATATATATATATATATATATATATATGTCATATGATATCCTTCCCCAACTTTCTGTCCACCGTACATCGTATTATTTCTGTTGTTAACTGTTTTCCATGCCATGACACCAAGCTATATAGTATCTTCTCTTTTTGTCATCCGCAATCTCTCTTTTCCTGCATTTCGCCAGTTGTAACCAAGTATTCCAACTTTCCTTTTCACAGGATGTGTTCTAAAAATGTTAATTGTTTCTTTCTGATATTAGGAGTTTTCCTTCTTGTGTTGGCCTCTTTGAGAATGTCCTCGTTGGTCTTTTGTCCAGGGAACTTTCAACATTCTTCTGAAAAATCTCTGTGGCCACTAATTGTCTTTTATTTGTTTGTTTACTGTCCATGATTTGCTTCCATAAGTCAGAATTGGCTCTATATATCATTAATAACTATATGATCAGTTAATTTTGTGAGCGTCCTATGTTTGATGTTATCATCATGCCATGTATTTGACTCTCGGGACTCCTTTGCGATTTCTCTCCCTGTCTTTTATGTTTGTATGATGAGTCTATTCTATCCTATAGACGCGAATCATGGACAGCAGACAAACACGAAAAGGCGATTACGGATCACAGAGATGGAATTTCTCAGAAAAATGCTGGTAATTTCCTGGACAGCTGAAAAGACTGACGAGGAAATTCTCAACGAGGACAACACAAAAGGAGAGACTTCGGGTACATCATGACAACTGGCGAAGTACAGAGAAATAGTGATCGCGGGCAACAAAGAGAGATGATACAAGATAACTTGGTGTTGTGGGACTGTAAGCAGTCAATAACATGATTCATATAATGACTTGAAGACAAAGGGTTGTGGAAGGGCGTGTTCGCCTCAGCCACCCGGGACGGTGTATGATGATAAACCTGAAATGATCACTTTGCAAATGAAACGTTATCACAACATCCTCATCTAGAAATGTGTTCTGTGATTTTTTAATCCCAGGATTATGTGAGTCCGGTGGTTACTAAAACCGCCCGATAGTTTGATTATAATATTACATATGTTATAATCATCACCATCATTTATATCATAATCACCATCATCAAATATATCATAATTATAATCATCAAATTAAACATATCACCATCATCAAAAATATCATAATCACCATCATGAAATATATCATAATCATCATCATGAAATATATCATAATCACCATCATGAAATATATCATAATCACCATCATCATATATAACATCAATTACTCATCGACGGAAAAAACATGAGTACCTCCGAAATCGGAGTTATCTGCCTGTATGGCGAAGGACCCCTGTGCTAGGGAAACATGGATTAACACGCAACACTCAGTTCCTAGACTCTAGGAACTTCGTCAGAATTGAAAGCTGGCGAACGCAACAACAACAGCAGCAGCAGCAACAACAACAACAACAGCAGCAGCAACAACAACAACAGCAACATATTACTGACTGTACTTTATTATGTGAGAATATAACTTGTGACTAAATGAATGTAATAACTGAACGTGAATAAATATATTTCGTGTGATGCAACACCTCAAGAGCTTGTTCAACTGTCACAAATAAATGTTATTGAAATGTGTTAAAGAAAGACGAATGGCCTATATGAATTACGAACAAGCACAGCACGAAAGACATTACATTATATTTTAAAATACAAAAGCTTTCGTTTCAACGTAATTCAAAAGGCGTTAAATAAAAGTTACTCGTAACACATCTGCGTGCTCTTAGCGCCCTTTTATGGGCGTTGATAAAGAGGACTATTTAACTCCTTTAGTAGCCATGGGGTGTACGCCGGAAAGAAAGAATATTAGCGCAGATGTGCTTGAGTGAAACATCATCATCATCATCGAGTGCCGTCTCCGCATCGAAGGTTGGCTACCATGGAGCGCCATTCCACTCTATCTCTTGCTTTGATGGTGCAGATTGTCATAGATTGACTTGTCCATCTTTTGAAGTTGCTCGTCCATGTTAGTCTTGGTCTGCCTCTGCCTCTTTTACCTTGTATTTTCCCCTCCATGATTACTTTTAGTAGGCTATTGTGTCTTAACATGGCCCAAAAAACGCATTTGTCTTGTTTGAATTGTGCTTAGTAGTTCTCTTTTCATTTTTAGTTGTTTTAAGACTTCATCGTTTGTTTCTTTTCTTTCCATCCAATTCTACCTATTCTTCTATATATCCACATTTAAAAGGCTACAGTTCTCTGTTCTGTTTTCTTGTCTAGTGCCCATTTTTCTGCACCATACCGGAATGTTGAGAAGATGTAACATTTTGCTATTCTTAGTTTTAGCCCTGCTGTTATTTGTTTTGATGTTAGTATATTTTTCATGGCATTAAAATTACTTTTTGCCATACCTATTCATTTGTTTATTTCAATTGTACATTTTCCATCACCGGTTATATTATGTCCAAGGTAGTTGTAGCTCTGAACTGTCCCCAGGTCTATTCCTTCAATTTTGATATCCACTTGTGGGTTTTGTATATTTTCTTTGTTTATGATCATAGTTTTAGTCATTTTGATATTCATATCTAGTCCATACTTTTTGCTTATCATGTTTATTTCATTAAGTAATTGTTGTAGATCTTTAGGATTTTCTTGCTAGTAGTACAGTATCATCAGCATATCTTAGGTTATTGATTATCTTTCCATTAATTTGTAGGTCTGGCATATCTATGATGTTTTTAAAGAGTTTCTCAGTGTATAGATTGAATTAGTTCGGTGATAGGATGCATCCCTGTCTTACTCCTCTTTTTATATCAATGGGTGTAGAGTTCTCCTTGTTATATTTTATTATTGCTGTCTTGTGAGTGAAAAATGGGGAAATGAAAACTACTTTGTTCTGGTGCCCATGCGCAGACGACCGGATGATTGACGCTCAGGATCTAATGTTAATATGCGCTCACAACGTACAGGGACTACAACATAATAGTCAACAGTTGAGCAAAGGTTTACGCCACGGCAGTCAAGGTTTCCTCTCCTGCTTTGCTAGGTCCCTCCGAGATGTTGGAAGGGCACAGGACTTTGGCAACCATGAGTCCACATCACTCCTTCGGATGAAAGAGATGGGAGTTAAATGGGCACAGCCTTAGTGGGCGTGTAAGAAGACTTAACAACCAACACAGAACTGGAGTCGTCAGTCGCTGGACACTGCGGGACTTGCTGAGTAGGGGATCTGAGCACCTATGGACATGTTCGGAGTGCAATGATGATGACCCGCAAATAACTCAATAATAATAACCCTGGCCCTTCTAGTCAGGTTGCGAGCACATTTACCACACAGCCACCGAGGCTCCTTACGTTATGTAGTTTGGCTAAAATACATCTATTACTTTGTTATCTCAAGCAAATTGTTTGTAATATGAGCAATATATTTCCTTATATGTTGTTCTCACACCTGCGTGTCAGTGATACTTTAGTTGATTCACCCATTTGGGCTTTCCAGGCAGATATATTACACATATGAATCATGGACAATAGGACAACTGACAAGAAAACCACTGGAGTCTGTAGAAGAATGTTGAGAATACCATGGACAGCTAAGAAGAGTAATGAAAACGTTTTGAAAGAGGCCAAAGCAAAAAGAGAGCTAATTTTCAATATTAGGAAGAAACCATCATCATTCTTTGGCCACGTAATGAGAAGCGAACAGCTGGAATATATTGTAACAACTGGAAAAATTGAGGGACGAAGAGGTAGAGGGAAGGAAAGAGAAAAGATAGCAGACAGCTTAAGAGAATGGCTTGCCAGAAAGTCAAGAACAGAAATGATAAATATAACTGTCGAGATCGAAAGTTGAGGAGAGACATCATCCCCTACGCCAGCAGGCCCGGTACTTGATAACGACGCCATACAAAAATTACAACATTTAAAACATCAGTATGATAAATATGTAAATCATCATGCCTTCTTTTTCTTCTTTTTTTTCCTCTTGTACCTTTCAGCTTCCTGTGGAGCATAGGTCTTCAACAAACACTTTTCAAGTCGTTCTGTTTCTTGCCATTCTTTTAAGATCATTCCATGTCTTCCCCATCATCTTCATCTCTGCTTCCACCTGTCTTTTCTAAGAATATGTTGGTCTTCCTCTTTGTCTTTTTCCATAAGGATTCCAATAAATACCCCTGTTGTGTCATACTCTCAGTTTACTTCCGCAGTGTGTGTCCTATCCAGCGCTATCGTCTTCGCTGTATCTATTATCCACAGGTATTTGACTGGTACATTTCCATAATTCTATGTTAGCGATTTTGTCCTGCCATTCCCATCCTATTATTCTGCGCAAGCATCCATTAATGAAAGTCTGTCTCTTCATTACTGTCATTTTTGTTGCTCATCATATTGTATTCATATAATTTTCGTTTAGCAATCTACAGAGTGTCTGTTATTTTATTTACTTTAAGCTTCATCATATCTTATTCGTTCTAGCTGGCGATCCCATGTTGTGTTAGAGGTTCCAATAAACGTTAACGGATTTATGAATGTATTAAAGTGATAGCTTTCATTAATCCAAATGGCCATTATCTTTACAGGGCTGCATTGACAAAATTAAAGACGCCATCGACCAACACATGGCAGCTATAGTTGGCATTGCGATTGCTATTCTTGTTGTCATGGTGAGACGTTTGCTTTTACTATACGTCACTGGGATATTGTATGTTGTTATAGTGTACGTCACTGGGATATTGTATGTTGTTATAGTGTACGTCACTGGGATATTGTATGTTGTTATAGTGTACGTCACTGGGATATTGTATGTTGTTATAGTATACGTCACTGGGATATTGTATGTTGTTATAGTGTACGTCACTGGGATATTGTATGTTGTTATAGTGTACGTCACTGGGTTATTGTATGTTGTTATAGTGTACGTCACTGGGATATTGTATGTTGTTATAGTGTACGTCACTGGGATATTGTATGTTGTTAAAGTGTACGTCACTGGGATATTGTATGTTGTTATAGTGTACGTCACTGGGATATTGTATGTTGTTATAGTGTACGTCACTGGGATATTGTATGTTGTTATAGTGTACGTCACTGGGTTATTGTATGTTGTTTTAGTATACGTCACAGGGATATTGTTTGTTGTTTTAGTATACGTCACAGGGATATTGTATGTTGTTTTAGTATACGTCACAGGGATATTGTTTGTTGTTTTAGTATACGTCACTGGGATATTGTATGTTGTTTTAGTATACGTCACTGGGTTATTGTATGTTGTTTTAGTATACGTCACTGGGTTATTGTATGTTATTTTACTATACGTCACAGGGATATTGTATGTTGTTTTAGTATACGTCACAGGGATATTGTATGTTGTTTTAATATACGTCACTGGGTTATTGTATGTTGTTTTAGTATACGTCACTGGGATATTGTATGTTGTTTTAGTATACGTCACTGGGTTATTGTATGTTATTTTACTATACGTCACTGGGATATTGTATGTTGTTTTAGTATACGTCACTGGGTTATTGTATGTTGTTTTAGTATACGTCACTGGGTTATTGTATGTTATTTTACTATACGTCACTGGGACACTTTATTATGTTTTAATATACGTAACTGGGACATTGTATGTTGTTTTCTTGTACTATATTTTAATGGAACATTGTATGTTGTTTTAGTGTACGTCACTGGGATACTGTATGTTGTTTTAGTATACGTCACTGGGATATTGTATGTTGTTTTATTGTACTATATTTTAATGGAACATTGTATGTTGTTTTAGTATACGTCACTGGGACATTGTATGTTGTTTTAGTATACGTCACTGGGATATTGTATGTTGTTTTATTGTACTGTATTTTAATGGAACATTGTATGTTGATCTAGGTAATTGTGTGTGTGTTATGTTATGTTCTTTGTTTTAGTTAAATGTTCATCGGACATTTTTATGTTATTTGTTTTCGCTACTTATTGTTTGGAAATGTTCAGTTGTTTGTTGTTGTTTAACGTCTTGTTGGACGTGGTATTTTGTTTGTTTTAGATAAACGTTGATTCATCATCATCAAGTACCGGGCCTTCTGACGTAGGTGATCATGTCTCTTCACAACTTTCTATCACGATAGTTATTTATCATTTCTGTTGTTGACCTACTGCCAAGCCATTCTCTTAAGCTGTCTGGTATCTTTTCTCTTTGCTTCCCTCTATCTCTTCGTCCCTAAATTTTCCCAGTTGTTACTATATATTCCAGCTGTTATCTTGCAGGTGTGGTAACACACGGGAAAAAGTTAAAAATAGACATTTTAAAAATATCACGTCAACATGTGAACAATGAACCATCTCATTCTGGAAATACTCATTTTACTACTACTACTACTACTACTACTGCGGTTGGCTTACCACGGCAACAGCCGGGGTTCGTTCCCTGGCGAGGACACCTGGGTTTTACTAATTCCCTAAAAATTAGTGGGAGCCGCGATAGCTCAGTGGTTAGTGAACTGGACTACTACGGACAAGGGGTAGGGTTCGATCCCAACCGACGGCTCCGGGTTCACCCAGCCTTAAATGGGTACCGGATTTTTTCTGGGAAAGTAAAGCAGCACGGGCGTAATACCGACCACATTACCCCAAAAATCATGTGCTGAAGGTCTGTAAAATATAGGGTCACTAACACCATATTTCCCTATACGCCACTTGGCGTGACGGGGGGTACTTTACTACTTTTTACTACTACTACTACTACAACTACTACTACTACTACTGGTAATATTACTACTACAACCACTAAATTGCTAACTGACTGAGGCTACCTGCCACCATATCATATTCAATCTTATCAGGAAAAGCCGTGTCATACCACAAGATAAAATAACAAACTTTCTAATTTGGGCATTAAGCTTGGAACTGCTGTCTACAACAAACTACCCAGATCAAAAAATTTTAATTACTGCTCTACACGCAAATCACATCGACGAAACCGGTAGTATTAGGTTACGCTGTGCCGGCCAGATAGTTCAACCACAGATACAAACAACTACATTGAAACTATTTCAGTTTTTGCTAGCCATGAGCAAAAATGCTGCAATGTGTTAATAATTTCCTAAAAATTCAAAAATATTGTCCAATAATTTGGTGGATGCGAGAAAAACGTAAAAAATCTGTTTGCGGGGGAAAAGGAAAACGTAAACATTTAAAATCTAATGTCTTATGTTACTGCCTGAAAATCATCTTGTTGATTCGATACATAAAAATCATCTTTCTAATGTCGCACATAAAAATCATCTCTTAAATGTCGCACATAAAAATCATCTCTCTAATGTCGCACATAAAAATCATCTCTCTAATGTCGCACATAAAAATCATCTCTCTAATGTCGCACATAAAAATCATCTCTTTAATGTCGCACATAAAAATCATCTCTCTAATGTCACACATAAAAATCATCTCTCTAATGTCGCACATAATATCATCTCTCTAATGTCGCACATAAAAATCATCTCTCTAATGTCGCACATAAAAATAATCTCTCTAATGTCACACATAGAAATACTCTCTCTAATGCTAATGTCGCACATAAAAATAATCTCTCTAATGTCACACATAAAAGTAATCTCTCAAATGTCGCACATAAAAATAATCTCTCTAATGTCACAAATAAAAATAATCTCTCTATCGTCGAATATAAAAATAATCTCTCTAATGTCGAACATAAAAATAATCTCTCTGAAGGCATACATAAAATCATATTTCTAATATCACACATGAAATGCCCTTTCTAATATCACACATAAAATCATCTTTCTAATATCACACATAAAATCATTCGTCTAATATCACACATAAAATCATCTTTCTAATATCACACATAAAAACATTCGTCTAATATCACACACAAAATCATGTTTCTAATATCACACATAAAATCATCTCTCTAATATCACACATAAAATCATCTCTCTAATATCACACATAAAATTATCTCTCTAATAGCACACATAAAATCATTCGTCTAATATCACACATAAAATCATCTCGCTAATATCACACATAAAATCATTTGTCTAATATCACACATAAAATCATCTTTTTAATATCACACATAAAATCATATCTTTAATATCACACATAAAATCAACTTTCTAATATCACACATAAAATCATCTTTCTAATATCACACATAAAATTATCTCTCTAATATCACACATAAAATCATTCTTCTAATATTACACATAAAATCATCTCTTTAATATTACACATAAAATCATTTGTCTAATATCACACATAAAATCATCTTTCTAATATCAAACATAAAATCATTCGTCTAATATCACTCATAAAATCATCTTTCTAATATCACACATAAAATCATCTTTCTAATATCACTGATAAAATCATTTTTCTAATATCACACATAAAATCATCTTTCTAATATCACACATAAAACCATCTTTCTAATATCACACATAAAATCATCGTTCTAATATCACACATAAAATTATATCTCAAATATCACACATAAAATCATTCGTCTAATATCACACATAAAATCATCTCTTTAATATCACACATAAAATCATTTGTCTAATATCACACATAAAATCATCTTTCTAATATCACACATAAAATCATTCGTCTAATATCACACATAAAATTATCTCTCAAATATCACACATAAAATCATTCGTCTAATATCACACATAAAATCATCTCTTTAATATCACACATAAAATCATTTGTCTAATATCACACATAAAATCATCTTTCTAATATCACACATAAAATCATTCGTCTAATATCACTCATAAAATCATATTTATAATATCACACATAAAATCTTCTCTCTAATATCACACATAAAATCATCTCTCTAATATCACACATACAATCATTCGTCTAATGTCACACATAAAATCATCTTTCTAATATCACACAAAAAATCATCTCTCTAATATCACACATAAAATTATCTTTCTAATATCACACATAAAATCATCTTTCTAATATCACACATAAAATCATCTCTCTAATATCACACATAAAATCATCTTTCTAATATCACACATAAAATCATCTTTCTAATATCACACATAAAATCATCTTTCTCATATCACACATAAAATCATCTCTCTAATATCACACATAAAATCATCTTTCTAATATCACACATAAAATCGTCTCTATAATTGAAAATCCGTCTTTACTTTCAGCTGCTGGGCATCTGTCTATCAGTCTGCGTGTGCACCGACATCAAAAGAGAAAAAGCGTATGAGGATGAAAGGCTGTAAACATCATCCACATATCTTATATTTTACTTTTATTTGTACATATTTCTGTACGTAAATAATTGCATGATTTCTTATCTTGTACAGATGTGTGTATCTGTGAATATATTTATCATTTATTATCATGTAAACATATAGTTACGTAAAAAAAATCCATTTATTTTTATGTACATAATTATTTGTGAACACCGAGCATAGACAAGCATAGACAGTCTAGACAAGAATAGACAAACATAATGTGGAACAGACACTTGAGCTGCGTACTTCTTCTTAAGTTCATAGTTTATCAGAGACAACGAAATAAGCGTCTTATAGTAAGTTCGTCATTTATGGTGTCTTGTCTTTTATTTTTACGTCTTGTAGAACGTCCTTTATAACGTCTGTATAACGTCTTGTAGAACGTCCTTTATAACGTCTTGTAGAACGTCTAATCTAACATTTCATTGGACGTCATTTTAGATGCTTTTTAGAACGTCTTGTTTGACGTCTTATAGTTTGTATTGTGTGACGTCTTATAGAACGACAGGTATGACGTCTTATATAACGTCATGTATATTTTTTAGAACTTCAGGTATGACGTCTTGTAGAACAACTACAAAGTTGAACCATATTATACATTCTGTAGCCACCCTTTTCAGAGTGCTCCAGGTATGGCCCACAGTATCCATCTGTATGTTCACTGAAGATTCGGTGGTGGTTGAAGAAAAGATAACATTGTGGAACCAACCGTGTAAGAAGTCACGGTCTACCTGGGTCTGCCGAAAAATTCCATCTCTCCACAACAATCAGGACATTAGTAAATAAAACAAGTGTAGTTTTTGATTGATTTATTAATTAATTGATTGATTGATTGATTGATTGATTGATTGATTGATTGATTGATTGATTGATTTTAAAGTTATGATTTTGTCAGCCTCCATCAATCTTGCCAGAGAAAGCAAATCGTTTCTTTACGTACTGTACCTGTTCATGATTTTCCTTCACAAAGAATGCATTTTATTGTATAAATGGGTACCTCCCTATCTGAGTTCCCTATGGTGACGGTTATTGTATTCATGTAATTCATTTTGGAGGCAACGGGACAAACTCCATTCCTCAATGTTATCGCTTGCCAGCAAGACTTGCATACAGATCTCCTTTAACGGCTGGCTCGACTGATGGGTTTCATGTTTAGAATGAATCACGGAACACTCAAAAACGGATCTATTAAGTTATCCACTGTACCAAAGTCACGGTCATCTCTCTCTCTCTCTCTCTCTCTCACTCTCTCTCTCTCTCTCTCTCTCTCTCTCTCTCTCTCTCTCTCTCTCGCTGTCATTCCTTACACGTTGAGTCTCATTCTGGCATGAGTGTCGGGGAATCCAAGACCTAATTATTCTTTAAGTTTTTGTGACACATTTCTTTACCTGTCTTTACCTGTCTTCACCTGTCTTCATCCGTCTTTCCTTCATTTACCTCTCAATATCCTGGATTATTATGTAAGACGTGCCCAGTGAACGCCACATCTGACCCTATATTCTCAGCTGACGTTGACAAGACAGTAAAGCACAGCTCTTTGAGACTGATGCTTTAGCTGATATCCTGATGTCTGTCTCTCCAGGAAGATAACATCTATATCCCTTTCTTTTATTACAAATTTAAAGTGGTTACAAGAAGCTGTTTCACAAATTTAAAGTAATTACAAGAAGCTGTTTCACAAATTTAAAGTAATTACAATAAGCTGTTTCACAAATTTAAAGTAATTACAATAAGCTGTTTCACAAATTTAAAGTAATTACAATAAGCTGTTTCACAAATTTAAAGTAATTACAAGAAGCTGTTTCACAAATTTAAAGTAATTACAAGAAGCTGTTTCACAAATTTAAAGTAATTACAGTAAGCTGTTTCACAAATTTAAAGTAATTACAGTAAGCTGTTTCACAAATTTAAAGTAATTACAGTAAGCTGTTTCACAAATTTAAAGTAATTACAGTAAGCTGTTTCACAAATTTAAAGTAATTACAATAAGCTGTTTCACAAATTTAAAGTAATTACAATATACTGTTTCACAAATTTAAAAAAAAGGTAACTTTTTCGGTTAAAAATGGAATATTGCATCTTTGCAACTCAAATGTGTCATTGATTGATCTTTTTTATTACGAGCAAAAACTACGATATATTTCCAACATAAATATTGTAATAATTAACAACTTTATTTTGTGTGTGGTTGCACAAATAGATGTTATCATCATGTGCCACACCGGTTGGCGTTGGCGGATCATGTCCTTCCACAATCTTCTATCTACCGTGTATCGCATCAATTCTGTTGTTGAATGTTATCCAGGCCATGACATCAAGTAAATTAAAGTAAAGAGCCCCCGTTACGCCCAGTGGCGCATATGGAATTTGGTGTTAGTGACCATGATTTGTTATAGACCTTCGGCACATGATTTTTGAGGTAATGTGGTCAGTATTACGCCCGCGCCGCGTTACTTTCCCAGAAAGAGATCCGGTACCCATTTAAGGCTGGGTGAAACTGGAGCCGCCGATCAGGATCGAACCAGACCTGTTGTCCAATGTAGTCAAGTTCATTAACCACTGAGCTATCTCGGCTCCCATCCATGACACCAAGCTATCTAGTTTTTTTCTCTCTTTGTCGTCCGCGATCTCTCTTTCCGTGTATTATTCCAGTTGTAACAATTTATTCTAACTTTCTTCTTTTCATGAGGTGCCCGAAAAATGTTGATTGTTTCTTTATGAGGTTTTTTTTAGGAGCTGCCATTTTGTGTTGGCCTCTTTGAGAACTTCCTATTTGATCATTTTAGCTATCCACGGAACTTTCAACATTCTTGTGAGAAATCCCATCTCTGTGGCTTCTAATAGTCTTTTCATTTGTTTGTTTACTGTCCATGATTTGCATCCATAGGTCAGAAGTGAAGTCACTTCCATAAAATATCATTTTTTTTTAAATGAGGAGAATGTACTAGTTTGAGGATATCTTGATCCATAAATGACGCAAAATCTCGAAGATTTGAACCAAAATGCCACTTTGAGGTGAAAACAATCAACTGTGAAAGATATTAGACTCATTTCTACATTTCGTCAACACAGTCAGGTCATGGAGCCAAGCTAGGCCGATATTTCTATCTTTCTAAGCCTAGGCAAGCCACTGATACTATTATGTTGCCTCTTAATGTGTTTTCAAAATCGTGGAAACTAATAAATGTTCATAACAAGAAGCTCAGGATAAGTATTTTATACTTAAATGTCGGGAAATCGTGACATTGACACATTCAACATTTATAAACAAACACATCACATTGGGCTGTCTTTACTTTAGAATATTTTGTCCATTACAGGTGATTAAATGTAAATTTATTGAAATGATAAATATAGTACATAGATATATGTGAAAGTGTAAATATTGATTGTGTTAGAATGATTTCTTTTATTGTTGACGTATGTGTCTTATATATACGTCGTTCATTTGTGGGTTGTTTATATGTGGGTTGTTCATATGAGGGTTGTTCCACTGTGCGTTGTTCATCTATGGATTGTTTATATGAGGGTTGTTCATCTGTAGGTTGTTCCTCTTTGGGTTGTTCATCTATGGGTTGTTCATATGAGGGTTGTTCATCATTATCTATATGTTAATCATCTATGTGTTGATGATCCTTGTGTTAATGATCTATGTTTTGATTATCTATGTATTCATCATCTGAGTTGATCGTCAATGAGTTAATCATCTATGCGTAGATCATCTACGTATTAATCATCTTTGTTTTAATCATCTATGTTTTGATTATCCATGTGTTGTTACTCTGTAGTTGATGAGTGACGACCATTACACAATCATCCTACTTAAAGTATGTTTCAACACGGCTATGAAGCCGGGCACTGCACTGAAGTCTTTCCTGCCTTCAAGACATATATGTCTTGTGTACTGGCCTCTAGAGAAAGCTGTTAAAGTTCAAATTGTGTGAAATCTTCGCTTCAGAGTAGCGCCATTAATTCATTGTTTCTCATAGCGTGTGTCAGCCTTAACAACATTGAAGTATTAAATTGCAATTTTAATTTTAAATAAGAGAATGGTTTCTGTGCTAACTGAATTGCTACGCGGGAGAGTTGCGCAACGTCAGATTCACTCTCTCGAATAATGGGACAGGGTGGTAGAGGTAAGACGCCTGCTTTTTGGACAAAAAAGTTCCGGGTTCGAATACCACTACAGAGATGGACATTTACCTTCTCGAATTCCCCGGTGTTTTCGTGGTTTGAGCCTCCACGAGCTGGGAAAGTGAGATCCGATCTCTAGCTCTCTCGGATAACAGTTAAAGACAGAAGGCTTCCTACCTTCCTTCCTTCCTTCCTTCCTTCCTTCCTTCCTTCCCTCCCTCCCTCCCTCCCTCCCTTCCTTCCTTCCTTCCCTCCCTACCTACTATTGCGCTCTGCGCACGTTAAAGAACCTTTGACAAACGAACATTGAAAAGATTAGATGAGAATATTTCTTGTTTATTGTTCCAGCTGAAGGCTTATTTGGCTGATACGTCGTTCTGCTTTTGTTTTGTTTCTCATCTACGTAAAGCTGCTACCATTCTACTTTTGTTTTGTTTCTCATCGACGTAAAGCTGCTACCATTCCACTTTTTCTTTTTAAAATATTTTTTTTTAATTTTCCGTTAGATGAAAAGTATTCCTGCCAGGGCTAACTTGTTAAATAAATACAAATATCATCATCAAGTTCCAGGCCTGTTGGCGTAGGTGATCGTGTCTCTCCACAATTTGCAATCTCGGCAGTTATTTATCATTTCTGTTGTTGACCTTCTGCCAAGCCATTCTCTTACGCTGTCTTGTATTTTTTCTCTTTGCTTTCCTCTATCTCTTCCTCCCTCAATTTTCCCAGTTGTTACAATGTATTCCAGTTGTTCTCTTCTCATACATGGCCAAAAAATGATGATTGTTTCTAAATTATTGTGACGATTCTTGAGTGTACACAGGAGTTACGACGGTGGTTTTCTGTTGCCTTCCGTCGGTTTGTTTACGGTTGGCTCCGCTAGCCTCTGACTAAAAAGTCTCACCCACAAGGCAGTGGGGTTGTTTTACTTTGGCGTACCCTCCCTTAGCCTTTTACTCTCCCGTGCTCACCTGCAAGGTAGCAGGGCAGCCACAGGTTGTACTGTATATTGCATACAGTAGCAGGTAAAATTACTCGACCTGATAATAAAATACAAATATACCCATGTGGAAATGAATGTAACAGGCTGAAAGGGGAGGATATCGATGATTAATGTAAACTAGCCACGTCACGCACCTATACCCACTTAATGTGTGATCGATAAAGAAGCGGAAGCAAAAGAGGAAGAAGCAGAAGAAGAAGAAGAGGAAGAAGAAGAAGAGGAAGAGGAAGAAGAGGAAGAGGAAGAGGAAGAAGCGGACGAAGAAGAAGAAGAGGAAGCAGAAGTAGAAGAGGAAGCAGAAGAAGAAGAGGAAGCAGAAGTAGAAGAGGAAGCAGAAGAAGAAGAGGAAGCAGAAGAAGAAGAGGAAGCAGAAGAAGAAGAGGAAGCAGAAGCAGAGGAAGCAGAAGAAGAGGAAGCAGAAGAAAAGAGGAAGCAGAAGCAGAGGAAGCAGAAGAAGAGGAAGCAGAAGAAAAGAGGAAGCAGAAGAAGAAGAGGAAGCAGAAGCAGAGGAAGCAGAAGCAGAGGAAGCAGAAGAAGAGGAAGCAGAAGCAGAGGAAGCAGAAGCAGAGGAAGCAGAAGAAGAGGAAGCAGAAGAAGAAGAGGAAGCAGAAGAAGACGAAGAGAACGAAAAACACTCGTCCATGCTAAGTTTGATCGGTTGAGATGACAACGTCTCCACAAAAGAAAGGAAGAAAAGACGATTTTCTGTGCATGTAGTCGATATTTTCTCTACTCATGTTTTGGAAGGCCCTGAATGGATGGTTCACTCGCTGGCATGAGATGATGATGATGGTGGTGACGATTTTGAAGGGGGTGACGATGATAACGATGGTGATGATAATGACGATGGTGATTGTTATTATGATTATTATTATAATGTCAATGTTCTTGGTGATTATAATGATGATGGTGATAAGGATGATTGCAGTAAACACAGACGACACAGGCTTCACTGATTTCCCCGTTCTTCTGTGGAAGCTTCACCTATCTAGAAGCTTGCATTACGAGCTCTTCAATATCAACAAATCCAACCTCTCTAGGAACGAAGTACAGAATATAAAGGTAAGGTCAAGTACGAGATTTGAACCGGCGTCTTAGCACGCGAGTTTACACCCATATGTGCTCGGCCGCCTATCCAGAATTGTTCTGAGATTTCTGTATAGTGTCGCCTCACGCATCTAAACTCAGAGGTGAGGCGACATTCCTCACCTTCCCAGGGTAATACCCTGGTACCCATTTCTGCCAACGGCTGGGTCGACCGTGGGGGTATTTTTTTTTCCAACCACGAGTACAATTCAGACTGCTCCCAGCGGGAATTGAACACGGGTTGTCCGGACATCGGTAGTCCAGTCGGGTGGTTTTCCCAACTAGGCTACCAAGGCCCCCAAGTAAGGAATATGTGAGTCATAAACCATTAATGGATGTATTATCTAATATCGTTATCACTAGATGATCAACACAACAGAATAACTGAGAGATACTCAATGAGGCAATGAGATATATGTTGTTCTCTTTGTTTTAGGAAGGAAGGAAGGGAGGGAGGGAGGGAGGGAGGAAGGAAGGAAGGAAGGAAGGGAGGGAGGGAATGAAGGAGGAAGGAAGGAAGGAAGGGAGGAAGGAAGGAAGGAAGGAAGGAAGGAAGGAAGGAAGGAAGGAAGGAAGGAAGGAAGGAAGGAAGGAAGGGAAGAAGGAGGGAGGAGGGAGGAAGGAAGGAAGGAAGGGAGGGAGGGATGGAGGGAGGGAAATAACGGGAGGAAGGGAGGGAGGGAGGGATAGATAAAGGAAGGGAGAAAGGAAGGAAGGAAGGAAGAAAGGAAGGAAGGAAGGAAGAAAAGGAAGGAAGGAAGGAAGGAAGGAAGGAAGGAAGGAAGGAAGGAAGGAAGGAAGGAAGGAAGGAAGGGAAGGAAGGGAGGGAGGGAGGGAGGGAGGGAGGGAGGGAGGGAGGAAGGAAGGAAGGAAGGAAGGAAGGAAGGAAGGAAGGAAGGAAGGAAGGAAGGAAGGAAGGAAGGAAGGAAGGAAGGAAGGAGGGAGGGAGGGAGGGAGGGAAGGAGGGAGGGAGGTAGGGAGGGAGGGAGGGAGGATGAGGGAGGGAGGGAGCAAGAACGTTAAGTAAACTTAGCTGGGCTGTCAAGTGGCTTGCAGAAATGGTGCAACATCTAGAGATTTCGGTCCATTAATTTCGACTTTGGCAGTTTCTGAGTTGTGAGTTGCCTTTCTTATTCGATACCTATTTCTTTGTACAGATGTGGTTTATAGGTTTACGAGACCAGATCAGGGAGATGACTTTAGGCATTGATAAGTTCTGAACCACTCTTGCATGCAGTCAGCTATGAGTCGCTGACCGCTTCCAGCCCAGGTGCTGTTTGTCAAGAATCTCTAGTTGGTCCTAAAAGTGTGAGGGCAATTTATTTTGTGGACACGGCTGCTTACGTCGAACTCAAAATAGTACTTTAGTTATAATCATTAAAATACTAGAACATGTTTGAATGAAGATGTATTGAGAAATTGACATGCTGATAGTGTTTGAGATTGATATTTCATCGGAATTGTTCAAATATTGAATAAATAAAGAAATAGATTATTAAAAAGAGCAATGAAGACATACTAACAGATTTAAACATTAAAAGTAAATGGTTTATAAACACCAGTCTACAGACGAAATTAAAATAATATGGTAACGTCAAAAGACACATGGGCTGGAAAGAACAATAATGGAAGGCATGGTTCATGGGCGACGCATCAGGAGCAGACCAAGATGAAGGCGTTTCAAGACATCAAGGAGACCTTGAACATGACAACAGAAGAAATGGAAGATCTGGATAGAGACAGATTTTCTTTCAGACGGGCTGTGGTGAATGTAACCTTCTGTGGGAGATCTGGCTAGAGACAGAGATTCTTTCATAAGGGCTGTTGTGAGTGAAACGTTGTGCGGGAGATCTGGCTAGAGACAGAGTTTCTCACAGACGGGCTGTAGTCAAAGCAACAGTCTGTAAATTTCATGCTGAATGAACACAAATGAACATTCCCGAATAGTTTATGTTATTGATAATTTAGTCAAAATAACGTTTACGAGAATAATTATTTCCCACTTTGACACATTTAACCCTTTCCGGTGTCAATTAATAATATTTCAA
>JAVIAB010000160.1:65146532-65319032 GCA_032433765.1 Megaustenia siamemsis
TAGACCAGTTTGACAACTGGAGCTTCCACAAACTTCTTCTTTATCTGGTGATAAAAAAGAAATACAATAACACTGGCTGTTGGTTTGCATTAAGGGAGCGTTTGTGGAACAATACAGAAGGTAAGTGTTGCTTGGCCTTGTCACGTACATATTAAAAGTTGAAAAACTGAGTGGAAGCGGAACTATAATAGAGTTAATGTAATGTAGTGGAAGTGATCTGTGTAGCGTAGATTGGGGCAAGTACGTGGGTTCTCAGCGCCTATAGAGCATGTGAAATATAGAAGAAGTGATCTGTGTAGCGTAGATTGGGGCAGGTACGTGGGTTGTCATCGCCTATAGAGCATGTGCAATATAGTGGATGTGATCTGTGTAGCGTAGATTGGGGCAAGTATGTGGGTTGCCAGCGCCTATAGAGTGTGTGAAATATAGTGGTAGTTAGCTGTGTAGCGTAGATTGGGACAAGTATGTGGGTTGTCAGCGCCTATAGAGCATGTGGAATATAGTGGAAGTGAGCTGTGTAGCTTAGATTGAGGCAAGTATGTGGGTTGTCATCTCTTATAGAGTATGTGAAATATTGTGGAAGTGAGCTGTGTAACGTAGAATGGGGCAAGTATGTGGGTTGCCAGCGCCTACAGAGCATGTGAAATATAGTGGAAGTGATCTGTGTAGCGTAGATTGGGGCAAGTACGTGGGTTGTCAGTGCCTATAGAGCATGTGAAATATAGTGGAAGTAATCTGTGTAGCGTAAATTGGGGCAAGTATATTAAAGATACCTATACAATACAAGTAAAGAACACATACCAGAAGCTGCTAGAGGAAGGAATTGAACAATACAGAAGAGAAAATCCTGATGAAAAAGTAACAACCAAATGGCAATGCATAAAGAAAAGCATACAAAAAGCCTGCGACACCTTACCCAAAAGAGAAAAGAACAAAAAACAAAAATGGATAACTAACACCATCTTAGAAAAAATGGAAGAAAGGAGACAAGCGAAGAACACTGCCCAATACAATAAAATAGATAATGAGATACGCAAAATGTGCAAAAAGGCAAAAGAAGACTGGCTCAGCCAAAAATGTATAGAAATAGAAACTATGGAAAGCAAACAAGACCTAAGAGGAATGCACACAGAAATAAAGAGAATGACTAATAAAGATTAAAAAAAGCCACAGAAGGTGGATGCATTGCAGGCAAAAAAGGAAAAATGCTAACAGACAATAAGGATATCATAGATAGGTGGCAGGAATATATAACAGAACTATTTCATGATCAAAGGGACAAGAAACCAGTTATAAAATGTACATCAGGCTATAAAATGTTAAAATCTGAGGTGGAAAAAGCTATAAAAACAATGAAAAGGGGAAAAGCAGTAGGATCTGAAAGCATACAGATAGAGATGATACAGGCACTTGAAGATTTTGGCATTGAAGTAATTACAGACATATGCAACGACATATACCACACATGATACATACCAAATGAACTAAAAACATCAACTTTCATTGCACTGCCTAAAAAGAATGGTGCAGCTGAATGCAGTGACTTTAGAACAATAAGCCTAATGAGCCATGTTACAAAAATCTTGCTAAAAGTTATACAAGGAAGGATTCAGAATAAAATCAATACTGAAATAGATGAGCAGCAATTTGGATTTAGGAAAAATAGCGGGACAAAAGAAGCCATATTCTGCATGAGAACATTAATAGAAAAATACACAGATGTAAACAAACCAATATATGCCTGCTTCATAGACTACACCAAAGCTTTTTATAGAGTACACCACAAACAACTTATAGAATGCCTAAAAGAGATACATCTAGATGACATGGATATACGACTAATATGCAATCTATACTGGGAGCAAACAGCAATAATAAAATATAACAAAGAGTTCTCTACACCCATTGATATAACAAGAGGAGTAAGACAAGGATGCATCCTATCACCAAGCTTGTTCAATCTATACACCGAGCAAATCTTTAAAAACATCACAGAGATGCCAGGCCTACAAATTAATGGAAAGATAATTAATAACCTACGATATGCTGACGATACTGTACTACTAGCAGAAAATCCTAAAGACCTACAACAATTACTTAATGAAATAAACACGACAAGCAAAAAATATGGACTCGATATGAATATCAAAAAGACTAAAACTATGATCAAAAAACAAATAAAATGCTCAAAACCCACAAGTGGATATCAAAATTTAAGGAATAGACATGGAGACAGTTCAGAACTACAACTGCCTTGGACATACTATAACCAGTGATAGAAAATGTACAACTGAAATAAACAAAAGAATAGGAATGATTAAAAGTAATTTAAAGTCATAAAGAACATACTACAATCAGAGCAAATAAAACCAGGGCTAAAACTAAGAATAGCAAAATGTTATGTCTTCTCAACATTCCTTTATGGTGCAGAAACATGGACATTAGACAAGAACAGAACAGAGAATTTAAGCCTTTGAAATGTAGATATATAGAAGAATAGGCAGAATTGGATGGAAGGAAAAGAAAACAAACGATGAAACCTTAAAACAACTAAAAATAAAAAGAGAACTGCTAAACACATTTCAAACAAGACAAATGCGATTTTTGGGCCATGCTAAAAGACACAACAGCCTACTAAAAGTAATCCTGGAAAGGGGGGGGGGGATACAAGGTAAAAGAGGCAGAGGCAGACCAAGACTAACATGGACGAGTAACATCAAAGATGGACAAATCAGCCTATGACAACCTGCACCGTCAAAGCAAGAGATAGAGCAGAATGGCGCTCCATGGTAGCCAACCTTCATTGCGGAGACAGCACTTAATGATGATCGATAAAAGTAATTGCTGATATGATTATTGGGCTGTCCCCAAATCGTCGAGACTGCAAAAAGCATTACGTGATTTTTTTAATTTAAACGCTATTTAACACTGTTGCGCATCTAGAGCAGCATATGTGTGGTGCTTTTATCCTGATCTCCTATTTTGCAGCAATAACACGAATTAACTGAAGACTTTCTCAATAACTGTGTTTTAACAAATATACCATTTCCTTTCTCAATAACTGTGTTTTAACAAATATACCATTTCCTTTCTCAATAACTGTGTTTTAACAAATATACCATTTCCTTTCTCAATAACTGTGTTTTAACAAATATACCATTTCCATTCTCAATAACTGTGTTTTAACAAATATACCATTTCCTTTCTCAATAACTGTGTTTTAACAAATATACCTTTTCCTTTATCAATAACTGTGTTTTAACAAATATACGGGTTCCTTTCTACATGACTTACAATGTGGTATCATGCCGTTCTTTGTGAGTGGGATATCTGATTTGTTTTACAGATATCATCATCATGTGCAATACCGGTTGGCGTAGGCGATCATGTCCGCCAACAATCTTCTATCCATTGTGAATCGTATCAATTATGTTGTTGATTGTTTTCAATGTCATGACACTAAGATATCTAATATTTTCTCTCCTTGTCACCCGCGAATTCTCTTTCCCTCAATTTTGCCAGTTGTAACCAAGTATTCCAACCTTCCTCTTCTCATGATGTGCCCGAAAAATGTTGTTTGTTTCTTTCTGATGTTTCTTAGTAGCTTCCTTTTTGTGTTGGCCTCTATGAGAATGTCCTCATATGTCTCTTTAGCTGTCTAGGGAACGTTCAACATTCTTCTGAGAAATCCCATCTCTGTGGTCTCTAGTCGTCTTTTCACTTGTGTGTTTACTGTCCATGATTCGCTTCAATAGGTCAGAATTGACGAAAATAAAACTTACGGAGATAAGATTCAATAAATCTTTATTTATTTTCAGGAGCTTCATAAATTCATTATTTATTTAATTCATCGAGCACCCATCTCTTCTTAATCTTCTCTGCCACCACATTTTTAAAGCCTCGACTTTCTCTTTCATTCTCTTTTTCAAAAACCTTGTTTGATATTTGAAGGGAGACTAGAATAAATGAATATTATTATAGAGGGAAACATCCGAGGCGATAATCAGTGAATCAATTCAGAGGAAGAGGTATGTTTACAGCACTCGGAAAAAATGACAAATAATCAACAACAGAAAAAAATATGGACCAAGGCAGGATCGAACCCGTACTCAGTGGCACAGCGCCTTGCCACGAAAAGCCAAACGCTAGGGAACACTGCCACTCAGTTTGAAGCCCGTGCTACCCAGTAAATGCAAACAATAACACGACAGCACGGTGAGAACATCCACTTTACAGTTATGTTTTCTTACATTTACACACTTCTCTCGGCCCGAGGACACCGAGGACTCTCCGTGTCTGACCATTCGCTTCTAGCTCTTGTTCGGTCGATATTTACGCTCTCTCAATTACTCATTTTCTTTGAAGTTTCTTGTTATCTTCTCTTTGTTATCCTCCCTTTGTTATCTTCTCTTTGTTATCTTCCCTTTGTTATCTTCCCTTTATTATCTTTCCACTCAGTGCCTAGCCCATACGGAGCACAAGATCGATGTATTTCTAACGTTTTATATATATATATATATATAGCTTGATAAGTTCTCTTGTTTGATTTCTTCTCTTATATTTTCATTAGGTGTACAATCTCTCTCATTTGTAATTTAATAAGAGACATTTATTTCCAAAGGCAATTAGTCTTTTTCTCTAGAGTTTGAATAGATTAGGGAGCCGTGATAGCTCAGTGGTTAGTGAACTGGACTACAAAGGACAAGGGGTAGGGTTCGATCCCAACCGATGGCTTCCGGGTTCACCCAGCCTTAAATGGCTACCGGATTTTTTTCTGGGAAAGTAAAGCGGCGCGGGCGTAACACTGACCACATTACCCCGAAAATCATTTGCTGAAGGTCTGTAAAATGTATGGTCACTAACACCATATTCCTTATACGCTACGTGACGGGGGCTCTTTACTTTTTACTTGAATCTCACAGCTAAAATATCCCTGCGCGGTTTATCACACATCATGGAGAGCGTGTCAAAAATGACATAACATCATTTGAGACCGTACTATGGCAAAACATAGAAGAAAAAACACTCATGAAAATCAAATATGGAAAACCCTGTGGATGAGTGGGCCTGACTTGTTCAATCTGTGGCCGAATGTGTTTGTCAAACATTGGTTGAATCAGGCACGAAAGAAGATGTTCGACAAAAACAAAACCTTCCCCCGTCCCCACCCCAAAAAAAACAAACCACAATAGCCTCCACTAATAAAGGTGTTGATGTATCAAGCTGGTGTAAAGCTGATGATAATAATGACACTTTTAAATAAAAAGGGAGAAAAAAGTAGTATGGTAACATTCAGACAGAGGTAAAGGCATCAAGATGCTGTAAAGCTGATGATAATAACAATACTAAAAAAAAGAAGAAAAAAAAGTGGCATGGTGACAGCTTTACGTGGTAATGGACAAAACAAACATTTTGACAGTTTCGGGTTTTCTCTTGTGACCTTTGTGGCAATATATACACACTTATGCTTGCACGAATGTATGGTTATGTACGCATGTTTTTTTACACATCTGTTCTGTGTGCACACCCATAGTTAGATATACACAGCTTTATACGTATCTTGTACCCACTTCTCCATATTTTTAGAACCCTTCCCTTTTATTTCTCACCGACTGCTTGATCAGCCCGCCTAACAATTGTATTTCAGTCAGTGACTGGCCAAGCTCTGGACCCCAGGGAAGTGACATTTGTTCCTTTCTTGAGAATCTAGCATCTTATCGCCATGTAGTTAGATGTCTGTGTATACACTTATAAATATTTTTATGTTGTTTATTGTTCCAGCTGAAGGCCTACTTGGCCGAAACGTCGTTTTACTTTTGTTTGCACTTTTTTCTCTTTTTCTTTTAAAAATTGTCATTAGCCTCTACTAAACCGTCTGACAAGACGAAAATGGCCATATATAAAGGTAAAGGTAAGGTACGAGACTTGAACCGGCATCTTAGCACGCGAGTTTACACCCATATGTGCTCGGCCGCCTATCTAGAAATGTTCGGATATTTCTGTATAGTGTCGCCCCGAGCATCGAAACTCAGATGCGAAGCGACATTCCTCACCTTCCCAGGGTAATACCCTGGTAAATCAATTCAGAGGAAGAGGTATGTTTGCAGCACTCGGAAAACATGACAAATAATCAACAACAGAAAAAAATATGGACCAAGGCAGGATCGAACCCGTACTCAGTGGCACAGCGCCTTGCCACGAAAAGCCAAACGCTAGGGAACACTGCCACTCAGTTAACTAAAAAATTAGCTTCGTAGGCAAAGTCTTTTCGCGAGGGCTTTCCCATGACTATAGCATAAGGCTGCGATCACAGCTCGGAAATATTTTTCCTGTTAAGACAAGTATCTCCCGGATAGGGTAGGGCTGAATACTTGCGTTGCAGACAAACATTTACGACGAAACAGCACGAATAGTAGTTTCCAGTAGTTTAGACTGGAGACAAATAATAATAAATGAATATTATTATAGAGGGAAACTTCCGTGTATATATGACACACGAGTTGAACAGTCTGATTTGCCTGCTCTTGTTAATTATTAATTTCCAAATACTTGTTTTCAATCATCATTTTTTGGCCATGGAATGAGAAGAGAACAACTGGAAAAATTGAGGGACGAAGAGATGAGGGAAGCAAATAAAAGAAAATACCAGACAGCTTAAGAGAATGGTTTGGCAGAAGCTCAATAATAGATATGATAAATAACTGCGAGATAGAAAGTTGTGGAGAGACATGATCACCTACTCCAGTAGGCCCGGTACTTGACGACGGTGTCTTGTTTTCAAGTTTGTTAAGACACTTGTTACTCTGACATCTCAAGAGACACCACCTGCCCTCATTCTCCGTGGCCTTGCCTCGTCACGGCTGACTGCACCTCGGGGTTCGCAGTTTTGATAACACACTGTCAAGGTGTTTTTCAAGAGAGAGAGAGAGAGTCAGCCCCAGAGACTGGAAGAACTGGTTTGTCCGCACAACCCGAGAACGTGTCTAGTGTCCACGCCACGAGTCAGGGGAGGGGATATTCAGTGACCAGAGTAGCCCAGTTTATATTTAACTAAAACCGTCATTCGTTTAATTGTGAATTCTTTCAGGAGTCTGTGTTTCTGTACTCAGGTATGTAGTATTTGGCTGTTATTACATAGTTCTATTGTAAGTTGTTATATAAGTTGTATCTTAAGCTGTATTATGAGTTGTATTAATATAAATCTTCATCATCATCAATTTAGTTCCAGGGGTTGTTCAAGGGGCGTAAAATGCGTTGTGTTGCAGTCGCGATAATGTCTGTTGGTTTTCGACTGAACATATCCAACTTTAACATGAAGTTACGGCATTGCATTTCCTCTCCATTTACGACGATTTATGTTTGGAAGAATTTTAATGCCATGAAAAATATACTAACAACAAAACAAATATCAGCAGGGCTGAAACTAAGAATGGCAAAATGTTACATCTTCTCAATATTCCTGTATGGTGCAGAAACATGGACATTAGACAAGAAAACAGAACAGAAAATTGAAGCCTTTGAAATGTGGATTTATAGAAGGAAAGGTAGAATTGGATGGAAACAAAAGATAACAAACGATGAAGTTTTAAAACAACTGAAAATAAAAATAGAACTACTAAATACAATTAAGACAAGACAAATTAAATTTTTGGAGCATGTTAAAAGACACAACAACCTACTAAAAGTAATGTTGGAAGGGAAAAATACAAGGTAAAAGAGGCAGAGGCAGACCAAGACTAACATGGACGAGTAACATCAAAAGATGGACAAGTCAATCTATGTCAGCCTGCACCATCAAAGCAAGAAACAGAGTAGAATGGCGATCCATGGTAGCCAACCTTCGTTGCTGAGAAGGCACGCGATGATGATGTTTGGAAGACAGAGTCTACATGCAACTTTCCAGAAATAGATTAAACATTTCGGGAACCTTGAACATCATGATAATCTATTAGTTGATGATCACGGCTCAGTCAGCTATGAGTTGCTGACCAGTATTTAAAGTACGGACGTTTGACAACACCATTTCTGTGTAGTAGAGATCCGTGGGTGTGTCCGACTGATTCGGTGAAAGAAGTGAATAGAAGGTTAACTGACAGTTTTGCAGGTAAATGGTTGTGTCCTCAATACATTGATCTCGATTACACACTGTGTGGTGTTCATTAATTCAGTAGTCCCACATATTTTCTCATTAAACCCAATGATTTCTAAACAGTAAACAAAATCTATATATATATATATATATATATATATATATATATATATATATATATATATATATAGAGAGAGAGAGAGAGAGAGAGATTTATTTAGCTATCTATCTGTCTGTCTGTCTGCCTGACTGCCTGCCTGCCTGCCTATCTTCCGTCCGTCCGCCCCCCCCCTCCTTCCCCCGCTCCGGTCCGTCCTGTTGTGACAGTGAATCTGTAGTGACCAGCAATCTATTTACCTACCCACCCTCCCTCCGTTCGTCCGTCCGTCCCTCCGTCCGTCCTGTTGTGACAGTGAATCTGTTGTGACAAGCAAACTTGGGAAAACGTGAGAAAAGGAGAGAAAAAAACGGAGGTTGAAATATCTAGAGGAAGGCAACGATAGGCGGTTGAACGACGTGGCAAAGAACAAAATACATCAATTATCAGATGCAACGACACTGCTGTTTGTTTTCATCAGAAAGTGACATTTTAATTCCAATCTTGGAAATTAAAAAAATCTTGAATTTAAATGTTGATATCCCACACAAATGTTTTATGTTTCGCTGAATTATGTACGAATATTTGACTACTTAATGCCCGTAAAAGAAAATAGAGAATTGCGAAACAGTTTCCCATGTGAAATATTCCATTTTCAACCACATTCATCTAATTTGAATTACATTTCAACCATTCTCTTTGTGTCCATCCTCATTGTTCATTATATAATTGTACAGATCTTGAATAATTATATATACTTTTGCGTTTTGAATATATAATATAATAGCCTCGACGGAGATGAAATGTGTTAGACAAATGACAGGAAACAGTCTGAGAGATAAGATCAGAGATGAAGAACTGAGAAAAAAGCTAGGAATAGCCCCCGCCATAGAATACATAAGGAAACAACAGATAAAATGGTTTGGCCACGTGACAAGGAAGAAAGATCAAAACACAACACAATGATCCTTCAACAAACGTTGTGAGAACACCAGACCCAAGGGTCGAGCACGAAAAAGATGGGTCGATGGAATATTAGAAGCACTAGGAAACATAACAGCAGCAGAGGCGAACAGAAGAGCAAAAGACCGCAAATTATATCTCCCCTCGACGCTGGAAGGCAGATGAGGAAGGAAAGAAAAAGAAGAAGATATAAATATATAAGTATAATAATAAATATATATTTATAAATATAACACAAGAGACATCGACAACATAAGCTGAAGCACATCGCGTTAGACGGGCAAAAATCAATTTCAGTCTCTGTATTGTTTCATATTGATAAACGTGTCGGCTGGAAGATCGATCATATTTGTTCTACTTCTTTTTTCCATTCTCATTTACCTTTCAGCGTCGAGAGGAGATATAATATGCGGTCTTTTGCTCTTCTGTTCGCTTCTGCTCCTGTTATGTTTTCTAGTGTTTCTAATATTCAATCGATCCATATTTTTCGTGGTCGACCTTTGGGTCTTGTGTTTTCTCAACGCCCATTCAAGGCTCGTTGTGTTGTGTTTTGATCACTTTACCTTGTCACGTGGCCAAACCATTGTATCTGTTGTTTCTTTATATATTCTATGGCGAGGGCTATTCCTAGCTTTTTTTCCTCAGTTATTCATTTCCGATCTTATCTCTCAGACTGTTTCCTATCATTCGTCTAACACATTTCATCTCTGTAGAGGTTATTTTTCTAATTGTTCTTTCATCTAGGGTCCAGGTCTGGCATTGGTAGCACAACGTTGGAATGAAGATTGTATTGTATAGTGCTCGTTTTGCCTCCAGAGTTATTTCCTTGTTGGACAATAGTGGTGATAACTGTCCAATGATTTGACAAGCAAAGTTGATCAACGTTCAATTATTGTAATTGATTTTATTTCTTCTGTGTTTTACGTACGCTTTTTGTTCTTAAGTTTCTGGATAGAATTTCAGAGTGTCAGGTAACAGCAATAGGTCTCACAAATCGGACATCTTCTACGTGTTAGTATACTTGTCATTTGAATTGTCATTACTATGTGCTCAGATAGCATGTCTGTCCCGTCAATGGAAAAAGCTCATTACAAAGAAAAACGCACCATGTTGGAAGCTCAGATGCTGCATTCCCTCTAGTGTTGTTAGACTTTGCACAGGATTCGCAGTGCGTCACGCCACAAGTTCGTTTTTTTTTTTTAAGGCTAGACTCTCAAGGGAGACCACCCAAAAACAAAATATCGAGATTTTTAACTTCAGTGACAAGGGAAGTTTTACAGTTGTTGAGTTGTAAGGCCACCAATCAACGGTTCTGAGAAAGCATCAAGGAAACAACAGTTACATTGTGAACCGGACGAACCGTTGTGAGTTTCATGTTGTTTGACGTAGCCGCTCCGAGTTAGAATGTTTTCTTTCCGATGCAGTAGTTTTCATTGTTGGTGAGGTGAATTAGTTAGTGTTGATTAACACACACACGCACAAGTTAGAGTTAGTTTACATTGTTGGTGAAGTGAATTAGGTAGTTTTTATTGTTGGTGAAATGAATTAGGTAGTTTTCATTGTTGGTGAAGAGAATTAGTTAGTGTTCATTAACATACACACGCACAAGTTAGAGTTAGTTTTCATTTTTGGTGAAGTGAGTTAAATAGTTTTCATTGTTGGTGAAGTGAATTAGTTAGTTTTCATTAACACACACATGCACAAGTTAGAGTTAGTTTTCATCGTTGGTGAAGTGAGTTAAATAGTTTTCATTGTTGGTGAAGTGAATTAGGTAGTTTTCATTGTTGGTGAAATGAATTATTTAGTTTCAATTGTCGGTGAAGGGAATTATTTAGTTTTCATTGTTGGTGAAGTAAATTATGTAGTTTTCATTTTGGGTGAAGTGAGTTAGGTAGTTTTCATTGTTGGCGAAATACATTGTTTATTTTTCACTCTTGGTGAAGTGAACTATTTAGTTTTCATTGTCGTTGAAACGAATTATTTAGTTTTCATTGTGGGTGAAGCGAATTATTTAGTTTTTATTGGTGGTGAAGTGAATTAGGTAGTTTTCGTTGTTGGTGAAATGAATTATTTACTTTTCACTGTTGGTGAAGTGAATTATTTAGTTTTCATTGTCGGTGAAGGGAATTATTTAGTTTTTATTGGTGGTGAAGTGAATTAGGTAGTTTTCATTTTTGGTGAAGTGAGTTAAATAGTTTTCATTGTCGGTGAAGTGAATTATTTAGTTTTCATTGTCGGTGAAGTGAATTATTTAGTTTTCATTGTTGGTGAAGTGAATTATTTAGTTTTCATTGTTGGTGAAGTTAATTATTTAGTTTTCATTGTCGGTGAAGTGAATTATTTAGTTTTCATTTTTGGTGAAGTGAATTATTTAGTTTTCATTGTTGGTGAAGTGAATTATTTAGTTTTCATTGTTGGTGAAGTGAATTATTTAGTTGTAATTGTTGGTGAAGTGAATTATTTAGTTGTAATTGTTGGTGAAGTTCATTATTTAGTTTCCATTGTTGGTGAAGTGAATTTTTTAGTTTTCATTGTTGGTGAAGTGAATTAGGTAGTTTTCATTGTTGGTGTTATATATACTCGTCTAAAGTAAAATACCCCACCAATTAATCTTATAAACTTGTGGCAGCACACAGAGGATACGTCACTGTTCTTGAGTCCTGCCTAATGGGGACTCCAGCTTGCCTCACCCCATCCAACTTTCCTTTCCATCGTTGATGACTTTTAATAGCCGTGTTTATACTTTAAAAATAGAAAGAACTACTTTGTGGTCGGATGATTTCAAAAATGAATTCCGAGACGGGAATTCCAAAATCACAGCCTAACTTGTACTAGTTCAGTTAAATGATTCGCTGTAGTCATCATCATCATCATCATCATCGAGTGCCGTCACCGCAACGAAGGTTGGCTACCATGGAGCGCCATTCTGCTCTGTCTCTTGCTTTGATGGTGCAGATTGTCATAGGCTGATTTGTCTATCTTTTGATGTCACTCGTCCATGTTAGTCTTGGTCTGTCTCTGCCTCTTTTACCTTGTATTTTTCCCTCCAGGATTACTTTTAGTAGGCTGTTATGTCTTTTAACATGGCCCAAAAATCGCATTTGTCTTGTTTGAATTGTGCTTAGTAGTTCTCTTTTCATTTTTAGTTGTTTTAAGACTTCATCGTTTGTTTTCTTTTCCTTCCATCCAATTCTACCTATTCTTCTATATATCCACATTTCAAAGGCTTCAATTCTCTGTTCTGTTTTCTTGTCTAATGTCCATGTTTCTGCACCATATAGGAATATTGAGAAGATGTAACATTTTGCTATTATTAGTTTTAGCCCTGGTGTTATTCGTTTTGTTGTTAGTATGTTCTTTATGACATTAAAATTACTTTTTGCCATTCCTATTCTTTTGTTTATTTCAGTTGTACATTTTCCATCACTGGTTATAGTATGTCCAAGGTAGCTGTAGTTCTGAACTGTCTCCAAGTCTATTCCTTCAATTTTGATATCCACTTGTGGTTTTGAGTATTTTCTTTGTTTATGATCATAGTTTTAGTCTTTTTGATATTCAAGTCTAGTCCTATATATTTTTTTTACTTGTCATGTTTATTTCATTAAGTAATTGTCGCTGTATTAACTAAACGTATAAATATAGTCCAACGTTCTGATGTGACATTTTTATCAAGGGCGTGAGTGCAATTGTCTGATTTCATCTTTGTCGACTTCGGATCTTTTCAAAATAACAAAAGTCTTTAATTAGCGTTGCTGTCGCTACTTAGCGTGTATCTGCGACGAGATCATTATTGAACGTTGGAGTTGCATCCTGCATCTATAGCTTGTTTCATAACTCGTATCGATAGCTTTTTAACCGCTTGTTGTAAGATATTCAAAATTGGCATGTAAAGTTATAATGATTAGAACCCAACAGGGAATTAATTTCATTAAAAAAAAAACATTTGGTTATTATTGTTGCTTATTTGATTTATATAAATTTATAACGACCCATTGATGTAGTCAAAACTTAATGTTTACAGTATTTTAAACTAAAAATAGCGAGTACGAATCCATACACGGTAGAATTGACGTATTTGCACGCTTTCCCCGTGGTTTGTTTGACACAATTAGACACTTGTAAAAAACACGACAAATTGTGTGTTCCATTTCCGTTCATTCATAGGTGTAGACGTGGAACAATAACATTTATCATGAGTCTTAAAATGAAATTCTGCAGTTTACAAAACATCGCAATAAAAATGTATGACTATTTTTGCAAAGAGGCTAAACGAGGAAGATTATTTCATTCTTTAGAAAACCCTGAGAATAGGACAAGACACATTTTGAATTTATCTAAACGGTCATTTAATCGCTGGATTCAAGCACGTGACCGTCAATGTTCAAAATATACAAAATCACAAGGAAGAGCAAAAATGTTGGATAATTTCGACAGTGAACTTATTAGAAGTGAAATTCGCAAAATGTTGGGTATGAATGAAACTGTTACAATAAGAAAATTAAAAATTTCGCTGAAAAAGAACAACAGTATTGAAATATCAAAGTCTACATTATGGAGGAATGTGAGAGCTGCAGGCTTTACATTCAGAAAGTATTCCAATGGACGAAACATCATCTGTGAGAAGCCACATATAGTAGTCATGAGAAGCAAGTACTTACGTGAAGTAAAAGAGGTGCGCAAGCAAGGTTATGATATTGTGTACTTGGATGAAACATGGATCAATGCTCACCACACTAACCAAAGGGAATGGCAGTCATCAGATGGAAAGATTAAAAGATTAATACCTAGCAGCAAAGGACAGCGCTTGATAATTGCTCATGCAGGTAGTCGACAACATGGACTAATACAGAATGCAGAGCTCATTTTTCTTTCAAAATCCATAGACAATCGGGATTATCACTCTGAGATGAATGGTCACATATTTAGACATTGGATTGAAAATTCTGTTCTCCCATCACTAGATCGACCATCTTGCCTAATAATGGACAATGCAGCGTACCACACCATTGTTGCACTTGAAGATAAAGTCCCGACGTCATCCAGTACAAAAGATGCTATTAAGATATGGCTCACAAAGGAGCACATACAATTTAATAACATGTACTTAAAACCTGAATTACTATCTCTAGTAAAGCAAAAACAAAGGACAAAGATTTTTCAAATAGATAAGATTATCCAAGAGCACGGTCATATAAGTTTGAGGCTGCCACCTTACCATGCTCATTTAAATCCAATAGAACTAATCTGGGCAAAATTAAAAGGACAAGTGGCAGATGAAAATACAACATTCAAATATGCGATGTAAAGACTCTTGCTAATCTCGCTTTATTAAATATAGACAAAGATTATTGGGCTAAATGTGAAGACCACGTCTTAAAACAGGAAGAGGAATATTGGAAAAATGACGGTTTGTGGAATATTCAACCCCAAACAGTTATTAATCTTTTAGACTCGTCTGATTCAGAATGAAAGTATATAGCCCCCACAATGTTGTCCCCTATATTACCTTAAATTAGTTCAACAAACGGTCCTTTTCAGGACCACACAACTATGAAAATTGGACATACAGGTATACCTTGATATTATCGTCCGTCCTCGAACTGAGAAGACAATAATTCTCCTGGTGTTTTTCCTTATTCAGTTATTTCCCCATTACGGCCACGCCTTTACCTAGTGAAAATTAATCATAGACCAGCAACTACGGTAATTTCTATTATTTAGGGGTTCACAATTTACAATTTTGACAAACATCAAAGAAATTCGCCGCTTTAAGAAAACTGCAGCTGCAAGATATTTGTTAAATATACATTTAAAGGGTCTTTTGCATTCTAATAACATTTGGAAAATTTAAACAGTATTTAACAAACAGTTTCTGAGCAATAGCGTTTTGAAGTTGGGCAAGTGATTTAAAACGAGCTATAGAGTATATAGTTTTTGTAGCACATGGGTCGTAGTTGGAACTATTTCGCCACCCGTGGCGGTTTTGTATCTGGCCCATACGGATGTCTGTTTTTGTTTGTGTGCCATCACATAGATCTTTAATTATTTATAGTGAGACAGTTGTCTGGTTTTTGTCTGCCATCACATAGATCTTTAATTATTTATAGTGAGACAGTTGTCTGGCTTTTGTCTGCCATCACATAGATCTTTAATTATTTATAGTGAGACAATTGTCTGGTTTTTGTCTGCCATCACATAGATCTTTAATTATTTATAGTGAGACAATTGTCTGGTCTTTGTCTGCCATCACATAGATCTTTAATTATTTATAGTGAGACAGTTGTCTGGTTTTTGTCTGCCATCACATAGATCTTTAATTATTTATAGTGAGACAATTGTCTGGTCTTTGTCTGCCATCACATAGGTCTTTAATTATTTCTAATGGAACAGTAGTCTTGTGTTTGTCTGTAGCCAAATTGATCTAAGTCTTGTTGTGTTGTTCTTATAAGTGTTTTGTATTGTTCTTATAAGTGCTCTTATGTTGTTCATATGTGTTCTTGTGTTGTTATTACGTTGTTCTTATAAGTGTTCTTATATTCGTCTTATAAGTGTTCTTGTGATACCCTATTGATACCTATCAAGAAAGTTGTTGTAACATCATTATCATCGAGTGCCATCTCCGCATCGAAGGTTGGCTACCGTGGTGCGCCATTCCGCTCTGTCTCTTGTTTTGATGGTGCATTTTGTCATAGACTGATTTGTCCATCTTTTGATGTTACTCGTCCATATTAGTCTTGGTCTGCCTCTGTTTCTTTTACCTTGTATTTTCGCCTCCATGATTACTGTTGAAAGTCTACTGTATGTTTTAAAATTCCACAAAATTCTCATTTGCCTTGTTTGAATTGTATTTAGTAGTTCTCTTTTCATTTTTAGTTATTTTTAAGACTTCATCGTTTGTTTTCTTTTCTTTCCATTCAAATCTTTCTTATTCTCCCATAAATCCACATTTCAAAGGCTTCAATTTTCTGTTCTGTTTTCTGGTCTAATGTCCATGTTTCTGCACCATACAGGAATGTTGAGAAGATGTAACATTTTGCTATTCTTAGTTTTAGCCCTGATGTTATTTGTTTTGATGTTAGTATATTTTTCATGGCATTAAAATTACTTTTTTTTGCAGTTCATATTCTTTTGTTTATTTCAGTTGTACATTTCCCATCACTGGTTGTAGTATGTAGTATATTGTAGCTCTGAACTATCTCCGGGTGTGCACATTCAGCTTTTATATCTATTTGTAAGTATTGCGTGAATATCACTCTTTCCTATTTTTCGCCCCAGCAGCCATGTGCTCTGGTGTCCCTCGCCGTAGAGGCAGATATTCTCTGACTTCTGAGGTTTAATAAATGATGAAAGTGAGAGGTCTTCATTGCACGATTTTTAAGAACAACAACACAGTCCGTGTGATATATGTATGTGGTTATCGTGCCTTATATTATTGAATTGATTGAGTTATTGAGTTATTTGCGGGTCATCATCATTGCACTCCGAACATGTCCATAGGTGCTCAGATCCCCTCCTCAGCAATTCCCTCAGTGTCCAGCGACTGACGACTCCAGTTCTATGTTGGTTGATAAGTCTTCTTACACGGCCACTAAGTGTCTCATTTCCGGCTTTGCCCAACTTAACTCCCATTTCCATCATCCGAAGAAGTGACGTGGATCTGTGTTTGTCGAAGTCATGTGCTCTTCCCACATCTCGGAGGGCATTGATGATGTCTGCCCGATCCATTAGTTGCCCGTCCTCAACGACAGCGCAGCTAGCCAACCTGTCCGCCCTTTCATTTCCCCGTACTCCCGCATGTCCAGGGACATAGACAAAGGTGACCATACGTATTTTGGATTTCTGCAACGACTCTACCCATTGCATGCGTACAGAGCCCGCCTCCACTTTTTTTATTATGCTCATCGAATCACTCAGTATACATGCGTGGGTGTAGTCTTGTGACTCACAAGACATTTGAATGCCTTGGTCACTGCCATCGCCTTCATTGTCATGCTACTCGTGGTCACGACGTATGCACCACTGTCTTCGTAGACTGTTCTGCCTGCCTCTTCTTTTTACAGATAAAACATCTGTATTATCGCAGATGAGACCGTTGACCTCAGCATTAACCACGACCGGGTTCTGTTCCCTACTTTTCCTGTCGAGTGTGACAATGCACGAGAAAATCCCCTTGAATGACGAAGGCTCCGGTATCCACTCCCTACCAACGCTAATGAATTGATGATACTGTGTACGCAAAGTTGTGTTTGCAGCGCCGAATTTAGGTCTAGGCTAAATAGACTACAGCTTAATGCATCACAATCCAATCTGGATTCATATTTATGTTAGAGACCTTCTGGTGTTATTTGTTTGTTTTGTTTTTGTCACCGAGGACCTCAAAGTGTCATTTAGCTTAGCCAAACTAGGACAATTTTGTTTAGAATTTTGAGTGTCTGTGTAATGTTGTCATTTGACGCTGTCATTGTAAAAATTATTATTATGAAAACAGCACCATATATTTTAGGGCAGTGATCTCTGCAATATGTTGCACTTTGGAACGCAAGGTTTCTGTTCTTGAGATTGTGGTTCTGCCCTATGTGCCGTCTTTGGCTCGAAAGGACAACAATTGTACTTCGTCATTTTGAGACATTGCACTTTTTATGTAATGTTGTGTATGATATTGTACTTTGAAATTTTGAGATGTTGCACTTTTTAATGTAATGTTGTGTATGATATTGTACTTTGAAATTTTGAGATGTTGCACTATTTATGTAATGTTGTGCTATGGGTCTAAAAAGAACAAGAACTAAAACAGGTTGTGGCAGACCGTTAGACATGGACAACTAGGACTTCCGCCCGATGCGCTGCATTCGGCCCAAATAGATAATCAATCAAACAACGTATATTCCTAATTTCTGCAAGTGTCTCAATGAAAATAGTTTGATAACCGTTGATCTTCAACTTTACGTTCACTACTTCAGCCGTCTTTGCTAACGAGGGATGTAGCTCCACACAAGTATTCCTCGTCCATATTTGGTGATGAGGGATGTAGCTCCACACAAGTATTCCTCGTCCATATTTGGTGATGAGGGATGTAGCTACACACAAGTATTCCTCGTCTATATTTGGTGATGAGGGATGTAGCTACTCACAAGTATTCCTCGTCCATATTTGGTGATGAGGGATGTAGCTACACACAAGTATTCCTCGTCCATATTTGGTGATGAGGGATGTAGCTACTCACAAGTATTCCTCGTCCCTATTTGGTGATGAGGGATGTAGCTACACACAAGTATTCCTCGTCCATATTTGGTGATGAGGGATGTAGCTCCACACAAGTATTCCTCGTCCCTATTTGGTGATGAGGGATGTAGCTACACACAAGTATTCCTCGTCCATATTTGGTGATGAGGGATGTAGCTCCACACAAGTATTCCTCGTCCATATTTGGTGATGAGGGATGTAGCTCCACACAAGTATTCCTCGTCCATATTTGGTGATGAGGGATGTAGCTACACACAAGTATTCCTCGTCCATATTTTGTGATGAGGGATGTAGCTACACACAAGTATTCCTCGTCCATATTTGGTGATGAGGGATGTAGCTACACACAAGTATTCCTCGTCCATATTTGGTGATGAGGGATGTAGCTACACACAAGTATTCCTCGTCCATATTTGGTGATGAGGGATGTAGCTCCACACAAGTATTCCTCGTCCATATTTGGTGATGAGGGATGTAGCTCCACACAAGTATTCCTCGTTGATATTTGATGACGACGGGTGTAGCTACACACAAGTATTCCTCGTCCATATTTGGTGATGAGGGATGTAGCTCCACACAAGTATTCCTCGTTGATATTTGATGACGACGGGTGTAGCTACACACCAGTGTTCCTCGTCAATACTAGCTTGCGAGGGGTGTAGCGACACACAAGTATTCCGCATCCAGACTCGCTGACGAGGGGCGTGTAGCTACACACCAGTGTTTCTCGTCAATACTAGCTTGCGAGGGGTGTAGCGACACACAAGTATTCTACATCCAGACTCGCTGACGAGGGGCGTGTAGCTACACACCAGTGTTCCTCGTCAATACTAGCTTGCGAGGGGTGTAGCGACACACAAGTATTCCACATCCAGACTCGCTGACGAGGGGCGTGTAGCTACACACCAGTGTTCCTGGTCAATACTAGCTTGCGAGAGGTGTAGCGACACACAAGTATTCCACATCCAGACTCGCTGACGAGGGGCGTGTAGCTACACACCAGTGTTCCTCGTCAATACAAGCTTGCGAGGGGTGTAGCGACACACAAGTATTCCCCATCGAAACTCGTTGACGGGTGGGGGGGCGGGGTGTAGCTACACACCAGTAATCCTTGTCGAGACTTGCCTTAGAGTGTGCCCGGATTTGTTGAATTACTCTTCAAGAAGCCACATAGGAACGCCCTATTGTTATTTCATTTAGTGAAGGCCTTTTGACATCCGTACAATGGGTGGCTAGAGCCTTTAAGAGCCCTACAAACTACATGTGCGTAGACAGACATAAGATAGAAGAGGTTAAAGACGTAAGGAAACATTAACACCTCTTTACTTCTTGTTCATCTTTAGACGTGTCTATCAGCCACGTGTTCTATCCATGTATCCATCCATACATCCACTAACTCATCCATCTTTCTTTTTCTTTCTGTCTATCTGCGTGTATACCTGCCTGCATGAATATCTTGTCTCTATATCTGTTCAGCCAAACTGTCTACCACCTCTCTCTCTCTCTCATTCTCTCTCTCTCTCTCTCTCTCTCTGTGTCTATCCACCTATTTGTTTATTTTTCAAAATGTATGACTTCGCTGTCTGTTTCACTGACCAATGATACAAACAAGTATCATCTACCTTACGAGTTACTCGTCAATCCTTTATTTATTTTTCGTCTTCCTTATATTAGTATATGGGACTTCCGTCTACAAGATGGCGAATCTAGTCCACGACTTCTTGATCGCTGCAGAAAATGCACCCAGGGTCTGATTAATTTCGGATCTTCTTTGCACTTTTCTGCGTTAAAGTCAAAATGATGATATGCTTGATACATCTGTGTCGCTAAAGTGGGGTTGTAGGCCGACGACAGTCCGTTTTTGACGACTCAAGTGTTGTGAGTGAGACCTTCCACCGTCTAGACGTGATCTGCGCTTTACGTCACACATTGGTGCTGTTCATGACCGTTGATGGTATTCTTTGACGCAAGTTATTTCCATGTACACATTAATGTAAACTACTTCGTCAGCCGCAGTTTTGTCTCTTTGGGGAATTTCTTCGTGTTTTGTTCGTCGTAGGCTGCTTACACTAGAGTAATCACACAGAAATTTAAATGGAACGAGATTAAGTGTTGGGCGACTTTTTATGTATGTTACGTCATCGTAATGGTTCCATAAACCGGCCGTGCGCAAATCTTACGGTCTGCTGTTTATGTGCGACGGGGATAATTTGATGACTGTGTGTCTATGTGTTCGGAATTGGAGTCATCAACGATGGCCTAACATCATCTAGTGCTACGACGATCATCATTTTCAAGAGGACGTGACTTACGGTATATGGGGATAGGCGGCAGGAACAATTGAAAGCTATGCATGAAAAGCGTTCCTTGTTGCATAGTGACTCGGGCAGACGGTGCTCGTAAACCTGGGAAGGCCGACCGTCTAAGGGCAGAATCCCCTACAGAAAAGATCATGTGCTGCCTTGCAGGAAGATTGGGGACAATCAAAGGCTAAAGAAAGCAAACCTGAATAAAATGCTGGCTGAAATCAGATGCACTGGGCCACTGGCGCAGAACACAGTGCAACGTTTTAACGGGTGTTCAATCAGAGTGGATCTGGCAGACTCTAAATGTGATGTTCTGTCTGTGGAGGCGATCAACACACTTAGCCTGACAGCTGACTTCATGTGAGAGTCTGGAATCCTACTCTGACTGAGTCCTGATCGCAGACAGACAGACATATTATTATATGTTATCTATTTTAATTAATTCATCTATCAACCTGAAATCTTATTTGCGAATCAGTTTCTATGTGTTTTTCTCTATTCACCCATTCGCTGGTTGAGTATGTCAATCAGCCAATCTGACCAATAACCATCTCCCATTTGTTTCAAACGTTAGTTCCATTTTTGATTGGTTTATCAAAACCAGGAGCAATTTTTGATTTGTTATCAGTACCAGGAGCTTTTTTTTTTATTGTTTCATTGAAACTAGGAGCCCAGTTTGATTGAATTATCAATTCCAGTAGCTATTTTCTTATTCATCATCATCAAGTACCGGACCTGCTGGCTTAGGTGATCATGTCACTCCACTAAATTTCGATCACGACAGTTATTTATCATTTCTGTTGCGTCGCCGTGTGGCTAAAACCACTGCTGGCTGAAAGGCCGACGTTCGGTGTTCGAAGCCCGCAGTAGACAGAAAGGATTTTTTCTATTGGGGGTGAAATAAAAATCCTGAGTCGCACACGTCGTGGCGACTGCTTGACCAAGCGGCCTTTATTCCTCTGGTTCTATTGGTGCCCCCCGTCATACACCAGCAATGGTACTATGTGACGTAAAGATAGTTTTTTTTTTTTTTAAGATAGTTGTTGACCTTCTGCCAAGCCATTCTCTTAAACTGTCTGATATTTTTTCTCTTTGCTTCCCTCTATCTCTTCGTCCCTCGATTTTCCCAGTTGTTACAATAATATTAATATATTGAATTTTCTAATTAGTCGCTCAATATTAAACCTTATTTTTTGTATTGACTCTTTCATCAAGACAGCCATGGCAATGAAAGGATGTATTCGGGCTATGAAATGGACGCTGGTCATCTTTAACATCATCGTACTGGTAAGTACCCAATGGTTTTTGTTTACAGAATGTATCAAAATATGTGAAACCTTACTATTCTTCCTACCGCTTATTTTGGTAGACAACTAAAACAAGCAGAGGAATTTAAACACATAAAAAGTCCAGTAATAAACTACAATTCACAAACAGCAGAAATAGACTCAAGATGCAACAAAGCTTGTCAAATCGTTGAACAGCTATCACCACTATTGTCCAATAAGGAAATAACTCTGAAGGCAAAACGGGCACTCTACAATACAATCTTCATCCCAACGTTGTGCTACCAGAATCCTGGACCCTAGATGCAAGAACAACAACAAAAATTAACGTCTTATGAGATGAAATGTGTCAGACGAATGATAGGAAACAGCCTAAAAGATAAGATCAGAAATGAAGAACTGAGAAAAAAGTTAGGAATAATCCCCACCATAGAATATGTAAAGAAACAACATATAATATGGTTTGGCCACGCGATAAGGCAGAAAGATCAAAACGCAACACAACGAGCCTTCAATGAACGTTGCGAGAACACCAGACCCAAGGGCTGACCATGAAAAAGATGAATTGACGGAATATTAGAAACACTATGAAATATAACAGCAGCAGAGGCGAACAGAATAGCAAAAGGCAAATTATATATCCCCTCATCTCTAAATGACAAATGATGAGGGAAAGAGGAAGAAGAAAAAGCAACTAATTTTGATTGCAGTAAACTGATAAAGACATCTCGTAATAATGCTGCTATTAGGGTTTTAAATCGAAAGCCCACGACAATATAATCGCTTATAATTTCCATGCTGCAACTTTCAGGAAGTACGACTATACACCAACGTTTCTATATATAATCTTCATCAGTGGACAAAGACGTGAAATTTACGCCTGGAAACTGGAGTCAGAAACCACTTAGCACTTGATTTGTAAATCCGCTTAACAGCATAGGAGTGGTTATCTACCGACATCAGGGGGACTGGTTGGTCTAGAGGCAAGACGCCGGCCTGGAGACAGAGAAGTTGAGGGCTCAAATCCCGGCTGTACCAGTTGAGATTTTTATTTATGATTTCTCTCTGCTGCAACCACCCCTGGTCTCAGCAGCGAGGCCCGGCTTGAAACGTCAATTACTCATCGACGGAAAAAAATATGAGTACCTCCGAAGTCAGAGTTATTTGCCTGTAAGAAGAGGGACCACTGTGCACACCGCTGCCAGGGAAAAACGGATTAACATATTAAATTCAGTTCCTAGTCTGTAGGGACTTTGTCAGTGGTAAAAGCTGTCGAACACCAAAAAAAACTGACACTAAACGCTGGTGAACTGAGTTGATGTTAAACATCACGCATACATTTCTTAGACACTTTTCTCTTGGATCGGTTGAGAAACCGATTACATTGAGACATTTCTTAATTATATGAAAGAACTAAAGACATTTCGAATGTCTTCATTGTAGAGAAATATAAGATATTCGAGGCGTTCCAAATTTTCAGGAAAATTAAAGCTGAAGATTTTTGGAATTTCCCCTATTTCATTTAAAATCTGGGAACATTAGAAACAGTCATGACTGAACCAAGCTGGCCATGATCTCAGTTTGGTGCCGATAAGGTATTAAGAATTGTGATGAGCAATCGCCATCAATAGAAATAAACTTGAGGGCTGAAATGGAAACCTGAGATACCCCTATTAGCATGACGTTTTCAGGGGTTATAGACGGCTGACGTCATTCTACCCATATGAGTCCCTGGTTGCAAAACTGATAACGTCAATCTAGTTGATGGTTTTCCGGGGTTACCCTTCCAGCATTCAGGCTTACTTCTATAGATGACGATGACTGAGGAAAGATTTCTATAATTATCATCCAATCACGTGGAAGAATTTAATTCTGGGAAATAACGAACTATTTACTGACGCCATGATTGACCAATTATATGCGCCAAGTTTTATTAATTTGTAGATTATCTTCTGAGTACGTGACACATCGGTTTAAACTTTATCTGCTACCTCATTGACAATGTCTTAGTTCTAGGAGGGATCTGACAACATTTGAGGTTTCCTGATTTTATGGAAGACCTGAGGGCATTTTGAATTTCTTCGCTGTTGGAAGATACATGTATAAGATATTCGGTCTTTCCCTAATTTTACTGAAAATAAAACTATAATGGTTAATTATTAATGTTGTATGTAATGTTAATATAAACATTAATGTTTTATTATAATAGTAATATTTATATAAATATTTTTATGTAATGTTTTTATAAATATTAATGTTTTATATAATGTTTCCATAAACATTGTTTGATGTAGATTTTTAAAAAATAAATATTAATGTTTTCTGTAATATTTTATATAAATATTAAAGTGTATGTTTATGTAATGTTTCTATAAAAAGTGTTTTATGTAATGTTCCTACACATATTGTTTAATGTATAGTGTTTTTATAAAAATTAATGTTTTCTGTAATGTTTCTATATAAATATTGTTTTACGTAATGCTTTTATAAATGTTTATGTTATGTAATGTTTCTATAAATATTTATGTTATGTTATGTTTTTATAAATATTTATGTTTATGTAACGTTTCTATAAATATTGTTTGATGTAATTTTTAAAATAAATATATACATTACAAACAGGACAATTCCAATATATAAAACAAGGAGTCAGACAAGACTGTGTTCTGTCGCCGCATTTGTTTTCACTTTACAGCGAAAATATTATGATATCAATCATCATCATCATCATCATGTACCCTGCCGGTTGGCGTAGGCGATCATGTCCCTCCACAATCTTCTATCTACAGAGCATCGTATCAGTTCTGTTGTTGACCGTTTTCCAAGCCATGACACCAAGCTATCCAGTATTTTCTCTCTTTGTCGTCCGCGATCTCTCTTTCCTTTTATTTTGCCAGTTGTAACCAAGTATTCCAATTTTCCTCTTCTCCTTGGTTAGCGGGGTAGAGCTCTGCCCTACCAAAGGAGGAGTAAGACGTCTCCTTTCCTCCGCTAGTCTTCGGGACACCCCTGGGCAAGGTGGAGCTCCCGTTTAGCTCCCCTATCAGGGTTATGTGAAGCCATTGGAGCAGGTGGTGGATGGTGTTGTGGGAGCAGCCGACAAGTAGTGCCGGTTATGGTCCCCACACCGCGATGGCAGGCAGAGGATCTCATGTATAGAGACAATGGCTGCGATCTCCGACTAGTACAGTCACTGCCAAGAAGGAAAGGAATGGCAAACTACCTTCTTAAATTGCCTGGACTAATCATGACAAATCACAATGATATCAATAGTAGACAAAAAAGGAATTGAAGTCAATGGTCACAACATAAATAATTTGCGATATGCGGTTGACACAGTCTTAATAGCAGAGACAGAGAATGAACTACAAGAAATGATAGACATAATAGTAAAAGAAAGCAACAAGAAAGGTCTCAGTATGAATAGCAAGAAAACAGAAGTAATGGTTATATCGATGAAACAATCATCACCATCATGCAACATAAAAATAAACAAGACAAATCTGAAACAAGTGCAACGCATCAAAGACTTGGGCACAATAGTAACATCAGATGGAAGATGCACCACAGAAATAAAAAGCAGAATAGCTCAGGCCAAAATAGCATTTCACAAAATGAAAAATATCTTATGCAACAAATCTATTTCAACATCTTATCTATGTCAAGAGAAATGAGAAAGAGAATTCATTGGTACTATATAGAACCAATTCTGACCTATGGAAGCGAATCATGGACAGTAGACAAACAAATGAAAAGACGATTAGAGGCCACAGAGAATGGATTTCTCAGAAGAATGTTGAAAGTTCCCTGGACAGCTAAAATGACCAATTAGGAAATTCTCAAAGAGGCCAACACAAAAAGGCAGCTCCTAAAAAAAACATCAGAAAGAAACAATCAACATTTTTCGGGCACATCATGAGAAGAGGAAAGTTGGAATACTTGATTACAACTGGCAAAATACAAGGAAAGAGAGATCGCTGACGACAAAGAGAGAAAATACTGGATAGCTTGGTGTCATGGCATGGAAAACAGTCAACAACAGAACTGATACGATGCACTGTAGATAGAAGATTGTGGAGGGACACGAACGCCTACGCCAACCGATATGGCACATGATGATGAATGTATCTATAAATATTGTTTGAAAAATATTCACTTTTTATGTAATGTTTTCGTATAAGCATTCATGTTTTATGTAATGTTTTCGTATAAGTATTCATGTTTTATGTAATGTTTTCGTATAAGTATTCATGTTTTATGTAATGTTTTCGTATAAGTATTCATGTTTTATGTAATGTTTTCGTATAAGTATTCATGTTTTATGTAATGTTTTCGTATAAGTATTCATGTTTTATGTAATATTTTCGTATAAGTATTCATGTTTTATGTAATAATTTTCGTATAAGTATTCATGTTTTATGTAATGTTTTCGTATAAGTATTCATGTTTTATGTAATGTTTTCGTATAAGTATTCATGTTTTATGTAATAATTTTCGTATAAGTATTCATGTTTTATGTAATGTTTTCGTATAAGTATTCATGTTTTATGTAATGTTTTCGTATAAGTATTCATGTTTTATGTAATGTTTTCGTATATGTTTTCCTGTTATGTTTATATAAACATTAATGATGTATGCCAACAGTGCGCTGGTGCCATAGCCATCGGCCTTGGCTCATGGGGTCTGGCCTCAGAGAACGGAGCTGAGAAGTTGAAGGACCTTACGGGCAGTGAGCTCTACCGTGGCGCTGCCATCGCCATCATTGTTGGAGGGTGTGTCTTGGTTGTTATCGCAGTTATTGGAGCTGTTGGTGCAATCGTTCAGAACAAGATACTGTTGGGCATCGTAAGTTCAGATTTCCCTTACAGCTGCTTGTTTGTATCCCACATCGATATTTTAGGCACAGTGTATAAGTGTTTGACGTCAGTTGAGGCGGGACATTCCCATATTATAAGTATTTTTATAGACATATTCATAAGTATTTTTATAGACATAATTATCAGTATTTTATAGGCATAATTATACGTATTTTATAGACATAATTATATTTTTAAAATTTTGCTTATAATCATAAGCAATTTCAATTTTAGAGATGTTTTGATATATTCATAGATTTGTACTTTTTTAGACATGATTTTAGACATGATCTTGGATATTTTCAATTATACACATCTTTTATTAGACATGATCATATTTTAAACATACTTTTGGACATAATCATGGATATTTTCAATTCTAGACAGTGTTTTTAAAGATCATATTTTAGAAATAGAGTTCATCGGTGCTATATAGAACCAATTCTGACCTATGGAAGCGAATCATGGACAGTGGACAAACAAATGAAAAGACGATTGGAGGCCACAGAGATGGGATTTCTCAGAAGAATATTAAAAGTTCCCTGGACAGCTAAAAAGAACAATGAGGAAGTTCTCAAAGAGGCCAACACAAAAAGGGAGCTCTTAAAAAACGTCAGAAAGAAGCAATCAACATTTTTCGGGCACATCATGAGAAGAGGAAAGTTGGAATACTTGTTTACAACTGGCAAAATAAAAGGAAAGAGATATCACGGACGACAAAGAGAGAAAATACTGGATAGCTTGGTGTCATGGCATGGAAAACAGTCAACAACAGAACTGATACGATGCGCTGTAGATAGAAGATTGTGGAGGGACATTATCACCTACGCCAACCGCTATGGCACATGTTGATGATGATGATGATGATGATTTTAGGGGGAAAAAAACTTATTTAGACATGATCACGGATATTTTCAAATCTAGACAATGTTTTCAAAGATTTTATTCTAGAAAAAAAAAAGACATGATCACGGATATTTTCAAATCTAGACAATGTTTTCAAACATTATATTCTAGAAAAAAAAAACCTTATTTGGACATGATCACGGATATTTTCAAATCTAGACAATGTTTTCAAAGATTATATTCTAGAAAAAAAAACCTTATTTGGACATGATCACGGATATTTTCAAATCTAGACAATGTTTTCAAAGATTATATTCTAGAAAAAAAAACCTTATTTGGACATGATCACGGATATTTTCAAATCTAGACAATGTTTTCAAAGATTATATTCTAGAAAAAAAACCTTTTTTAGACATGATCACGGATATTTTCAAATCTAGACAATGTTTTCAAAGATTATATTCTAGAAAAAAAACCTTTTTTAGACATGATCACGGATATTTTCAAATACAGACAATGTTTTCACAGATTATATTCTAGAAAAAAAAACCGTATTTGGACATGATCACGGATATTTTCAAATCTAGACAATGTTTTCAAAGATTATATTCTAGGAAAAAAAACCTTTTTTGGACATGATCACGGATATTTTCAAATCTAGACAATGTTTTCAAAGATTATATTCTAGAAAAAAAACCTTATTTGGACATGATCACGGATATTTTCAAATCTAGACAATGTTTTCAAAGATTATATTCTAGAAAAAAAAAACCTTTTTTAGACATGATCACGGATATTTTCAAATCTAGACAATGTTTTCAAAGATTATATTCTAGAAAAAAAACCTTTTTAGACATGATCACGGATATTTTCAAATCTAGACAATGTTTTCAAAGATTATATTCTAGAAAAAAAAACCGAATTTGGACATGATCACGGATATTTTCAAATCTAGACAATGTTTTCAAAGATTATATTCTAGAAAAAAAACCTTTTTTGGACATGATCACGGATATTTTCAAATCTAGACAATGTTTTCAAAGATTATATTCTAGAAAAAAAACCTTATTTGGACATGATCACGGATATTTTCAAATCTAGACAATGTTTTCAAACATTATATTCTAGAAAAAAAAAACCTTATTTCGACATGATCACGGATATTTTCAAATCTAGACAATGTTTTCAAAGATTATATTCTAGAAAAAAACCTTATTTGGACATGATCACGGATATTTTCAAATCTAGACAATGTTTTCAAACATTATATTCTAGAAAAAAAAAAAACCTTATTTGGACATGATCACGGATATTTTCAAATCTAGACAATGTTTTCAAAGATTATATTCTAGAAAAAAAAACCTTATTTAGACATGATCACGGATATTTTCAAATCTAGACAAGGTTTTCAAAGATTATATTCTAGAAAAAAAACCTTATTTGGACATGATCACGGATATTTTCAAATCTAGACAATGTTTTCAAAGATTATATTCTAGAAAAAAAAACCTTATTTGGACATGATCACGGATATTTTCAAATCTAGGCAATGTTTTCAAAGATTATATTCTAGAAAAAAAACCTTATTTGGACATGATCACGGATATTTTCAAATCTAGACAATGTTTTCAAAGATTATATTCTAGAAAAAAAACCTTATTTGGACATGATCACGGATATTTTCAAATCTAGACAATGTTTTCAAAGATTATATTCTAGAAAAAAAACCTTATTTGGACATGATCACGGATATTTTCAAATCTAGACAATGTTTTCAAAGATTATATTCTAGAAAAAAAACCTTATTTAGACATGATCACGGATATTTTCAAATCTAGACCATGTTTTCAAAGATTATATTCTAGAAAAAAAACCTTATTTAGACATGATCACGGATATTTTCAAATCTAGACAATGTTTTCAAAGATTATATTCTAGAAAAAAAACCTTATTTGGACATGATCACGGATATTTTCAAATCTAGACAATGTTTTCAAACATTATATTCTAGAAAAAAAACCTTATTTAGACATGATCACGGATATTTTCAAATCTAGACAATGTTTTCAAAGATTATATTCTAGAAAAAAAACCTTATTTGGACATGATCACGGATATTTTCAAATCTAGACAATGTTTTCAAAGATTATATTCTAGAAAAAAAAACCTTATTTGGACATGATCACAGATATTTTCAAATCTAGACAATGTTTTCAAATATTATATTCTAGAAAAAAAAAACCTTATTTGGACATGATCACGGATATTTTCAAATCTAGACAATGTTTTCAAACATTATATTCTAGAAAAAAAAACCTTATTTGGACATGATCACGGATATTTTCAAATCTAGACAATGTTTTCAAAGATTATATTCTAGAAAAAAAACCTTATTTAGACATGATCACGGATATTTTCAAATCTAGACAATGTTTTCAAAGATTATATTCTAGAAAAAAAAACCTTATATGGACATGATCACGGATATTTTCAAATCTAGACAATGTTTTCAAAGATTATATTCTAGAAAAAAAACCTTATTTGGACATGATCACGGATATTTTCAAATCTAGACAATGTTTTCAAAGATTATATTCTAGAAAAAAAACCTTATTTGGACATGATCACGGATATTTTCAAATCTAGGCAATGTTTTCAAAGATTATATTCTAGAAAAAAAAACCTTATTTGGACATGATCACGGATATTTTCAAATCTAGACAATGTTTTCAAACATTATATTCTAGAAAAAAAAACCTTATTTGGACATGATCACGGATATTTTCAAATCTAGACAATGTTTTCAAAGATTATATTCTAGAAAAAAAACCTTATTTGGACATGATCACGGATATTTTCAAATCTAGACAATGTTTTCAAAGATTATATTCTAGAAAAAAAAACCTTATTTGGACATGATCACGGATATTTTCAAATCTAGACAATGTTTTCAAAGATTATATTCTAGAAAAAAAACCTTTTTAGACATGATCACGGATATTTTCAAATCTAGACAATGTTTTCAAACATTATATTCTAGAAAAAAAAAACCTTATTTGGACATGATCACGGATATTTTCAAATCTAGACAATGTTTTCAAAGATTATATTCTAGAAAAAAACCTTATTTGGACATGATCACGGATATTTTCAAATCTAGACAATGTTTTCAAACATTATATTCTAGAAAAAAAAACCTTATTTGGACATGATCACGGATATTTTCAAATCTAGATAATGTTTTCAAAGATTATATTCTAGAAAAAAAACCTTATTTAGACATGATCACGGATATTTTGAAATCTAGACAAATTTTTCAAAGATTATATTCTAGAAAAAAAAAACCTTATTTGGACATGATCACGGATATTTTCAAATCTAGACAATGTTTTCAAAGATTATATTCTAGAAAAAAAAACCTTATTTGGACATGATCACGGATATTTTCAAATCTAGACAATGTTTTCAAAGGTTATATTCTAGAAAAAAAAACCTTATTTGGACATGATCACGGATATTTTCAAATCTAGGCAATGTTTTCAAAGATTATATTCTAGAAAAAAAACCTTATTTGGACATGATCACAGATATTTTCAAATCTAGACAATGTTTTCAAAGATTATATTCTAGAAAAAAAACCTTATTTCGACATGATCACGGATATTTTCAAATCTAGACAATGTTTTCAAAGATTATATTCTACAAAAAAAACCTTATTTGGACATGATCACGGATATTTTCAAATCTAGACAATGTTTTCAAAGATTATATTCTAGAAAAAAAAACCTTATTTAGACATGATCACGGATATTTTCAAATCTAGACCATGTTTTCAAAGATTATATTCTAGAAAAAAAAAACCTTATTTAGACATGATCACGGATATTTTCGGCACCTGGAATGTTCGTACCCTTAACGAACAGGGAAAAGCGGCACAAGTGGCAGCAGAAATGAACAACTACAAGATAGATATTCTGGGAATGTGTGAAACAAGATGGCTGGGAGCGGAGAGAATAAAATTGAATACAGGGGAGATGATTTTATCATCAGGACACCAGGAACCAGGAGCACAACATAGCGAAGGGGTAGCTATAATGCTATCAAAGAATGCACAGAAGACACTAATAGAATGGGAGGCAGTGGGACCAAGACTGGTGAGAGCAACATTTAGAACAACCAAAAACAAAATAAAATTACACATTATACAATGCTATGCACCAACCAACGATAAAGATGACTCAGTTAAAGATGATTTTTATAAACAGCTACAATGCCAGATGGATGCAAGACGAGCCAAGGATATTATAATCTTGATGGGAGACCTAAATGCTAAGGTAGGATCAGACAACAGAGGCTTTGAAGAGATTATGGGAAAACATGGACTTGGAGATATAAACGAGAATGGAGAGATATTTGTGAATTTCTGCGCCCTTAATCAAATGAGCCTAGGAGGAACAATATTCCAACATAAAAGAATACACAAAGCTACATGGGTGTCACCAGATCATAGAACGGAAAATCAAATTGATCACATATGTATTAATAATAAGTTTAAGTCATCCTTACAGGATGTAAAAGTATATAGAGGGGCAGATATAGCTTCTGATCATCATCTTCTGTTAGCCAAACTTAAAATTAAATTAAAAAGGTATACTACAACGAATAAGGGCAGAACGTATTTCAATGTAGGGTTTCTTAAAGAACAAGGAATTAAAGATAAATTCGCAGTCACAATATCAAACAAATACCAAGTCCTCCAACAACTAGAAAATACAATAAATATAGAAGATCATTGGAAACAGGTAAAAAATATATGGAAAGAGACATGCGAAGAAACACTGGGGAAAAGAGAACGCCAGAATAAGGCATGGATGACAGCAGAGACCCTGGATAAAATTAAAGAAAGAAAGAACAAGAAAGCAGACATAAATAAAAGCAAAACAAGAAGTAATAAAGCCAAGACACAGGAAGCTTACACAGAGGTGAACAAAGAAGTGAGAAGATGCATTAAAAGGGATAAGAGGAAATATATAGATGAATTAGCTAAAGAGGCAGAAGAAGCAGCAAATAAAGGGAATATGAAAGAACTGTACAACAGCACAAAGAAATTAGGTGGAAAATACAAACAGATCAACGCCTTTATCAAAGATAAGAAAGGAATCTGCTTAGTAATATAAAGGAACAAATGGAGAGATGGAAGGAGCACTTTGAAGAACTTTTGAACAGACCTGGCGCAAATAATCCTCCAGATATACTACCAGCAGAAGAAGAATTACACGTTAACTGCGGAAAACCAAGCAAAGAAGAAATAATGAAAGCCATCAAACTGTTAAAAGATGGTAAAGCCACAGGACCAGATGAAATTCCTTCGGAAGCCATCAAAGCAGATATTATCACCTCTACCAAGATGTTACATAATCTATTGGATAAAATTTGGGAGAGGGAAGAAATACCTAAAGACTGGAGAGAAGGTTATATGATCAAACTACCAAAGAAAGGAAGTTTACAGGAGTGCACAAATTATAGGGGAATTATGCTACTATCAGTGCCAGGAAAAATATTAGGCAGAATCATTCTGGAGAGACTAAAAGAGGCTATAGAGAAACACTTGAGAGATGAACAAGCAGGTTTTAGAAGAACAGATCATGTGCTGATCAAATAACTACTCTACGTATAATAGTTGAACAAAGTTTAGAACTAAAATCCCCACTTTATATTGGATTCATAGATTACGAAAAGGCATTTGATAGTTTAGACAGAAGAATGCTTTGGAAGTTGCTGAGTCATTATGGAATCCCCATAAAGTTTATTAACCTGATAAAAACAATGTATGAAGGAACAAAATGTAGTGTGGTGCATGAAGGACAGCTTACAGAAGCATTTGAAATAAGAACAGGAGTAAGGCAAGGATGCCTTCTGTCTCCATTTCTCTTTCTACTGGCCATAGATTGGATTATGAAAATAACTCAAAACAACAGAAATGGGATCCAGTGGTCACTGACCAAACAACTTGATGATTTAGACTTTGCTGATGACATAGCTCTCCTATCACACAGCCACCAACAGATGCAAGATAAAATGAGTATATTAGATGAGAGATCACAACAGCTAGGACTAAAGATTAATAGAGATAAGACCAACATTATGAGAATTAATGCAGTTGGCAATAACCAAATAAAACTAGGAGAAATACCTCTACTAGACGTACAATCTTATATATATCTGGGCAGTAATATAGATAAAGAGGGAGGAACAGAAAACGATACCAAAATAAGGATATCAAAAGCAAGAGGAGCTTTCATTGCACTGGGAAACATATGGAAATCCAAAGAAATTAGGCTAAATACAAAAATACAAATTTTCAACTCCAATGTTAAGTCGGTTCTATTATATGGCTGTGAAACATGGAGAATAACAAATTGACAATCACGAAGGTACAGACTTTCATTAATGGATGCTTGCGCAGAATAAAGGGATGGAAATGGCAGGACAAAGTCACAAACGTGGAATTATGGAAATGTACCGGTCAAATACCAGTGGATAAAGAAATACAGCGAAGACGATGGCGATGGATAGGACACACACTACGGAAACCAACTGAGAGTATTACACAACAGGCCCTTTTTTGGAATCCCCAGGGGAAAAGACAAAGAGGAAGACCAAGGAATTCTTGGAGAAGACAGATTGAAGCAGAGATGAAGATGATGGGGAAGACATGGAATGATCTTAAAAGAATTGCAAAAAACAGAACGACTTGGAAAGTGTTTGTTGAAGACCTATGCTCCACTGGGAGCTAAAAGGTAGAAGAAGAAGAACGGATATTTTCAAATCTAGACAATGTTTTCAAAGATTATATTCTAGAAAAAAAAACCTTATTTGGACATGATCACGGATATTTTCAAATCTAGACAATGTTTTCAAATATTATATTCTAGAAAAAAAAAACCTTATTTGGACATGATCACGGATATTTTCAAATCTAGACAATGTTTTCAAAGATTATATTCTAGAAAAAAACCTTATTTGGACATGATCACGGATATTTTCAAATCTAGACAATGTTTTCAAACATTATATTCTAGAAAAAAAAAACCTTATTTGGACATGATCACGGATATTTTCAAATCTAGATAATGTTTTCAAAGATTATATTCTAGAAAAAAAAACCTTATTTAGACATGATCACGGATATTTTCAAATCTAGACAATGTTTTCAAAGATTATATTCTAGAAAAAAAACTTATTTGGACATGATCACGGATATTTTCAAATCTAGACAATGTTTTCAAAGATTATATTCTAGAAAAAAAACCTTATTTGGACATGATCATGGATATTTTCAAATCTAGACAATGTTTTCAAAGGTTATATTCTAGAAAAAAAAACCTTATTTGGACATGATCACGGATATTTTCAAATCTAGGCAATGTTTTCAAAGATTATATTCTAGAAAAAAAAACCTTATTTGGACATGATCACAGATATTTTCAAATCTAGACAATGTTTTCAAAGATTATATTCTAGAAAAAAAACCTTATTTCGACATGATCACGGATATTTTGAAATCTAGACAATGTTTTCAAAGATTATATTCTACAAAAAAAACTTTATTTGGACATGATCACGGATATTTTCAAATCTAGACAATGTTTTCAAAGATTATATTCTAGAAAAAAAAACCTTATTTAGACATGATCACGGATATTTTCAAATCTAGACCATGTTTTCAAAGATTATATTCTAGAAAAAAAAAAACCTTATTTAGACATGATCACGGATATTTTCGGCACCTGGAATGTTCGTACCCTTAACGAACAGGGAAAAAGCGGCACAAGTGGCAGCAGAAATGAACAAACTACAAGATAGATATTCTGGGAATGTGTGAAACAAGATGGCTGGGAGCGGAGAGAATAAATTGAATACAGGGGAGATGATTTTATCATCAGGACACCAGGAACCAGGAGCACAACATAGCGAAGGGGTAGCTATAATGCTATCAAAGAATGCACAGAAGACACTAATAGAATGGGAGGCAGTGGGACCAAGACTGGTGAGAGCAACATTTAGAACAACCAAAAACAAAATAAAATTACACATTTACAATGCTATGCACCAACCAACGATAAAGATGACTCAGTTAAAGATGATTTTTATAAACAGCTACAATGCCAGATGGATGCAAGACGAGCCAAGGATATTATAATCTTGATGGGAGACCTAAATGCTAAGGTAGGATCAGACAACAGAGGCTTTGAAGAGATTATGGGAAAACATGGACTTGGAGATATAAACGAGAATGGAGAGATATTTGTGAATTTCTGCGCCCTTAATCAAATGAGCCTAGGAGGAACAATATTCCAACATAAAAGAATACACAAAGCTACATGGGTGTCACCAGATCATAGAACGGAAAATCAAATTGATCACATATGTATTAATAATAAGTTTAAGTCATCCTTACAGGATGTAAAAGTATATAGAGGGGCAGATATAGCTTCTGATCATCATCTTCTGTTAGCCAAACTTAAATTAAATTAAAAAGGTATACTACAACGAATAGGGCAGAACGTATTTTCAATGTAGGGTTTCTTAAAGAACAAGGAATTAAAGATAAATTCGCAGTCACAATATCAAACAAATACAAGTCCTCCAACAACTAGAAAATACAATAAATATAGAAGATCATTGGAAACAGGTAAAAATATATGGAAAGAGACATGCGAAGAACACTGGGGAAAGAGAACGCCAGAATAAGGCATGGATGACAGCAGAGACCCTGGATAAAATTAAAGAAAGAAAGAACAAGAAAGCAGACATAATAAAAGCAAAACAAGAAGTAATAAAGCCAAGACACAGGAAGCTTACACAGAGGTGAACAAAGAAGTGAGAAGATGCATTAAAAGGGATAAGAGGAAATATATAGATGAATTAGCTAAAGAGGCAGAAGAAGCAGCAAATAAAGGGAATATGAAAGAACTGTACAACAGCACAAAGAATTAGGTGGAAAATACAAACAGATCAACGCCTTTATCAAAGATAAGAAAGGAAATCTGCTTAGTAATATAAAGGAACAAATGGAGAGATGGAAGGAGCACTTTGAAGAACTTTTGAACAGACCTGGCGCAAATAATCCTCCAGATATACTCCAGCAGAAGAAGAATTACACGTTAACTGCGGAAAACCAAGCAAAGAAGAAATAATGAAAGCCATCAAACTGTTAAAAGATGGTAAAGCCACAGGACCAGATGAAATTCCTTCGGAAGCCATCAAAGCAGATATTATCACCTCTACCAAGATGTTACATAATCTATTGGATAAAATTGGGAGAGGGAAGAAATACCTAAAGACTGGAGAGAAGGTTATATGATCAAACTACCAAAGAAAGGAAGTTTACAGGAGTGCACAAATTATAGGGAATTATGCTACTATCAGTGCCAGGAAAAATATTAGGCAGAATCATTCTGGAGAGACTAAAAGAGGCTATAGAGAAAACACTTGAGAGATGAACAAGCAGGTTTTAGGAAGAACAGATCATGCTGATCAAATAACTACTCTACGTATAATAGTTGAACAAAGTTTAGAACTAAAATCCCCACTTTATATTGGATTCATAGATTACGAAAAGGCATTTGATAGTTTAGACAGAAGAATGCTTTGGAAGTTGCTGAGTCATTATGGAATCCCCATAAAGTTTATTAACCTGATAAAAACAATGTATGAAGGAACAAAATGTAGTGTGGTGCATGAAGGACAGCTTACAGAAGCATTTGAAATAAGAACAGGAGTAAGGCAAGGATGCCTTCTGTCTCCATTTCTCTTTCTACTGGCCATAGATTGGATTATGAAAATAACTCAAAACAACAGAAATGGGATCCAGTGGTCACTGACCAAACAACTTGATTTAGACTTTGCTGATGACATAGCTCTCCTATCACACAGCCACCAACAGATGCAAGATAAAATGAGTATATTAGATGAGAGATCACAAACAGCTAGGACTAAAGATTAATAGAGATAAGACCAACATTATGAGAATTAATGCAGTTGGCAATAACCAAATAAAACTAGGAGAAATACCTCTACTAGACGTACAATCTTATTATATCTGGGCAGTAATATAGATAAAGAGGGAGGAACAGAAAACGATACCAAAATAAGGATATCAAAAGCAAGAGGAGCTTTCATTGCACTGGGAAAACATATGGAAATCCAAAGAAATTAGGCTAAATACAAAAATACAAATTTTCAACTCCAATGTTAAGTCGGTTCTATTATATGGCTGTGAAACATGGAGAATAACAAAATTGACAATCACGAAGGTACAGACTTTCATTAATGGATGCTTGCGCAGAATAAAGGGATGGAAATGGCAGGACAAAGTCACAAACGTGGAATTATGGAAATGTACCGGTCAAATACCAGTGGATAAGAAATACAGCGAAGACGATGGCGATGGATAGGACACACACTACGGAAACCAACTGAGAGTATTACACAAACAGGCCCTTTTTTGGAATCCCCAGGGGAAAAAACAAAGAGGAATACCAAGGAATTCTTGAAGAAGACAGATTGAAGCAGAGATGAAGATGATGGGGAAGAAATGGAATGATCTTAAAAGAATTGCAAAAAACAGAACGACTTGGAAAAGTGTTTGTTGAAGACCTATGCTCCACTGGGAGCTAAAAGGTAGAAGAAGAAGAACGGATATTTTCAAATCTAGACAATGTTTTCAAAGATTATATTCTAGAAAAAAAAACCTTATTTGGACATGATCACGGATATTTTCAAATCTAGACAATGTTTTCAAATATTATATTCTAGAAAAAAAAAACCTTATTTGGACATGATCACGGATATTTTCAAATCTAGACAATGTTTTCAAAGATTATATTCTAGAAAAAAATCTTATTTGGACATGATCACGGATATTTTCAAATCTAGACAATGTTTTCAAAGATTATATTCTAGAAAAAAAAACCTTATTTGGACATGATCACGGATATTTTCAAATCTAGACAATGTTTTCAAAGATTATATTCTAGAAAAAAAACCCTTATTTAGACATGATCACGGATATTTTCAAATCTAGACAATGTTTTCAAAGATTATATTCTAGAAAAAAAACCTTATTTGGACATGATCACGGATATTTTCAAATCTAGACAATGTTTTCAAAGATTATATTCTAGAAAAAAAAACCTTATTTGGACATGATCACGGATATTTTCAAATCTAGACAATGTTTTCAAAGATTATATTCTAGAAAAAAAACCTTATTTGGACATGATCACGGATATTTTCAAATCTAGACAATGTTTTCAAAGATTATATTCTAGAAAAAAAACCTTATTTGGACATGATCACAGATATTTTCAAATCTAGACAATGTTTTCAAAGATTATATTCTAGAAAAAAAACCTTATTTCGACATGATCACGGATATTTTCAAATCTAGACAATGTTTTCAAAGATTATATTCTAGAAAAAAAAACCTTATTTGGACATGATCACGGATATTTTCAAATCTAGACAATGTTTTCAAAGATTATATTCTAGAAAAAAAAAACCTTATTTGGACATGATCACGGATATTTTCAAATCTAGACAATGTTTTCAAAGATTATATTCTAGAAAAAAAACCTTATTTGGACATGATCACGGATATTTTCAAATCTAGACAATGTTTTCAAAGATTATATTCTAGAAAAAAAACCTTATTTGGACATGATCACGGATATTTTCAAATCTAGACAATGTTTTCAAAGATTATATTCTAGAAAAAAAAACCTTATTTGGACATGATCACGGATATTTTCAAATCTAGACAATGTTTTCAAAGATTATATTCTAGAAAAAAAAACCTTATTTGGACATGATCACAGATATTTTCAAATCTAGACAATGTTTTCAAAGATTATATTCTAGAAAAAAAACCTTATTTCGACATGATCACGGATATTTTCAAATCTAGACAATGTTTTCAAAGATTATATTCTACAAAAAAAAACCTTATTTGGACATGATCACGGATATTTTCAAATCTAGACAATGTTTTCAAAGATTATATTCTAGAAAAAAAACCTTATTTGGACATGATCACGGATATTTTCAAATCTAGACAATGTTTTCAAAGATTATATTCTAGAAAAAAAACCTTATTTGGACATGATCACGGATATTTTCAAATCTAGGCAATGTTTTCAAAGATTATATTCTAGAAAAAAAAAACCTTATTTGGACATGATCACAGATATTTTCAAATCTAGACAATGTTTTCAAAGATTATATTCTAGAAAAAAAACCTTATTTCGACATGATCACGGATATTTTCAAATCTAGACAATGTTTTCAAAGATTATATTCTACAAAAAAAACCTTATTTGGACATGATCACGGATATTTTCAAATCTAGACAATGTTTTCAAAGATTATATTCTAGAAAAAAAACCTTATTTAGACATGATCACGGATATTTTCAAATCTAGACCATGTTTTCAAAGATTATATTCTAGAAAAAAAAACCTTATTTAGACATGATCACGGATATTTTCAAATCTAGACAATGTTTTCAAAGATTATATTCTAGAAAAAAAACCTTTTTTAGACATGATCACGTATATTTTCAAATCTAGACAATGTTTTCAAATATTATATTCTAGAAAAAAAAAAACCTTATTTGGACATGATCACGGATATTTTCAAATTAGACAATGTTTTCAAAGATTATATTCTAGAAAAAAACCTTATTTGGACATGATCACGGATATTTTCAAATCTAGACAATGTTTTCAAAGATTATATTCTAGAAAAAAAAAACCTTATTTGGACATGATCACGGATATTTTCAAATCTAGACAATGTTTTCAAAGATTATATTCTAGAAAAAAAACCCTTATTTAGACATGATCACGGATATTTTCAAATCTAGACAATGTTTTCAAAGATTATATTCTAGAAAAAAAACCTTATTTGGACATGATCACGGATATTTTCAAATCTAGACAATGTTTTCAAAGATTATATTCTAGAAAAAAAACCTTATTTGGACATGATCACGGATATTTTCAAATCTAGACAATGTTTTCAAAGATTATATTCTAGAAAAAAAACCTTATTTGGACATGATCACGGATATTTTCAAATCTAGGCAATGTTTTCAAAGATTATATTCTAGAAAAAAAAACCTTATTTGGACATGATCACGGATATTTTCAAATCTAGACAATGTTTTCAAAGATTATATTCTAGAAAAAAAACCTTATTTCGACATGATCACGGATATTTTCAAATCTAGACAATGTTTTCAAAGATTATATTCTAGAAAAAAAAACCTTATTTGGACATGATCACGGATATTTTCAAATCTAGACAATGTTTTCAAATATTATATTCTAGAAAAAAAAAACCTTATTTGGACATGATCACGGATATTTTCAAATCTAGACAATGTTTTCAAAGATTATATTCTAGAAAAAAAACCTTATTTGGACATGATCACGGATATTTTCAAATCTAGACAATGTTTTCAAAGATTATATTCTAGAAAAAAAAACCTTATTTGGACATGATCACGGATATTTTCAAATCTAGACAATGTTTTCAAAGATTATATTCTAGAAAAAAAAACCTTATTTAGACATGATCACGGATATTTTCAAATCTAGACAATGTTTTCAAAGATTATATTCTAGAAAAAAAACCTTATTTGGACATGATCACGGATGTTTTCAAATCTAGACAATGTTTTCAAAGATTATATTCTAGAAAAAAAAAACCTTATTTGGACATGATCACGGATATTTTCAAATCTAGACAATGTTTTCAAAGATTATATTCTAGAAAAAAAACCTTATTTGGACATGATCACGGATATTTTCAAATCTAGGCAATGTTTTCAAAGATTATATTCTAGAAAAAAAAACCTTATTTGGACATGATCACGGATATTTTCAAATCTAGACAATGTTTTCAAAGATTATATTCTAGAAAAAAAAACTTATTTCGACATGAACACGGATATTTTCAAATCTAGACAATGTTTTCAAAGATTATATTCTAGAAAAAAAACCTTATTTGCACATGATCACGGATATTTTCAAATCTAGACAATGTTTTCAAAGATTATATTCTAGAAAAAAAACCTTATTTAGACATGATCACGGATATTTTCAAATCTAGACAATGTTTTCAAAGATTATATTCTAAAAAAAAAACCTTATTTAGACATGATCACGGATATTTTCAAATCTAGACAATGTTTTCAAAGATTATATTCTAGAAAAAAAAACCTTATTTGGACATGATCACGGATATTTTCAAATCTAGACAATGTTTTCAAAGATTATATTCTAGAAAAAAAAACCTTATTTGGACATGATCACGGATATTTTCAAATCTAGACAATGTTTTCAAAGATTATATTCTAGAAAAAAAAATTATTTAGACATGATCACGGATATTTTCAAATCTAGGCAATGTTTTCAAAGATTATATTCTAGAAAAAAAAACCTTATTTGGACATGATCACAGATATTTTCAAATCTAGACAATGTTTTCAAAGATTATATTCTAGAAAAAAAACCTTATTTCGACATGATCACGGATATTTTCAAATCTAGACAATGTTTTCAAAGATCATATTCTAGAAAAAAAACGTTATTTGGACATAAAAAAAAGTAAAGTACCCCCCGTCACGCCAAGTGGCGTATAGGAAATATGGTGTTAGTGACCCTATATTTTACAGACCTTCAGCACATGACTTTTGGGGTAATGTGGTCGGTATTACGCCCGTGCTGCATTTACTTTCCCAGAAAAAATCTGGTACCCATTTAAGGCTGGGTGAACCCGGAGCCGTCGGTTGGGATCGAACCCTACCCCTTGTCCGTAGTAGTCCAGTTCACTAACCACTGAGCTATCGCGGCTCCCACTAATTTTTAGGGAATTAGTAAAAAACCAGGTGTCCTCGCCAGGGTACGAACCCCGGCTGTTGCCGTGGTAAAACAACCGCCTATCGATTGCGCTAAAAAAACACCCTTATTTGGACATGATCACGGATATTTTCAAATCTAGACAATGTTTTCAAAGATTATATTCTAGAAAAAAACCTTATTTAGACATGATCACGGATATTTTCAAATCTAGACAATGTTTTCAAAGATTATATTCTAGAAAAAAAACCTTATTTGGACATGATCACGGATATTTTCAAATCTAGACAATGTTTTCAAAGATTATATTCTAGAAAAAAAAACCTTATTTGGACATGATCACGGATATTTTCAAATCTAGACAATGTTTTCAAAGATTATATTCTAGAAAAAAAACCTTATTTGAACATGATCACGGATATTTTCAAATCTAGACAATGTTTTCAAAGATTATATTCTAGAAAAAAACACCTTATTTGGACATGATCACGGATATTTTCAAATCTAGACAATGTTTTCAAAGATTATATTCTAGAAAAAAACCTTATTTGGACATGATCACGGATATTTTCAAATCTAGACAATGTTTTCAAAGATTATATTCTAGAAAAAAAAACCTTATTTGGACATGATCACGGATATTTTCAAATCTAGACAATGTTTTCAAAGATTATATTCTAGAAAAAAAACCTTATTTGGACATGATCACGGATATTTTCAAATCTAGACAATGTTTTCAAAGATTATATTCTAGAAAAAAAACCTTATTTGGACATGATCACGGATATTTTCAAATCTAGACAATGTTTTCAAAGATTATATTCTAGAAAAAAAACCTTATTTGGACATGATCACGGATATTTTCAAATCTAGACAATGTTTTCAAAGATTATATTCTAGAAAAAAAAACCTTATTTGGACATGATCACGGATATTTTCAAATCTAGACAATGTTTTCAAAGATTATATTCTAGAAAAAAAACCTTATTTGGACATGATCACGGATATTTTCAAATCTAGACAATGTTTTCAAAGATTATATTCTAGAAAAAAAACCTTATTTGGACATGATCACGGATATTTTCAAATCTAGACAATGTTTTCAAAGATTATATTCTAGAAAAAAAACCTTATTTGGACATGATCACGGATATTTTCAAATCTAGACAATGTTTTCAAAGATTATATTCTAGAAAAAAAAACCTTATTTGGACATGATCACGGATATTTTCAAATCTAGACAATGTTTTCAAAGATTATATTCTAGAAAAAAAAAACTTATTTAGACATGATCACGGATATTTTCAAATCTAGACAATGTTTTCAAAGATTATATTCTAGAAAAAAAAACCTTATTTGGACATGATCACGGATATTTTCAAATCTAGACAATGTTTTCAAAGATTATATTCTAGAAAAAAAAAACTTATTTAGACATGATCACGGATATTTTCAAATCTAGACAATGTTTTCAAAGATTATATTCTAGAAAAAAAAACCTTATTTGGACATGATCACGGATATTTTCAAATCTAGACAATGTTTTCAAAGATTATATTCTAGAAAAAAAACCTTATTTGGACATGATCACGGATATTTTCAAATCTAGACAATGTTTTCAAAGATTATATTCTAGAAAAAAAAACCTTATTTGGACATGATCACGGATATTTTCAAATCTAGACAATGTTTTCAAAGATTATATTCTAGAAAAAAAAACCTTATTTGGACATGATCACGGATATTTTCAAATCTAGACAATGTTTTCAAAGATTATATTCTAGAAAAAAAAACTTATTTAGACATGATCACGGATATTTTCAAATCTAGACAATGTTTTCAAAGATTATATTCTAGAAAAAAAAAAAAGACATGATCACGGATATTTTCAAATCTAGACAATGTTTTCAAAGATTATATTCTAGAAAAAAAACCTTATTTGGACATGATCACGGATATTTTCAAATCTAGACAATGTTTTCAAAGATTATATTCTAGAAAAAAAAACCTTATTTCGACATGATCACGGATATTTTCAAATCTAGACAATGTTTTCAAAGATTATATTCTAGAAAAAAAACCTTATTTAGACATGATCACGGATATTTTCAAATCTAGACAATGTTTTCAAAGATTATATTCTAGAAAAAAAACCTTATTTGGACATGATCACGGATATTTTCAAATCTAGACAATGTTTTCAAAGATTATATTCTAGAAAAAAAACCTTATTTAGACATGATCACGGATATTTTCAAATCTAGACAATGTTTTCAAAGATTATATTCTAGAAAAAAAACCTTATTTGGACATGATCACGGATATTTTCAAATCTAGACAATGTTTTCAAAGATTATATTCTAGAAAAAAAAAACCTTATTTGGACATGATCACGGATATTTTCAAATCTAGACAATGTTTTCAAAGATTATATTCTAGAAAAAAAAACCTTATTTGGACATGATCACGGATATTTTCAAATCTAGACAATGTTTTCAAAGATTATATTCTAGAAAAAAAAACTTATTTGGACATGATCACGGATATTTTCAAATCTAGACAATGTTTTCAAAGATTATATTCTAGAAAAAAAACCTTATTTAGACATGATCACGGATATTTTCAAATCTAGACAATGTTTTCAAAGATTATATTCTAGAAAAAAAACCTTATTTGGACATGATCACGGATATTTTCAAATCTAGACAATGTTTTCAAAGATTATATTCTAGAAAAAAAACCTTATTTGGACATGATCACGGATATTTTCAAATCTAGACAATGTTTTCAAAGATTATATTCTAGAAAAAAAAACCTTATTTGGACATGATCACGGATATTTTCAAATCTAGACAATGTTTTCAAAGATTATATTCTAGAAAAAAAAACCTTATTTGGACATGATCACGGATATTTTCAAATCTAGACAATGTTTTCAAAGATTATATTCTAGAAAAAAAACCTTATTTGGACATGATCACGGATATTTTCAAATCTAGACAATGTTTTCAAAGATTATATTCTAGAAAAAAACCTTATTTGGACATGATCACGGATATTTTCAAATCTAGACAATGTTTTCAAAGATTATATTCTAGAAAAAAAAACCTTATTTGGACATGATCACGGATATTTTCAAATCTAGACAATGTTTTCAAAGATTATATTCTAGAAAAAAAACTTATTTAGACATGATCACGGATATTTTCAAATCTAGACAATGTTTTCAAAGATTATATTCTAGAAAAAAAAACCTTATTTGGACATGATCACGGATATTTTCAAATCTAGACAATGTTTTCAAAGATTATATTCTAGAAAAAAAACCTTATTTGGACATGATCACGGATATTTTCAAATCTAGACAATGTTTTCAAAGATTATATTCTAGAAAAAAAAACCTTATTTGGACATGATCACGGATATTTTCAAATCTAGACAATGTTTTCAAAGATTATATTCTAGAAAAAAAAACCTTATTTGGACATGATCACGGATATTTTCAAATCTAGACAATGTTTTCAAAGATTATATTCTAGAAAAAAAACTTATTTAGACATGATCACGGATATTTTCAAATCTAGACAATGTTTTCAAAGATTATATTCTAGAAAAAAAAAAGACATGATCACGGATATTTTCAAATCTAGACAATGTTTTCAAAGATTATATTCTAGAAAAAAAAAACCTTATTTGGACATGATCACGGATATTTTCAAATCTAGACAATGTTTTCAAAGATTATATTCTAGAAAAAAAAACTTATTTAGACATGATCACGGATATTTTCAAATCTAGACAATGTTTTCAAAGATTATATTCTAGAAAAAAAAAACTTATTTGGACATGATCACGGATATTTTCAAATCTAGACAATGTTTTCAAAGATTATATTCTAGAAAAAAAAACCTTATTTGGACATGATCACGGATATTTTCAAATCTAGACAATGTTTTCAAAGATTATATTCTAGAAAAAAAACCTTATTTAGACATGATCACGGATATTTTCAAATCTAGACAATGTTTTCAAAGATTATATTCTAGAAAAAAAAACCTTATTTGGACATGATCACGGATATTTTCAAATCTAGACAATGTTTTCAAAGATTATATTCTAGAAAAAAAAACCTTATTTGGACATGATCACGGATATTTTCAAATCTAGACAATGTTTTCAAAGATTATATTCTAGAAAAAAAAAACCTTATTTGGACATGATCACGGATATTTTCAAATCTAGACAATGTTTTCAAAGATTATATTCTAGAAAAAAAAACTTATTTCGACATGATCACGGATATTTTCAAATCTAGACAATGTTTTCAAAGATTATATTCTAGAAAAAAAAACCTTATTTGGACATGATCACGGATATTTTCAAATCTAGACAATGTTTTCAAAGATTATATTCTAGAAAAAAAACCTTATTTGGACATGATCACGGATATTTTCAAATCTAGACAATGTTTTCAAAGATTATATTCTAGAAAAAAAACCTTATTTGGACATGATCACGGATATTTTCAAATCTAGACAATGTTTTCAAAGATTATATTCTAAAAAAAAAAACCTTATTTGGACATGATCACGGATATTTTCAAATCTAGACAATGTTTTCAAAGATTATATTCTAGAAAAAAAACCTTATTTGGACATGATCACGGATATTTTCAAATCTAGACAATGTTTTCAAAGATTATATTCTAGAAAAAAAAACCTTATTTGGACATGATCACGGATATTTTCAAATCTAGACAATGTTTTCAAAGATTATATTCTAGAAAAAAAACCTTATTTGGACATGATCACGGATATTTTCAAATCTAGACAATGTTTTCAAAGATTATATTCTAAAAAAAAAACCTTATTTAGACATGATCACGGATATTTTCAAATCTAGACAATGTTTTCAAAGATTATATTCTAGAAAAAAAACCTTATTTGGACATGATCACGGATATTTTCAAATCTAGACAATGTTTTCAAAGATTATATTCTAGAAAAAAAAACCTTATTTGGACATGATCACGGATATTTTCAAATCTAGACAATGTTTTCAAAGATTATATTCTAGAAAAAAAATTATTTAGACATGATCACGGATATTTTCAAATCTAGACAATGTTTTCAAAGATTATATTCTAGAAAAAAAAACCTTATTTGGACATGATCACAGATATTTTCAAATCTAGACAATGTTTTCAAAGATTATATTCTAGAAAAAAAACCTTATTTCGACATGATCACGGATATTTTCAAATCTAGACAATGTTTTCAAAGATTATATTCTAGAAAAAAACGTTATTTGGACATAAAAAAAGTAAAGTACCCCCCGTCACGCCAAGTGGCGTATAGGGAAATATGGTGTTAGTGACCCTATATTTTACAGACCTTCAGCACATTACTTTTGGGGTAATGTGGTCGGTATTACGCCCGTGCTGCATTTACTTTCCCAGAAAAAATCTGGTACCCATTTAAGGCTGGGTGAACCCGGAGCCGTCGGTTGGGATCGAACCCTACCCCTTGTCCGTAGTAGTCCAGTTCACTAACCACTGAGCTATCGCGGCTCCCACTAATTTTTAGGGAATTAGTAAACCCAGGTGTCCTCGCCAGGGTACGAACCCCGGCTGTTGCCGTGGTAAGCCAACCGCCTATCGATTGCGCTAAAAAAAAACCCTTATTTGGACATGATCACGGATATTTTCAAATCTAGACAATGTTTTCAAAGATTATATTCTAGAAAAAAAACCTTATTTAGACATGATCACGGATATTTTCAAATCTAGACAATGTTTTCAAAGATTATATTCTAGAAAAAAAAACCTTATTTGGACATGATCACGGATATTTTCAAATCTAGACAATGTTTTCAAAGATTATATTCTAGAAAAAAAACCTTATTTAGACATGATCACGGATATTTTCAAATCTAGACAATGTTTTCAAAGATTATATTCTAGAAAAAAAAACCTTATTTGGACATGATCACGGATATTTTCAAATCTAGACAATGTTTTCAAAGATTATATTCTAGAAAAAAAACCTTATTTGGACATGATCACGGATATTTTCAAATCTAGACAATGTTTTCAAAGATTATATTCTAGAAAAAAAACCTTATTTGGACATGATCACGGATATTTTCAAATCTAGACAATGTTTTCAAAGATTATATTCTAGAAAAAAACCTTATTTGGACATGATCACGGATATTTTCAAATCTAGACAATGTTTTCAAAGATTATATTCTAGAAAAAAAAACCTTATTTGGACATGATCACGGATATTTTCAAATCTAGACAATGTTTTCAAAGATTATATTCTAGAAAAAAAACCTTATTTGGACATGATCACGGATATTTTCAAATCTAGACAATGTTTTCAAAGATTATATTCTAGAAAAAAAAACCTTATTTGGACATGATCACGGATATTTTCAAATCTAGACAATGTTTTCAAAGATTATATTCTAGAAAAAAAACCTTATTTGGACATGATCACGGATATTTTCAAATCTAGACAATGTTTTCAAAGATTATATTCTAGAAAAAAAACCTTATTTGGACATGATCACGGATATTTTCAAATCTAGACAATGTTTTCAAAGATTATATTCTAGAAAAAAAAACTTATTTAGACATGATCACGGATATTTTCAAATCTAGACAATGTTTTCAAAGATTATATTCTAGAAAAAAAACCTTATTTGGACATGATCACGGATATTTTCAAATCTAGACAATGTTTTCAAAGATTATATTCTAGAAAAAAAAACCTTATTTGGACATGATCACGGATATTTTCAAATCTAGACAATGTTTTCAAAGATTATATTCTAGAAAAAAAAACCTTATTTGGACATGATCACGGATATTTTCAAATCTAGACAATGTTTTCAAAGATTATATTCTAGAAAAAAAAACCTTATTTGGACATGATCACGGATATTTTCAAATCTAGACAATGTTTTCAAAGATTATATTCTAGAAAAAAAAAGACATGATCACGGATATTTTCAAATCTAGACAATGTTTTCAAAGATTATATTCTAGAAAAAAAACCTTATTTGGACATGATCACGGATATTTTCAAATCTAGACAATGTTTTCAAAGATTATATTCTAGAAAAAAAAAACTTATTTAGACATGATCACGGATATTTTCAAATCTAGACAATGTTTTCAAAGATTATATTCTAGAAAAAAAACCTTATTTGGACATGATCACGGATATTTTCAAATCTAGACAATGTTTTCAAAGATTATATTCTAGAAAAAAAACCTTATTTGGACATGATCACGGATATTTTCAAATCTAGACAATGTTTTCAAAGATTATATTCTAGAAAAAAAACCTTATTTGGACATGATCACGGATATTTTCAAATCTAGACAATGTTTTCAAAGATTATATTCTCTAAAAAAAAAACCTTATTTAGACATGATCACGGATATTTTCAAATCTAGACAATGTTTTCAAAGATTATATTCTAGAAAAAAAAACCTTATTTGGACATGATCACGGATATTTTCAAATCTAGACAATGTTTTCAAAGATTATATTCTAGAAAAAAAAACCTTATTTGGACATGATCACGGATATTTTCAAATCTAGACAATGTTTTCAAAGATTATATTCTAGAAAAAAAAACCTTATTTGGACATGATCACGGATATTTTCAAATCTAGACAATGTTTTCAAAGATTATATTCTAGAAAAAAAAAACTTATTTGGACATGATCACGGATATTTTCAAATCTAGACAATGTTTTCAAAGATTATATTCTAGAAAAAAAAACCTTATTTGGACATGATCACGGATATTTTCAAATCTAGACAATGTTTTCAAAGATTATATTCTAGAAAAAAAACCTTATTTGGACATGATCACGGATATTTTCAAATCTAGACAATGTTTTCAAAGATTATATTCTAAAAAAAAAAACCTTATTTGGACATGATCACGGATATTTTCAAATCTAGACAATGTTTTCAAAGATTATATTCTAGAAAAAAAAACCTTATTTGGACATGATCACGGATATTTTCAAATCTAGACAATGTTTTCAAAGATTATATTCTAGAAAAAAAACTTATTTAGACATGATCACGGATATTTTCAAATCTAGACAATGTTTTCAAAGATTATATTCTAGAAAAAAAAAAGACATGATCACGGATATTTTCAAATCTAGACAATGTTTTCAAAGATTATATTCTAGAAAAAAAAACCTTATTTGGACATGATCACGGATATTTTCAAATCTAGACAATGTTTTCAAAGATTATATTCTAGAAAAAAAACTTATTTAGACATGATCACGGATATTTTCAAATCTAGACAATGTTTTCAAAGATTATATTCTAGAAAAAAAACCTTATTTGGACATGATCACGGATATTTTCAAATCTAGACAATGTTTTCAAAGATTATATTCTAGAAAAAAAACCTTATTTGGACATGATCACGGATATTTTCAAATCTAGACAATGTTTTCAAAGATTATATTCTAGAAAAAAAACCTTATTTGGACATGATCACGGATATTTTCAAATCTAGACAATGTTTTCAAAGATTATATTCTAGAAAAAAACCTTATTTGGACATGATCACGGATATTTTCAAATCTAGACAATGTTTTCAAAGATTATATTCTAGAAAAAAAAACCTTATTTGGACATGATCACGGATATTTTCAAATCTAGACAATGTTTTCAAAGATTATATTCTAGAAAAAAAACCTTATTTGGACATGATCACGGATATTTTCAAATCTAGACAATGTTTTCAAAGATTATATTCTAGAAAAAAAACCTTATTTGGACATGATCACGGATATTTTCAAATCTAGACAATGTTTTCAAAGATTATATTCTAGAAAAAAAAACCTTATTTGGACATGATCACGGATATTTTCAAATCTAGACAATGTTTTCAAAGATTATATTCTAGAAAAAAAAACTTATTTGGACATGATCACGGATATTTTCAAATCTAGACAATGTTTTCAAAGATTATATTCTAGAAAAAAAAACCTTATTTGGACATGATCACGGATATTTTCAAATCTAGACAATGTTTTCAAAGATTATATTCTAGAAAAAAAACCTTATTTGGACATGATCACGGATATTTTCAAATCTAGACAATGTTTTCAAAGATTATATTCTAGAAAAAAAAACCTTATTTGGACATGATCACGGATATTTTCAAATCTAGACAATGTTTTCAAAGATTATATTCTAGAAAAAAAAACCTTATTTGGACATGATCACGGATATTTTCAAATCTAGACAATGTTTTCAAAGATTATATTCTAGAAAAAAAACTTATTTAGACATGATCACGGATATTTTCAAATCTAGACAATGTTTTCAAAGATTATATTCTAGAAAAAAAAAGACATGATCACGGATATTTTCAAATCTAGACAATGTTTTCAAAGATTATATTCTAGAAAAAAAAACCTTATTTGGACATGATCACGGATATTTTCAAATCTAGACAATGTTTTCAAAGATTATATTCTAGAAAAAAAAAACTTATTTAGACATGATCACGGATATTTTCAAATCTAGACAATGTTTTCAAAGATTATATTCTAGAAAAAAAACCTTATTTGGACATGATCACGGATATTTTCAAATCTAGACAATGTTTTCAAAGATTATATTCTAGAAAAAAAAACCTTATTTGGACATGATCACGGATATTTTCAAATCTAGACAATGTTTTCAAAGATTATATTCTAGAAAAAAAACCTTATTTAGACATGATCACGGATATTTTCAAATCTAGACAATGTTTTCAAAGATTATATTCTAGAAAAAAAAACCTTATTTGGACATGATCACGGATATTTTCAAATCTAGACAATGTTTTCAAAGATTATATTCTAGAAAAAAAAACCTTATTTGGACATGATCACGGATATTTTCAAATCTAGACAATGTTTTCAAAGATTATATTCTAGAAAAAAAACCTTATTTGGACATGATCACGGATATTTTCAAATCTAGACAATGTTTTCAAAGATTATATTCTAGAAAAAAAAACCTTATTTGGACATGATCACGGATATTTTCAAATCTAGACAATGTTTTCAAAGATTATATTCTAGAAAAAAAACCTTATTTGGACATGATCACGGATATTTTCAAATCTAGACAATGTTTTCAAAGATTATATTCTAGAAAAAAAAACTTATTTGGACATGATCACGGATATTTTCAAATCTAGACAATGTTTTCAAAGATTATATTCTAGAAAAAAAAACCTTATTTGGACATGATCACGGATATTTTCAAATCTAGACAATGTTTTCAAAGATTATATTCTAGAAAAAAAACCTTATTTGGACATGATCACGGATATTTTCAAATCTAGACAATGTTTTCAAAGATTATATTCTAGAAAAAAAAACCTTATTTGGACATGATCACGGATATTTTCAAATCTAGACAATGTTTTCAAAGATTATATTCTAGAAAAAAAACCTTATTTGGACATGATCACGGATATTTTCAAATCTAGACAATGTTTTCAAAGATTATATTCTAGAAAAAAAACTTATTTAGACATGATCACGGATATTTTCAAATCTAGACAATGTTTTCAAAGATTATATTCTAGAAAAAAAAAAGACATGATCACGGATATTTTCAAATCTAGACAATGTTTTCAAAGATTATATTCTAGAAAAAAAAACCTTATTTGGACATGATCACGGATATTTTCAAATCTAGACAATGTTTTCAAAGATTATATTCTAGAAAAAAAAAACTTATTTAGACATGATCACGGATATTTTCAAATCTAGACAATGTTTTCAAAGATTATATTCTAGAAAAAAAACCTTATTTGGACATGATCACGGATATTTTCAAATCTAGACAATGTTTTCAAAGATTATATTCTAGAAAAAAACCTTATTTGGACATGATCACGGATATTTTCAAATCTAGACAATGTTTTCAAAGATTATATTCTAGAAAAAAAACCTTATTTAGACATGATCACGGATATTTTCAAATCTAGACAATGTTTTCAAAGATTATATTCTAGAAAAAAAACCTTATTTAGACATGATCACGGATATTTTCAAATCTAGACAATGTTTTCAAAGATTATATTCTAGAAAAAAAAACCTTATTTGGACATGATCACGGATATTTTCAAATCTAGACAATGTTTTCAAAGATTATATTCTAGAAAAAAAAACTTATTTGGACATGATCACGGATATTTTCAAATCTAGACAATGTTTTCAAAGATTATATTCTAGAAAAAAAAAACTTATTTGGACATGATCACGGATATTTTCAAATCTAGACAATGTTTTCAAAGATTATATTCTAGAAAAAAAACCTTATTTGGACATGATCACGGATATTTTCAAATCTAGACAATGTTTTCAAAGATTATATTCTAGAAAAAAAACCTTATTTGGACATGATCACGGATATTTTCAAATCTAGACAATGTTTTCAAAGATTATATTCTAGAAAAAAACCTTATTTGGACATGATCACGGATATTTTCAAATCTAGACAATGTTTTCAAAGATTATATTCTAGAAAAAAAAACCTTATTTGGACATGATCACGGATATTTTCAAATCTAGACAATGTTTTCAAAGATTATATTCTAGAAAAAAAACCTTATTTGGACATGATCACGGATATTTTCAAATCTAGACAATGTTTTCAAAGATTATATTCTAGAAAAAAAAAACCTTATTTGGACATGATCACGGATATTTTCAAATCTAGACAATGTTTTCAAAGATTATATTCTAGAAAAAAAAACTTATTTAGACATGATCACGGATATTTTCAAATCTAGACAATGTTTTCAAAGATTATATTCTAGAAAAAAAAACTTATTTGGACATGATCACGGATATTTTCAAATCTAGACAATGTTTTCAAAGATTATATTCTAGAAAAAAAACCTTATTTGGACATGATCACGGATATTTTCAAATCTAGACAATGTTTTCAAAGATTATATTCTAGAAAAAAAACCTTATTTGGACATGATCACGGATATTTTCAAATCTAGACAATGTTTTCAAAGATTATATTCTAGAAAAAAACCTTATTTGGACATGATCACGGATATTTTCAAATCTAGACAATGTTTTCAAAGATTATATTCTAGAAAAAAAACCTTATTTGGACATGATCACGGATATTTTCAAATCTAGACAATGTTTTCAAAGATTATATTCTAGAAAAAAAACCTTATTTGGACATGATCACGGATATTTTCAAATCTAGACAATGTTTTCAAAGATTATATTCTAGAAAAAAAAACCTTATTTGGACATGATCACGGATATTTTCAAATCTAGACAATGTTTTCAAAGATTATATTCTAGAAAAAAAACTTATTTGGACATGATCACGGATATTTTCAAATCTAGACAATGTTTTCAAAGATTATATTCTAGAAAAAAAACCTTATTTGGACATGATCACGGATATTTTCAAATCTAGACAATGTTTTCAAAGATTATATTCTAGAAAAAAAACCTTATTTGGACATGATCACGGATATTTTCAAATCTAGACAATGTTTTCAAAGATTATATTCTAGAAAAAAAACCTTATTTGGACATGATCACGGATATTTTCAAATCTAGACAATGTTTTCAAAGATTATATTCTAGAAAAAAAACCTTATTTGGACATGATCACGGATATTTTCAAATCTAGACAATGTTTTCAAAGATTATATTCTAGAAAAAAAACCTTATTTGGACATGATCACGGATATTTTCAAATCTAGACAATGTTTTCAAAGATTATATTCTAGAAAAAAAACCTTATTTGGACATGATCACGGATATTTTCAAATCTAGACAATGTTTTCAAAGATTATATTCTAGAAAAAAAACCTTATTTGGACATGATCACGGATATTTTCAAATCTAGACAATGTTTTCAAAGATTATATTCTAGAAAAAAAACCTTATTTGGACATGATCACGGATATTTTCAAATCTAGACAATGTTTTCAAAGATTATATTCTAGAAAAAAAAAACTTATTTAGACATGATCACGGATATTTTCAAATCTAGACAATGTTTTCAAAGATTATATTCTAGAAAAAAAAACCTTATTTGGACATGATCACGGATATTTTCAAATCTAGACAATGTTTTCAAAGATTATATTCTAGAAAAAAAACCTTATTTGGACATGATCACGGATATTTTCAAATCTAGACAATGTTTTCAAAGATTATATTCTAGAAAAAAAAACCTTATTTGGACATGATCACGGATATTTTCAAATCTAGACAATGTTTTCAAAGATTATATTCTAGAAAAAAAAACCTTATTTGGACATGATCACGGATATTTTCAAATCTAGACAATGTTTTCAAAGATTATATTCTAGAAAAAAAACTTATTTAGACATGATCACGGATATTTTCAAATCTAGACAATGTTTTCAAAGATTATATTCTAGAAAAAAAAAAGACATGATCACGGATATTTTCAAATCTAGACAATGTTTTCAAAGATTATATTCTAGAAAAAAAAAACCTTATTTGGACATGATCACGGATATTTTCAAATCTAGACAATGTTTTCAAAGATTATATTCTAGAAAAAAAAACTTATTTAGACATGATCACGGATATTTTCAAATCTAGACAATGTTTTCAAAGATTATATTCTAGAAAAAAAACCTTATTTGGACATGATCACGGATATTTTCAAATCTAGACAATGTTTTCAAAGATTATATTCTAGAAAAAAAACCTTATTTGGACATGATCACGGATATTTTCAAATCTAGACAATGTTTTCAAAGATTATATTCTAGAAAAAAAACCTTATTTAGACATGATCACGGATATTTTCAAATCTAGACAATGTTTTCAAAGATTATATTCTAGAAAAAAAACCTTATTTGGACATGATCACGGATATTTTCAAATCTAGACAATGTTTTCAAAGATTATATTCTAGAAAAAAAAAACTTATTTGGACATGATCACGGATATTTTCAAATCTAGACAATGTTTTCAAAGATTATATTCTAGAAAAAAAAACCTTATTTGGACATGATCACGGATATTTTCAAATCTAGACAATGTTTTCAAAGATTATATTCTAGAAAAAAAACCTTATTTGGACATGATCACGGATATTTTCAAATCTAGACAATGTTTTCAAAGATTATATTCTAGAAAAAAAAACCTTATTTGGACATGATCACGGATATTTTCAAATCTAGACAATGTTTTCAAAGATTATATTCTAGAAAAAAAAAACTTATTTAGACATGATCACGGATATTTTCAAATCTAGACAATGTTTTCAAAGATTATATTCTAGAAAAAAAACCTTATTTGGACATGATCACGGATATTTTCAAATCTAGACAATGTTTTCAAAGATTATATTCTAGAAAAAAAACCTTATTTGGACATGATCACGGATATTTTCAAATCTAGACAATGTTTTCAAAGATTATATTCTAGAAAAAAAAACCTTATTTGGACATGATCACGGATATTTTCAAATCTAGACAATGTTTTCAAAGATTATATTCTAGAAAAAAAAACCTTATTTGGACATGATCACGGATATTTTCAAATCTAGACAATGTTTTCAAAGATTATATTCTAGAAAAAAAACTTATTTAGACATGATCACGGATATTTTCAAATCTAGACAATGTTTTCAAAGATTATATTCTAGAAAAAAAAAAGACATGATCACGGATATTTTCAAATCTAGACAATGTTTTCAAAGATTATATTCTAGAAAAAAAAACCTTATTTGGACATGATCACGGATATTTTCAAATCTAGACAATGTTTTCAAAGATTATATTCTAGAAAAAAAAAACTTATTTAGACATGATCACGGATATTTTCAAATCTAGACAATGTTTTCAAAGATTATATTCTAGAAAAAAAACCTTATTTGGACATGATCACGGATATTTTCAAATCTAGACAATGTTTTCAAAGATTATATTCTAGAAAAAAAACCTTATTTGGACATGATCACGGATATTTTCAAATCTAGACAATGTTTTCAAAGATTATATTCTAGAAAAAAAACCTTATTTAGACATGATCACGGATATTTTCAAATCTAGACAATGTTTTCAAAGATTATATTCTAGAAAAAAAACCTTATTTGGACATGATCACGGATATTTTCAAATCTAGACAATGTTTTCAAAGATTATATTCTAGAAAAAAAAACCTTATTTGGACATGATCACGGATATTTTCAAATCTAGACAATGTTTTCAAAGATTATATTCTAGAAAAAAAACCTTATTTGGACATGATCACGGATATTTTCAAATCTAGACAATGTTTTCAAAGATTATATTCTAGAAAAAAAAACCTTATTTGGACATGATCACGGATATTTTCAAATCTAGACAATGTTTTCAAAGATTATATTCTAGAAAAAAAAACCTTATTTGGACATGATCACGGATATTTTCAAATCTAGACAATGTTTTCAAAGATTATATTCTAGAAAAAAAACTTATTTAGACATGATCACGGATATTTTCAAATCTAGACAATGTTTTCAAAGATTATATTCTAGAAAAAAAAACCTTATTTGGACATGATCACGGATATTTTCAAATCTAGACAATGTTTTCAAAGATTATATTCTAGAAAAAAAAAAGACATGATCACGGATATTTTCAAATCTAGACAATGTTTTCAAAGATTATATTCTAGAAAAAAAAACCTTATTTGGACATGATCACGGATATTTTCAAATCTAGACAATGTTTTCAAAGATTATATTCTAGAAAAAAAAAACTTATTGGACATGATCACGGATATTTTCAAATCTAGACAATGTTTTCAAAGATTATATTCTAGAAAAAAAAACCTTATTTGGACATGATCACGGATATTTTCAAATCTAGACAATGTTTTCAAAGATTATATTCTAGAAAAAAAACCTTATTTGGACATGATCACGGATATTTTCAAATCTAGACAATGTTTTCAAAGATTATATTCTAGAAAAAAAACCTTATTTGGACATGATCACGGATATTTTCAAATCTAGACAATGTTTTCAAAGATTATATTCTAGAAAAAAAACCTTATTTAGACATGATCACGGATATTTTCAAATCTAGACAATGTTTTCAAAGATTATATTCTAGAAAAAAAACCTTATTTGGACATGATCACGGATATTTTCAAATCTAGACAATGTTTTCAAAGATTATATTCTAGAAAAAAAAAACCTTATTTGGACATGATCACGGATATTTTCAAATCTAGACAATGTTTTCAAAGATTATATTCTAGAAAAAAAAACTTATTTGGACATGATCACGGATATTTTCAAATCTAGACAATGTTTTCAAAGATTATATTCTAGAAAAAAAACCTTATTTGGACATGATCACGGATATTTTCAAATCTAGACAATGTTTTCAAAGATTATATTCTAGAAAAAAAACCTTATTTGGACATGATCACGGATATTTTCAAATCTAGACAATGTTTTCAAAGATTATATTCTAGAAAAAAAAACTTATTTGGACATGATCACGGATATTTTCAAATCTAGACAATGTTTTCAAAGATTATATTCTAGAAAAAAAACCTTATTTGGACATGATCACGGATATTTTCAAATCTAGACAATGTTTTCAAAGATTATATTCTAGAAAAAAAACCTTATTTGGACATGATCACGGATATTTTCAAATCTAGACAATGTTTTCAAAGATTATATTCTAGAAAAAAAACCTTATTTAGACATGATCACGGATATTTTCAAATCTAGACAATGTTTTCAAAGATTATATTCTAGAAAAAAAACCTTATTTGGACATGATCACGGATATTTTCAAATCTAGACAATGTTTTCAAAGATTATATTCTAGAAAAAAAAAACTTATTTGGACATGATCACGGATATTTTCAAATCTAGACAATGTTTTCAAAGATTATATTCTAGAAAAAAAACCTTATTTGGACATGATCACGGATATTTTCAAATCTAGACAATGTTTTCAAAGATTATATTCTAGAAAAAAAACCTTATTTGGACATGATCACGGATATTTTCAAATCTAGACAATGTTTTCAAAGATTATATTCTAGAAAAAAAACCTTATTTGGACATGATCACGGATATTTTCAAATCTAGACAATGTTTTCAAAGATTATATTCTAGAAAAAAAACCTTATTTGGACATGATCACGGATATTTTCAAATCTAGACAATGTTTTCAAAGATTATATTCTAGAAAAAAAAACCTTATTTGGACATGATCACGGATATTTTCAAATCTAGACAATGTTTTCAAAGATTATATTCTAGAAAAAAAAACCTTATTTGGACATGATCACGGATATTTTCAAATCTAGACAATGTTTTCAAAGATTATATTCTAGAAAAAAAAACCTTATTTGGACATGATCACGGATATTTTCAAATCTAGACAATGTTTTCAAAGATTATATTCTAGAAAAAAAAACTTATTTGGACATGATCACGGATATTTTCAAATCTAGACAATGTTTTCAAAGATTATATTCTAGAAAAAAAAACCTTATTTGGACATGATCACGGATATTTTCAAATCTAGACAATGTTTTCAAAGATTATATTCTAGAAAAAAAACCTTATTTGGACATGATCACGGATATTTTCAAATCTAGACAATGTTTTCAAAGATTATATTCTAGAAAAAAAAACCTTATTTGGACATGATCACGGATATTTTCAAATCTAGACAATGTTTTCAAAGATTATATTCTAGAAAAAAAAACCTTATTTGGACATGATCACGGATATTTTCAAATCTAGACAATGTTTTCAAAGATTATATTCTAGAAAAAAAACTTATTTGGACATGATCACGGATATTTTCAAATCTAGACAATGTTTTCAAAGATTATATTCTAGAAAAAAAAAGACATGATCACGGATATTTTCAAATCTAGACAATGTTTTCAAAGATTATATTCTAGAAAAAAAAACCTTATTTGGACATGATCACGGATATTTTCAAATCTAGACAATGTTTTCAAAGATTATATTCTAGAAAAAAAAACTTATTTAGACATGATCACGGATATTTTCAAATCTAGACAATGTTTTCAAAGATTATATTCTAGAAAAAAAAACCTTATTTGGACATGATCACGGATATTTTCAAATCTAGACAATGTTTTCAAAGATTATATTCTAGAAAAAAAACCTTATTTGGACATGATCACGGATATTTTCAAATCTAGACAATGTTTTCAAAGATTATATTCTAGAAAAAAAACCTTATTTGGACATGATCACGGATATTTTCAAATCTAGACAATGTTTTCAAAGATTATATTCTAGAAAAAAAACCTTATTTAGACATGATCACGGATATTTTCAAATCTAGACAATGTTTTCAAAGATTATATTCTAGAAAAAAAAACCTTATTTGGACATGATCACGGATATTTTCAAATCTAGACAATGTTTTCAAAGATTATATTCTAGAAAAAAAAACCTTATTTGGACATGATCACGGATATTTTCAAATCTAGACAATGTTTTCAAAGATTATATTCTAGAAAAAAAAAACTTATTTGGACATGATCACGGATATTTTCAAATCTAGACAATGTTTTCAAAGATTATATTCTAGAAAAAAAAACCTTATTTGGACATGATCACGGATATTTTCAAATCTAGACAATGTTTTCAAAGATTATATTCTAGAAAAAAAACTTATTTGGACATGATCACGGATATTTTCAAATCTAGACAATGTTTTCAAAGATTATATTCTAGAAAAAAAAACCTTATTTGGACATGATCACGGATATTTTCAAATCTAGACAATGTTTTCAAAGATTATATTCTAAAAAAAAAAACTTATTTGGACATGATCACGGATATTTTCAAATCTAGACAATGTTTTCAAAGATTATATTCTAGAAAAAAAACCTTATTTGGACATGATCACGGATATTTTCAAATCTAGACAATGTTTTCAAAGATTATATTCTAGAAAAAAAAACCTTATTTGGACATGATCACGGATATTTTCAAATCTAGACAATGTTTTCAAAGATTATATTCTAGAAAAAAAAACCTTATTTGGACATGATCACGGATATTTTCAAATCTAGACAATGTTTTCAAAGATTATATTCTAGAAAAAAAAAACCTTATTTAGACATGATCACGGATATTTTCAAATCTAGACAATGTTTTCAAAGATTATATTCTAGAAAAAAAAACCTTATTTGGACATGATCACGGATATTTTCAAATCTAGACAATGTTTTCAAAGATTATATTCTAGAAAAAAAAACCTTATTTAGACATGATCACGGATATTTTCAAATCTAGACAATGTTTTCAAAGATTATATTCTAGAAAAAAAACCTTATTTGGACATGATCACGGATATTTTCAAATCTAGACAATGTTTTCAAAGATTATATTCTAGAAAAAAAAACCTTATTTGGACATGATCACGGATATTTTCAAATCTAGACAATGTTTTCAAAGATTATATTCTAGAAAAAAAACCTTATTTGGACATGATCACGGATATTTTCAAATCTAGACAATGTTTTCAAAGATTATATTCTAGAAAAAAAAACTTATTTGGACATGATCACGGATATTTTCAAATCTAGACAATGTTTTCAAAGATTATATTCTAGAAAAAAAAGACATGATCACGGATATTTTCAAATCTAGACAATGTTTTCAAAGATTATATTCTAGAAAAAAAAAACCTTATTTGGACATGATCACGGATATTTTCAAATCTAGACAATGTTTTCAAAGATTATATTCTAGAAAAAAAAAACTTATTTAGACATGATCACGGATATTTTCAAATCTAGACAATGTTTTCAAAGATTATATTCTAGAAAAAAAAACCTTATTTGGACATGATCACGGATATTTTCAAATCTAGACAATGTTTTCAAAGATTATATTCTAGAAAAAAAACCTTATTTGGACATGATCACGGATATTTTCAAATCTAGACAATGTTTTCAAAGATTATATTCTAGAAAAAAAACCTTATTTGGACATGATCACGGATATTTTCAAATCTAGACAATGTTTTCAAAGATTATATTCTAGAAAAAAACCTTATTTAGACATGATCACGGATATTTTCAAATCTAGACAATGTTTTCAAAGATTATATTCTAGAAAAAAAAACCTTATTTGGACATGATCACGGATATTTTCAAATCTAGACAATGTTTTCAAAGATTATATTCTAGAAAAAAAAACTTATTTGGACATGATCACGGATATTTTCAAATCTAGACAATGTTTTCAAAGATTATATTCTAGAAAAAAAAACCTTATTTGGACATGATCACGGATATTTTCAAATCTAGACAATGTTTTCAAAGATTATATTCTAGAAAAAAAACCTTATTTGGACATGATCACGGATATTTTCAAATCTAGACAATGTTTTCAAAGATTATATTCTAGAAAAAAAACCTTATTTGGACATGATCACGGATATTTTCAAATCTAGACAATGTTTTCAAAGATTATATTCTAGAAAAAAAAACCTTATTTGGACATGATCACGGATATTTTCAAATCTAGACAATGTTTTCAAAGATTATATTCTAGAAAAAAAAACCTTATTTGGACATGATCACGGATATTTTCAAATCTAGACAATGTTTTCAAAGATTATATTCTAGAAAAAAAAACCTTATTTAGACATGATCACGGATATTTTCAAATCTAGACAATGTTTTCAAAGATTATATTCTAGAAAAAAAACCTTATTTGGACATGATCACGGATATTTTCAAATCTAGACAATGTTTTCAAAGATTATATTCTAGAAAAAAAACCTTATTTGGACATGATCACGGATATTTTCAAATCTAGACAATGTTTTCAAAGATTATATTCTAGAAAAAAAACCTTATTTGGACATGATCACGGATATTTTCAAATCTAGACAATGTTTTCAAAGATTATATTCTAGAAAAAAAAACCTTATTTGGACATGATCACGGATATTTTCAAATCTAGACAATGTTTTCAAAGATTATATTCTAGAAAAAAAAACCTTATTTGGACATGATCACGGATATTTTCAAATCTAGACAATGTTTTCAAAGATTATATTCTAGAAAAAAAACTTATTTGGACATGATCACGGATATTTTCAAATCTAGACAATGTTTTCAAAGATTATATTCTAGAAAAAAAAAGACATGATCACGGATATTTTCAAATCTAGACAATGTTTTCAAAGATTATATTCTAGAAAAAAAAACCTTATTTGGACATGATCACGGATATTTTCAAATCTAGACAATGTTTTCAAAGATTATATTCTAGAAAAAAAAACCTTATTTAGACATGATCACGGATATTTTCAAATCTAGACAATGTTTTCAAAGATTATATTCTAGAAAAAAAAACCTTATTTGGACATGATCACGGATATTTTCAAATCTAGACAATGTTTTCAAAGATTATATTCTAGAAAAAAAACCTTATTTGGACATGATCACGGATATTTTCAAATCTAGACAATGTTTTCAAAGATTATATTCTAGAAAAAAAAACCTTATTTGGACATGATCACGGATATTTTCAAATCTAGACAATGTTTTCAAAGATTATATTCTAGAAAAAAAAACTTATTTGGACATGATCACGGATATTTTCAAATCTAGACAATGTTTTCAAAGATTATATTCTAGAAAAAAAAACCTTATTTGGACATGATCACGGATATTTTCAAATCTAGACAATGTTTTCAAAGATTATATTCTAGAAAAAAAAAACTTATTTGGACATGATCACGGATATTTTCAAATCTAGACAATGTTTTCAAAGATTATATTCTAGAAAAAAAAACCTTATTTGGACATGATCACGGATATTTTCAAATCTAGACAATGTTTTCAAAGATTATATTCTAGAAAAAAAAACCTTATTTGGACATGATCACGGATATTTTCAAATCTAGACAATGTTTTCAAAGATTATATTCTAGAAAAAAAACCTTATTTGGACATGATCACGGATATTTTCAAATCTAGACAATGTTTTCAAAGATTATATTCTAGAAAAAAAACCTTATTTGGACATGATCACGGATATTTTCAAATCTAGACAATGTTTTCAAAGATTATATTCTAGAAAAAAAAACCTTATTTGGACATGATCACGGATATTTTCAAATCTAGACAATGTTTTCAAAGATTATATTCTAGAAAAAAAAACCTTATTTGGACATGATCACGGATATTTTCAAATCTAGACAATGTTTTCAAAGATTATATTCTAGAAAAAAAAACTTATTTGGACATGATCACGGATATTTTCAAATCTAGACAATGTTTTCAAAGATTATATTCTAGAAAAAAAAACCTTATTTGGACATGATCACGGATATTTTCAAATCTAGACAATGTTTTCAAAGATTATATTCTAGAAAAAAAACCTTATTTGGACATGATCACGGATATTTTCAAATCTAGACAATGTTTTCAAAGATTATATTCTAGAAAAAAAAACCTTATTTGGACATGATCACGGATATTTTCAAATCTAGACAATGTTTTCAAAGATTATATTCTAGAAAAAAAAACCTTATTTGGACATGATCACGGATATTTTCAAATCTAGACAATGTTTTCAAAGATTATATTCTAGAAAAAAAAACCTTATTTGGACATGATCACGGATATTTTCAAATCTAGACAATGTTTTCAAAGATTATATTCTAGAAAAAAAAACCTTATTTGGACATGATCACGGATATTTTCAAATCTAGACAATGTTTTCAAAGATTATATTCTAGAAAAAAAACCTTATTTGGACATGATCACGGATATTTTCAAATCTAGACAATGTTTTCAAAGATTATATTCTAGAAAAAAAAACCTTATTTGGACATGATCACGGATATTTTCAAATCTAGACAATGTTTTCAAAGATTATATTCTAGAAAAAAAACCTTATTTGGACATGATCACGGATATTTTCAAATCTAGACAATGTTTTCAAAGATTATATTCTAGAAAAAAAACCTTATTTGGACATGATCACGGATATTTTCAAATCTAGACAATGTTTTCAAAGATTATATTCTAGAAAAAAAAACCTTATTTGGACATGATCACGGATATTTTCAAATCTAGACAATGTTTTCAAAGATTATATTCTAGAAAAAAACCTTATTTGGACATGATCACGGATATTTTCAAATCTAGACAATGTTTTCAAAGATTATATTCTAGAAAAAAAAAGACATGATCACGGATATTTTCAAATCTAGACAATGTTTTCAAAGATTATATTCTAGAAAAAAAAACCTTATTTGGACATGATCACGGATATTTTCAAATCTAGACAATGTTTTCAAAGATTATATTCTAGAAAAAAAAACTTATTTGGACATGATCACGGATATTTTCAAATCTAGACAATGTTTTCAAAGATTATATTCTAGAAAAAAAACCTTATTTGGACATGATCACGGATATTTTCAAATCTAGACAATGTTTTCAAAGATTATATTCTAGAAAAAAAAACCTTATTTGGACATGATCACGGATATTTTCAAATCTAGACAATGTTTTCAAAGATTATATTCTAGAAAAAAAACCTTATTTAGACATGATCACGGATATTTTCAAATCTAGACAATGTTTTCAAAGATTATATTCTAGAAAAAAAACCTTATTTGGACATGATCACGGATATTTTCAAATCTAGACAATGTTTTCAAAGATTATATTCTAGAAAAAAAAACCTTATTTGGACATGATCACGGATATTTTCAAATCTAGACAATGTTTTCAAAGATTATATTCTAGAAAAAAAAACCTTATTTGGACATGATCACGGATATTTTCAAATCTAGACAATGTTTTCAAAGATTATATTCTAGAAAAAAAAACTTATTTGGACATGATCACGGATATTTTCAAATCTAGACAATGTTTTCAAAGATTATATTCTAGAAAAAAAAACCTTATTTGGACATGATCACGGATATTTTCAAATCTAGACAATGTTTTCAAAGATTATATTCTAGAAAAAAAACCTTATTTGGACATGATCACGGATATTTTCAAATCTAGACAATGTTTTCAAAGATTATATTCTAGAAAAAAAAACCTTATTTGGACATGATCACGGATAAAAAACCTTATTTCGACATGATCACGGATATTTTCAAATCTAGACAATGTTTTCAAAGATTATATTCTAGAAAAAAAAACCTTATTTGGACATGATCACGGATATTTTCAAATCTAGACAATGTTTTCAAAGATTATATTCTAGAAAAAAAAACTTATTTGGACATGATCACGGATATTTTCAAATCTAGACAATGTTTTCAAAGATTATATTCTAGAAAAAAAAACCTTATTTGGACATGATCACGGATATTTTCAAATCTAGACAATGTTTTCAAAGATTATATTCTAGAAAAAAAACCTTATTTGGACATGATCACGGATATTTTCAAATCTAGACAATGTTTTCAAAGATTATATTCTAGAAAAAAAAACCTTATTTGGACATGATCACGGATAAAAAACCTTATTTCGACATGATCACGGATATTTTCAAATCTAGACAATGTTTTCAAAGATTATATTCTAGAAAAAAAAACCTTATTTGGACATGATCACGGATATTTTCAAATCTAGACAATGTTTTCAAAGATTATATTCTAGAAAAAAAAACCTTATTTGGACATGATCACGGATATTTTCAAATCTAGACAATGTTTTCAAAGATTATATTCTAGAAAAAAAAACCTTATTTGGACATGATCACGGATATTTTCAAATCTAGACAATGTTTTCAAAGATTATATTCTAGAAAAAAAAACCTTATTTGGACATGATCACGGATATTTTCAAATCTAGACAATGTTTTCAAAGATTATATTCTAGAAAAAAAACCTTATTTGGACATGATCACGGATATTTTCAAATCTAGACAATGTTTTCAAAGATTATATTCTAGAAAAAAAAACCTTATTTGGACATGATCACGGATATTTTCAAATCTAGACAATGTTTTCAAAGATTATATTCTAGAAAAAAAACCTTATTTGGACATGATCACGGATATTTTCAAATCTAGACAATGTTTTCAAAGATTATATTCTAGAAAAAAAACCTTATTTGGACATGATCACGGATATTTTCAAATCTAGACAATGTTTTCAAAGATTATATTCTAGAAAAAAAAACCTTATTTGGACATGATCACGGATATTTTCAAATCTAGACAATGTTTTCAAAGATTATATTCTAGAAAAAAAAACCTTATTTGGACATGATCACGGATATTTTCAAATCTAGACAATGTTTTCAAAGATTATATTCTAGAAAAAAAAAACTTATTTGGACATGATCACGGATATTTTCAAATCTAGACAATGTTTTCAAAGATTATATTCTAGAAAAAAAAACCTTATTTGGACATGATCACGGATATTTTCAAATCTAGACAATGTTTTCAAAGATTATATTCTAGAAAAAAAACCTTATTTGGACATGATCACGGATATTTTCAAATCTAGACAATGTTTTCAAAGATTATATTCTAGAAAAAAAACCTTATTTGGACATGATCACGGATATTTTCAAATCTAGACAATGTTTTCAAAGATTATATTCTAGAAAAAAAAACCTTATTTGGACATGATCACGGATATTTTCAAATCTAGACAATGTTTTCAAAGATTATATTCTAGAAAAAAAACCTTATTTGGACATGATCACGGATATTTTCAAATCTAGACAATGTTTTCAAAGATTATATTCTAGAAAAAAAAAATTTGGACATGATCACGGATATTTTCAAATCTAGACAATGTTTTCAAAGATTATATTCTAGAAAAAAAAACCTTATTTGGACATGATCACGGATATTTTCAAATCTAGACAATGTTTTCAAAGATTATATTCTAGAAAAAAAAACTTATTTGGACATGATCACGGATATTTTCAAATCTAGACAATGTTTTCAAAGATTATATTCTAGAAAAAAAAACCTTATTTGGACATGATCACGGATATTTTCAAATCTAGACAATGTTTTCAAAGATTATATTCTAGAAAAAAAACCTTATTTCGACATGATCACGGATATTTTCAAATCTAGACAATGTTTTCAAAGATTATATTCTAGAAAAAAACCTTATTTGGACATGATCACGGATATTTTCAAATCTAGACAATGTTTTCAAAGATTATATTCTAGAAAAAAAACCTTATTTGGACATGATCACGGATATTTTCAAATCTAGACAATGTTTTCAAAGATTATATTCTAGAAAAAAAAACCTTATTTGGACATGATCACGGATATTTTCAAATCTAGACAATGTTTTCAAAGATTATATTCTAGAAAAAAAAACCTTATTTGGACATGATCACGGATATTTTCAAATCTAGACAATGTTTTCAAAGATTATATTCTAGAAAAAAAAAACTTATTTGGACATGATCACGGATATTTTCAAATCTAGACAATGTTTTCAAAGATTATATTCTAGAAAAAAAAACCTTATTTGGACATGATCACGGATATTTTCAAATCTAGACAATGTTTTCAAAGATTATATTCTAGAAAAAAAAACTTATTTGGACATGATCACGGATATTTTCAAATCTAGACAATGTTTTCAAAGATTATATTCTAGAAAAAAAAAACCTTATTTGGACATGATCACGGATATTTTCAAATCTAGACAATGTTTTCAAAGATTATATTCTAGAAAAAAAACCTTATTTGGACATGATCACGGATATTTTCAAATCTAGACAATGTTTTCAAAGATTATATTCTAGAAAAAAAAACCTTATTTGGACATGATCACGGATATTTTCAAATCTAGACAATGTTTTCAAAGATTATATTCTAGAAAAAAAACCTTATTTGGACATGATCACGGATATTTTCAAATCTAGACAATGTTTTCAAAGATTATATTCTAGAAAAAAAACTTATTTAGACATGATCACGGATATTTTCAAATCTAGACAATGTTTTCAAAGATTATATTCTAGAAAAAAAAAGACATGATCACGGATATTTTCAAATCTAGACAATGTTTTCAAAGATTATATTCTAGAAAAAAAAACCTTATTTGGACATGATCACGGATATTTTCAAATCTAGACAATGTTTTCAAAGATTATATTCTAGAAAAAAAAACTTATTTAGACATGATCACGGATATTTTCAAATCTAGACAATGTTTTCAAAGATTATATTCTAGAAAAAAAAACCTTATTTGGACATGATCACGGATATTTTCAAATCTAGACAATGTTTTCAAAGATTATATTCTAGAAAAAAAAACCTTATTTCGACATGATCACGGATATTTTCAAATCTAGACAATGTTTTCAAAGATTATATTCTAGAAAAAAAACCTTATTTGGACATGATCACGGATATTTTCAAATCTAGACAATGTTTTCAAAGATTATATTCTAGAAAAAAAACCTTATTTGGACATGATCACGGATATTTTCAAATCTAGACAATGTTTTCAAAGATTATATTCTAGAAAAAAAAACCTTATTTGGACATGATCACGGATATTTTCAAATCTAGACAATGTTTTCAAAGATTATATTCTAGAAAAAAAAACCTTATTTGGACATGATCACGGATATTTTCAAATCTAGACAATGTTTTCAAAGATTATATTCTAGAAAAAAAAAACTTATTTGGACATGATCACGGATATTTTCAAATCTAGACAATGTTTTCAAAGATTATATTCTAGAAAAAAAAACCTTATTTGGACATGATCACGGATATTTTCAAATCTAGACAATGTTTTCAAAGATTATATTCTAGAAAAAAAACTTATTTGGACATGATCACGGATATTTTCAAATCTAGACAATGTTTTCAAAGATTATATTCTAGAAAAAAAAACCTTATTTGGACATGATCACGGATATTTTCAAATCTAGACAATGTTTTCAAAGATTATATTCTAAAAAAAAAAAACTTATTTGGACATGATCACGGATATTTTCAAATCTAGACAATGTTTTCAAAGATTATATTCTAGAAAAAAAACCTTATTTGGACATGATCACGGATATTTTCAAATCTAGACAATGTTTTCAAAGATTATATTCTAGAAAAAAAAACCTTATTTGGACATGATCACGGATATTTTCAAATCTAGACAATGTTTTCAAAGATTATATTCTAGAAAAAAAAACCTTATTTGGACATGATCACGGATATTTTCAAATCTAGACAATGTTTTCAAAGATTATATTCTAGAAAAAAAAAACCTTATTTGGACATGATCACGGATATTTTCAAATCTAGACAATGTTTTCAAAGATTATATTCTAGAAAAAAAAACCTTATTTGGACATGATCACGGATATTTTCAAATCTAGACAATGTTTTCAAAGATTATATTCTAGAAAAAAAAACCTTATTTGGACATGATCACGGATATTTTCAAATCTAGACAATGTTTTCAAAGATTATATTCTAGAAAAAAAACCTTATTTGGACATGATCACGGATATTTTCAAATCTAGACAATGTTTTCAAAGATTATATTCTAGAAAAAAAAACCTTATTTGGACATGATCACGGATATTTTCAAATCTAGACAATGTTTTCAAAGATTATATTCTAGAAAAAAAACCTTATTTGGACATGATCACGGATATTTTCAAATCTAGACAATGTTTTCAAAGATTATATTCTAGAAAAAAAACCTTATTTGGACATGATCACGGATATTTTCAAATCTAGACAATGTTTTCAAAGATTATATTCTAGAAAAAAAAAAGACATGATCACGGATATTTTCAAATCTAGACAATGTTTTCAAAGATTATATTCTAGAAAAAAAAACCTTATTTGGACATGATCACGGATATTTTCAAATCTAGACAATGTTTTCAAAGATTATATTCTAGAAAAAAAAACCTTATTTGGACATGATCACGGATATTTTCAAATCTAGACAATGTTTTCAAAGATTATATTCTAGAAAAAAAACCTTATTTGGACATGATCACGGATATTTTCAAATCTAGACAATGTTTTCAAAGATTATATTCTAGAAAAAAAACCTTATTTGGACATGATCACGGATATTTTCAAATCTAGACAATGTTTTCAAAGATTATATTCTAGAAAAAAAACCTTATTTGGACATGATCACGGATATTTTCAAATCTAGACAATGTTTTCAAAGATTATATTCTAGAAAAAAACCTTATTTGGACATGATCACGGATATTTTCAAATCTAGACAATGTTTTCAAAGATTATATTCTAGAAAAAAAAACCTTATTTGGACATGATCACGGATATTTTCAAATCTAGACAATGTTTTCAAAGATTATATTAGAAAAAAAAACCTTATTTGGACATGATCACGGATATTTTCAAATCTAGACAATGTTTTCAAAGATTATATTCTAGAAAAAAAAACTTATTTGGACATGATCACGGATATTTTCAAATCTAGACAATGTTTTCAAAGATTATATTCTAGAAAAAAAAACCTTATTTGGACATGATCACGGATATTTTCAAATCTAGACAATGTTTTCAAAGATTATATTCTAGAAAAAAAACCTTATTTGGACATGATCACGGATATTTTCAAATCTAGACAATGTTTTCAAAGATTATATTCTAGAAAAAAAACCTTATTTGGACATGATCACGGATATTTTCAAATCTAGACAATGTTTTCAAAGATTATATTCTAGAAAAAAAAACCTTATTTGGACATGATCACGGATATTTTCAAATCTAGACAATGTTTTCAAAGATTATATTCTAGAAAAAAAAACCTTATTTGGACATGATCACGGATATTTTCAAATCTAGACAATGTTTTCAAAGATTATATTCTAGAAAAAAAAACCTTATTTGGACATGATCACGGATATTTTCAAATCTAGACAATGTTTTCAAAGATTATATTCTAGAAAAAAAACCTTATTTGGACATGATCACGGATATTTTCAAATCTAGACAATGTTTTCAAAGATTATATTCTAGAAAAAAAACCTTATTTGGACATGATCACGGATATTTTCAAATCTAGACAATGTTTTCAAAGATTATATTCTAGAAAAAAAACCTTATTTGGACATGATCACGGATATTTTCAAATCTAGACAATGTTTTCAAAGATTATATTCTAGAAAAAAAAACCTTATTTGGACATGATCACGGATATTTTCAAATCTAGACAATGTTTTCAAAGATTATATTCTAGAAAAAAAACCTTATTTGGACATGATCACGGATATTTTCAAATCTAGACAATGTTTTCAAAGATTATATTCTAGAAAAAAAACCTTATTTGGACATGATCACGGATATTTTCAAATCTAGACAATGTTTTCAAAGATTATATTCTAGAAAAAAAAAGACATGATCACGGATATTTTCAAATCTAGACAATGTTTTCAAAGATTATATTCTAGAAAAAAAAAACCTTATTTGGACATGATCACGGATATTTTCAAATCTAGACAATGTTTTCAAAGATTATATTCTAGAAAAAAAAACTTATTTAGACATGATCACGGATATTTTCAAATCTAGACAATGTTTTCAAAGATTATATTCTAGAAAAAAAAACCTTATTTGGACATGATCACGGATATTTTCAAATCTAGACAATGTTTTCAAAGATTATATTCTAGAAAAAAAACCTTATTTGGACATGATCACGGATATTTTCAAATCTAGACAATGTTTTCAAAGATTATATTCTAGAAAAAAAAACCTTATTTGGACATGATCACGGATATTTTCAAATCTAGACAATGTTTTCAAAGATTATATTCTAGAAAAAAAAACCTTATTTGGACATGATCACGGATATTTTCAAATCTAGACAATGTTTTCAAAGATTATATTCTAGAAAAAAAAAACTTATTTGGACATGATCACGGATATTTTCAAATCTAGACAATGTTTTCAAAGATTATATTCTAGAAAAAAAAACCTTATTTGGACATGATCACGGATATTTTCAAATCTAGACAATGTTTTCAAAGATTATATTCTAGAAAAAAAAACTTATTTGGACATGATCACGGATATTTTCAAATCTAGACAATGTTTTCAAAGATTATATTCTAGAAAAAAAAACCTTATTTGGACATGATCACGGATATTTTCAAATCTAGACAATGTTTTCAAAGATTATATTCTAGAAAAAAAAAACTTATTTGGACATGATCACGGATATTTTCAAATCTAGACAATGTTTTCAAAGATTATATTCTAGAAAAAAAAACCTTATTTGGACATGATCACGGATATTTTCAAATCTAGACAATGTTTTCAAAGATTATATTCTAGAAAAAAAACCTTATTTGGACATGATCACGGATATTTTCAAATCTAGACAATGTTTTCAAAGATTATATTCTAGAAAAAAAACCTTATTTGGACATGATCACGGATATTTTCAAATCTAGACAATGTTTTCAAAGATTATATTCTAGAAAAAAAACCTTATTTGGACATGATCACGGATATTTTCAAATCTAGACAATGTTTTCAAAGATTATATTCTAGAAAAAAAAACCTTATTTGGACATGATCACGGATATTTTCAAATCTAGACAATGTTTTCAAAGATTATATTCTAGAAAAAAAAACCTTATTTGGACATGATCACGGATATTTTCAAATCTAGACAATGTTTTCAAAGATTATATTCTAGAAAAAAAAAACTTATTTGGACATGATCACGGATATTTTCAAATCTAGACAATGTTTTCAAAGATTATATTCTAGAAAAAAAAACCTTATTTGGACATGATCACGGATATTTTCAAATCTAGACAATGTTTTCAAAGATTATATTCTAGAAAAAAAACCTTATTTGGACATGATCACGGATATTTTCAAATCTAGACAATGTTTTCAAAGATTATATTCTAGAAAAAAAAACCTTATTTGGACATGATCACGGATATTTTCAAATCTAGACAATGTTTTCAAAGATTATATTCTAGAAAAAAAACCTTATTTGGACATGATCACGGATATTTTCAAATCTAGACAATGTTTTCAAAGATTATATTCTAGAAAAAAAAACCTTATTTGGACATGATCACGGATATTTTCAAATCTAGACAATGTTTTCAAAGATTATATTCTAGAAAAAAAAACCTTATTTGGACATGATCACGGATATTTTCAAATCTAGACAATGTTTTCAAAGATTATATTCTAGAAAAAAAACCTTATTTGGACATGATCACGGATATTTTCAAATCTAGACAATGTTTTCAAAGATTATATTCTAGAAAAAAAAACCTTATTTGGACATGATCACGGATATTTTCAAATCTAGACAATGTTTTCAAAGATTATATTCTAGAAAAAAAACCTTATTTGGACATGATCACGGATATTTTCAAATCTAGACAATGTTTTCAAAGATTATATTCTAGAAAAAAAAACCTTATTTGGACATGATCACGGATATTTTCAAATCTAGACAATGTTTTCAAAGATTATATTCTAGAAAAAAAACCTTATTTGGACATGATCACGGATATTTTCAAATCTAGACAATGTTTTCAAAGATTATATTCTAGAAAAAAAACTTATTTGGACATGATCACGGATATTTTCAAATCTAGACAATGTTTTCAAAGATTATATTCTAGAAAAAAAAAAGACATGATCACGGATATTTTCAAATCTAGACAATGTTTTCAAAGATTATATTCTAGAAAAAAAAACCTTATTTGGACATGATCACGGATATTTTCAAATCTAGACAATGTTTTCAAAGATTATATTCTAGAAAAAAAAAACTTATTTAGACATGATCACGGATATTTTCAAATCTAGACAATGTTTTCAAAGATTATATTCTAGAAAAAAAAACCTTATTTGGACATGATCACGGATATTTTCAAATCTAGACAATGTTTTCAAAGATTATATTCTAGAAAAAAAACCTTATTTGGACATGATCACGGATATTTTCAAATCTAGACAATGTTTTCAAAGATTATATTCTAGAAAAAAAACCTTATTTAGACATGATCACGGATATTTTCAAATCTAGACAATGTTTTCAAAGATTATATTCTAGAAAAAAAACCTTATTTAGACATGATCACGGATATTTTCAAATCTAGACAATGTTTTCAAAGATTATATTCTAGAAAAAAAACCTTATTTGGACATGATCACGGATATTTTCAAATCTAGACAATGTTTTCAAAGATTATATTCTAGAAAAAAAAACCTTATTTGGACATGATCACGGATATTTTCAAATCTAGACAATGTTTTCAAAGATTATATTCTAGAAAAAAAAACTTATTTGGACATGATCACGGATATTTTCAAATCTAGACAATGTTTTCAAAGATTATATTCTAGAAAAAAAAACCTTATTTGGACATGATCACGGATATTTTCAAATCTAGACAATGTTTTCAAAGATTATATTCTAGAAAAAAAAACCTTATTTGGACATGATCACGGATATTTTCAAATCTAGACAATGTTTTCAAAGATTATATTCTAGAAAAAAAAACCTTATTTGGACATGATCACGGATATTTTCAAATCTAGACAATGTTTTCAAAGATTATATTCTAGAAAAAAAAAACTTATTTGGACATGATCACGGATATTTTCAAATCTAGACAATGTTTTCAAAGATTATATTCTAGAAAAAAAACCTTATTTGGACATGATCACGGATATTTTCAAATCTAGACAATGTTTTCAAAGATTATATTCTAGAAAAAAAACCTTATTTGGACATGATCACGGATATTTTCAAATCTAGACAATGTTTTCAAAGATTATATTCTAGAAAAAAAAACCTTATTTGGACATGATCACGGATATTTTCAAATCTAGACAATGTTTTCAAAGATTATATTCTAGAAAAAAAAACCTTATTTGGACATGATCACGGATATTTTCAAATCTAGACAATGTTTTCAAAGATTATATTCTAGAAAAAAAACCTTATTTGGACATGATCACGGATATTTTCAAATCTAGACAATGTTTTCAAAGATTATATTCTAGAAAAAAAAACCTTATTTGGACATGATCACGGATATTTTCAAATCTAGACAATGTTTTCAAAGATTATATTCTAGAAAAAAAACCTTATTTGGACATGATCACGGATATTTTCAAATCTAGACAATGTTTTCAAAGATTATATTCTAGAAAAAAAACCTTATTTGGACATGATCACGGATATTTTCAAATCTAGACAATGTTTTCAAAGATTATATTCTAGAAAAAAAACCTTATTTGGACATGATCACGGATATTTTCAAATCTAGACAATGTTTTCAAAGATTATATTCTAGAAAAAAAACCTTATTTGGACATGATCACGGATATTTTCAAATCTAGACAATGTTTTCAAAGATTATATTCTAGAAAAAAAAACCTTATTTGGACATGATCACGGATATTTTCAAATCTAGACAATGTTTTCAAAGATTATATTCTAGAAAAAAAAACCTTATTTGGACATGATCACGGATATTTTCAAATCTAGACAATGTTTTCAAAGATTATATTCTAGAAAAAAAACCTTATTTGGACATGATCACGGATATTTTCAAATCTAGACAATGTTTTCAAAGATTATATTCTAGAAAAAAAAACCTTATTTGGACATGATCACGGATATTTTCAAATCTAGACAATGTTTTCAAAGATTATATTCTAGAAAAAAAAACCTTATTTGGACATGATCACGGATATTTTCAAATCTAGACAATGTTTTCAAAGATTATATTCTAGAAAAAAAAACTTATTTGGACATGATCACGGATATTTTCAAATCTAGACAATGTTTTCAAAGATTATATTCTAGAAAAAAAACCTTATTTGGACATGATCACGGATATTTTCAAATCTAGACAATGTTTTCAAAGATTATATTCTAGAAAAAAAACCTTATTTGGACATGATCACGGATATTTTCAAATCTAGACAATGTTTTCAAAGATTATATTCTAGAAAAAAAAACCTTATTTGGACATGATCACGGATATTTTCAAATCTAGACAATGTTTTCAAAGATTATATTCTAGAAAAAAAAACTTATTTGGACATGATCACGGATATTTTCAAATCTAGACAATGTTTTCAAAGATTATATTCTAGAAAAAAAAAAAGACATGATCACGGATATTTTCAAATCTAGACAATGTTTTCAAAGATTATATTCTAGAAAAAAAAACCTTATTTGGACATGATCACGGATATTTTCAAATCTAGACAATGTTTTCAAAGATTATATTCTAGAAAAAAAACCTTATTTGGACATGATCACGGATATTTTCAAATCTAGACAATGTTTTCAAAGATTATATTCTAGAAAAAAAAACCTTATTTGGACATGATCACGGATATTTTCAAATCTAGACAATGTTTTCAAAGATTATATTCTAGAAAAAAAAACCTTATTTGGACATGATCACGGATATTTTCAAATCTAGACAATGTTTTCAAAGATTATATTCTAGAAAAAAAAACCTTATTTGGACATGATCACGGATATTTTCAAATCTAGACAATGTTTTCAAAGATTATATTCTAGAAAAAAAACCTTATTTGGACATGATCACGGATATTTTCAAATCTAGACAATGTTTTCAAAGATTATATTCTAGAAAAAAAAACCTTATTTGGACATGATCACGGATATTTTCAAATCTAGACAATGTTTTCAAAGATTATATTCTAAAAAAAAAACTTATTTGGACATGATCACGGATATTTTCAAATCTAGACAATGTTTTCAAAGATTATATTCTAGAAAAAAAACCTTATTTGGACATGATCACGGATATTTTCAAATCTAGACAATGTTTTCAAAGATTATATTCTAGAAAAAAAAACCTTATTTGGACATGATCACGGATATTTTCAAATCTAGACAATGTTTTCAAAGATTATATTCTAGAAAAAAAACCTTATTTGGACATGATCACGGATATTTTCAAATCTAGACAATGTTTTCAAAGATTATATTCTAGAAAAAAAAACCTTATTTGGACATGATCACGGATATTTTCAAATCTAGACAATGTTTTCAAAGATTATATTCTAGAAAAAAAACCTTATTTGGACATGATCACGGATATTTTCAAATCTAGACAATGTTTTCAAAGATTATATTCTAGAAAAAAAAACCTTATTTGGACATGATCACGGATATTTTCAAATCTAGACAATGTTTTCAAAGATTATATTCTAGAAAAAAAAAACCTTATTTGGACATGATCACGGATATTTTCAAATCTAGACAATGTTTTCAAAGATTATATTCTAGAAAAAAAAACCTTATTTGGACATGATCACGGATATTTTCAAATCTAGACAATGTTTTCAAAGATTATATTCTAGAAAAAAAAACCTTATTTGGACATGATCACGGATATTTTCAAATCTAGACAATGTTTTCAAAGATTATATTCTAGAAAAAAAACCTTATTTGGACATGATCACGGATATTTTCAAATCTAGACAATGTTTTCAAAGATTATATTCTAGAAAAAAAACCTTATTTGGACATGATCACGGATATTTTCAAATCTAGACAATGTTTTCAAAGATTATATTCTAGAAAAAAAAACCTTATTTGGACATGATCACGGATATTTTCAAATCTAGACAATGTTTTCAAAGATTATATTCTAGAAAAAAAAACCTTATTTGGACATGATCACGGATATTTTCAAATCTAGACAATGTTTTCAAAGATTATATTCTAGAAAAAAAAACCTTATTTGGACATGATCACGGATATTTTCAAATCTAGACAATGTTTTCAAAGATTATATTCTAGAAAAAAAACCTTATTTAGACATGATCACGGATATTTTCAAATCTAGACAATGTTTTCAAAGATTATATTCTAGAAAAAAAAACCTTATTTGGACATGATCACGGATATTTTCAAATCTAGACAATGTTTTCAAAGATTATATTCTAGAAAAAAAAACCTTATTTGGACATGATCACGGATATTTTCAAATCTAGACAATGTTTTCAAAGATTATATTCTAGAAAAAAAACCTTATTTGGACATGATCACGGATATTTTCAAATCTAGACAATGTTTTCAAAGATTATATTCTAGAAAAAAAAACCTTATTTGGACATGATCACGGATATTTTCAAATCTAGACAATGTTTTCAAAGATTATATTCTAGAAAAAAAAACCTTATTTGGACATGATCACGGATATTTTCAAATCTAGACAATGTTTTCAAAGATTATATTCTAGAAAAAAAACCTTATTTGGACATGATCACGGATATTTTCAAATCTAGACAATGTTTTCAAAGATTATATTCTAGAAAAAAAAACCTTATTTGGACATGATCACGGATATTTTCAAATCTAGACAATGTTTTCAAAGATTATATTCTAGAAAAAAAAACCTTATTTGGACATGATCACGGATATTTTCAAATCTAGACAATGTTTTCAAAGATTATATTCTAGAAAAAAAAACCTTATTTGGACATGATCACGGATATTTTCAAATCTAGACAATGTTTTCAAAGATTATATTCTAGAAAAAAAAATTATTTGGACATGATCACGGATATTTTCAAATCTAGACAATGTTTTCAAAGATTATATTCTAGAAAAAAAAAACCTTATTTGGACATGATCACGGATATTTTCAAATCTAGACAATGTTTTCAAAGATTATATTCTAGAAAAAAAACCTTATTTAGACATGATCACGGATATTTTCAAATCTAGACAATGTTTTCAAAGATTATATTCTAGAAAAAAAAACCTTATTTGGACATGATCACGGATATTTTCAAATCTAGACAATGTTTTCAAAGATTATATTCTAGAAAAAAAAACCTTATTTGGACATGATCACGGATATTTTCAAATCTAGACAATGTTTTCAAAGATTATATTCTAGAAAAAAAAAACTTATTTGGACATGATCACGGATATTTTCAAATCTAGACAATGTTTTCAAAGATTATATTCTAGAAAAAAAACCTTATTTGGACATGATCACGGATATTTTCAAATCTAGACAATGTTTTCAAAGATTATATTCTAGAAAAAAAAACCTTATTTGGACATGATCACGGATATTTTCAAATCTAGACAATGTTTTCAAAGATTATATTCTAGAAAAAAAAACCTTATTTGGACATGATCACGGATATTTTCAAATCTAGACAATGTTTTCAAAGATTATATTCTAGAAAAAAAACCTTATTTGGACATGATCACGGATATTTTCAAATCTAGACAATGTTTTCAAAGATTATATTCTAGAAAAAAAAACCTTATTTGGACATGATCACGGATATTTTCAAATCTAGACAATGTTTTCAAAGATTATATTCTAGAAAAAAAAACCTTATTTGGACATGATCACGGATATTTTCAAATCTAGACAATGTTTTCAAAGATTATATTCTAGAAAAAAAAACCTTATTTGGACATGATCACGGATATTTTCAAATCTAGACAATGTTTTCAAAGATTATATTCTAGAAAAAAAACCTTATTTAGACATGATCACGGATATTTTCAAATCTAGACAATGTTTTCAAAGATTATATTCTAGAAAAAAAAACCTTATTTGGACATGATCACGGATATTTTCAAATCTAGACAATGTTTTCAAAGATTATATTCTAGAAAAAAAAACCTTATTTGGACATGATCACGGATATTTTCAAATCTAGACAATGTTTTCAAAGATTATATTCTAGAAAAAAAAACCTTATTTGGACATGATCACGGATATTTTCAAATCTAGACAATGTTTTCAAAGATTATATTCTAGAAAAAAAACCTTATTTGGACATGATCACGGATATTTTCAAATCTAGACAATGTTTTCAAAGATTATATTCTAAAAAAAAAAACTTATTTGGACATGATCACGGATATTTTCAAATCTAGACAATGTTTTCAAAGATTATATTCTAGAAAAAAAACCTTATTTGGACATGATCACGGATATTTTCAAATCTAGACAATGTTTTCAAAGATTATATTCTAGAAAAAAAAACCTTATTTCGACATGATCACGGATATTTTCAAATCTAGACAATGTTTTCAAAGATTATATTCTAGAAAAAAAAACCTTATTTGGACATGATCACGGATATTTTCAAATCTAGACAATGTTTTCAAAGATTATATTCTAGAAAAAAAAACCTTATTTGGACATGATCACGGATATTTTCAAATCTAGACAATGTTTTCAAAGATTATATTCTAGAAAAAAAAACCTTATTTGGACATGATCACGGATATTTTCAAATCTAGACAATGTTTTCAAAGATTATATTCTAGAAAAAAAACCTTATTTGGACATGATCACGGATATTTTCAAATCTAGACAATGTTTTCAAAGATTATATTCTAGAAAAAAAACCTTATTTGGACATGATCACGGATATTTTCAAATCTAGACAATGTTTTCAAAGATTATATTCTAGAAAAAAAAACCTTATTTGGACATGATCACGGATATTTTCAAATCTAGACAATGTTTTCAAAGATTATATTCTAGAAAAAAAAACCTTATTTGGACATGATCACGGATATTTTCAAATCTAGACAATGTTTTCAAAGATTATATTCTAGAAAAAAAAAACCTTATTTGGACATGATCACGGATATTTTCAAATCTAGACAATGTTTTCAAAGATTATATTCTAGAAAAAAAACCTTATTTGGACATGATCACGGATATTTTCAAATCTAGACAATGTTTTCAAAGATTATATTCTAGAAAAAAAACCTTATTTGGACATGATCACGGATATTTTCAAATCTAGACAATGTTTTCAAAGATTATATTCTAGAAAAAAAAACCTTATTTGGACATGATCACGGATATTTTCAAATCTAGACAATGTTTTCAAAGATTATATTCTAGAAAAAAAACCTTATTTGGACATGATCACGGATATTTTCAAATCTAGACAATGTTTTCAAAGATTATATTCTAGAAAAAAAAACCTTATTTGGACATGATCACGGATATTTTCAAATCTAGACAATGTTTTCAAAGATTATATTCTAGAAAAAAAACCTTATTTGGACATGATCACGGATATTTTCAAATCTAGACAATGTTTTCAAAGATTATATTCTAGAAAAAAAACCTTATTTGGACATGATCACGGATATTTTCAAATCTAGACAATGTTTTCAAAGATTATATTCTAGAAAAAAAACCTTATTTGGACATGATCACGGATATTTTCAAATCTAGACAATGTTTTCAAAGATTATATTCTAGAAAAAAAACCTTATTTGGACATGATCACGGATATTTTCAAATCTAGACAATGTTTTCAAAGATTATATTCTAGAAAAAAAACCTTATTTAGACATGATCACGGATATTTTCAAATCTAGACAATGTTTTCAAAGATTATATTCTAGAAAAAAAAACCTTATTTGGACATGATCACGGATATTTTCAAATCTAGACAATGTTTTCAAAGATTATATTCTAGAAAAAAAACCTTATTTGGACATGATCACGGATATTTTCAAATCTAGACAATGTTTTCAAAGATTATATTCTAGAAAAAAAACCTTATTTGGACATGATCACGGATATTTTCAAATCTAGACAATGTTTTCAAAGATTATATTCTAGAAAAAAAAACCTTATTTGGACATGATCACGGATATTTTCAAATCTAGACAATGTTTTCAAAGATTATATTCTAGAAAAAAAACCTTATTTGGACATGATCACGGATATTTTCAAATCTAGACAATGTTTTCAAAGATTATATTCTAGAAAAAAAAACTTATTTGGACATGATCACGGATATTTTCAAATCTAGACAATGTTTTCAAAGATTATATTCTAGAAAAAAAAACCTTATTTGGACATGATCACGGATATTTTCAAATCTAGACAATGTTTTCAAAGATTATATTCTAGAAAAAAAACCTTATTTGACATGATCACGGATATTTTCAAATCTAGACAATGTTTTCAAAGATTATATTCTAGAAAAAAAAACCTTATTTGGACATGATCACGGATATTTTCAAATCTAGACAATGTTTTCAAAGATTATATTCTAGAAAAAAAACCTTATTTAGACATGATCACGGATATTTTCAAATCTAGACAATGTTTTCAAAGATTATATTCTAGAAAAAAAACCTTATTTGGACATGATCACGGATATTTTCAAATCTAGACAATGTTTTCAAAGATTATATTCTAGAAAAAAAACCTTATTTGGACATGATCACGGATATTTTCAAATCTAGACAATGTTTTCAAAGATTATATTCTAGAAAAAAAACCTTATTTGGACATGATCACGGATATTTTCAAATCTAGACAATGTTTTCAAAGATTATATTCTAGAAAAAAAACCTTATTTAGACATGATCACGGATATTTTCAAATCTAGACAATGTTTTCAAAGATTATATTCTAGAAAAAAAAACCTTATTTGGACATGATCACGGATATTTTCAAATCTAGACAATGTTTTCAAAGATTATATTCTAGAAAAAAAAAACCTTATTTGGACATGATCACGGATATTTTCAAATCTAGACAATGTTTTCAAAGATTATATTCTAGAAAAAAAACCTTATTTGGACATGATCACGGATATTTTCAAATCTAGACAATGTTTTCAAAGATTATATTCTAGAAAAAAAACCTTATTTGGACATGATCACGGATATTTTCAAATCTAGACAATGTTTTCAAAGATTATATTCTAGAAAAAAAACCTTATTTGGACATGATCACGGATATTTTCAAATCTAGACAATGTTTTCAAAGATTATATTCTAGAAAAAAAAACCTTATTTGGACATGATCACGGATATTTTCAAATCTAGACAATGTTTTCAAAGATTATATTCTAGAAAAAAAACCTTATTTGGACATGATCACGGATATTTTCAAATCTAGACAATGTTTTCAAAGATTATATTCTAGAAAAAAAACCTTATTTGGACATGATCACGGATATTTTCAAATCTAGACAATGTTTTCAAAGATTATATTCTAGAAAAAAAAACCTTATTTGGACATGATCACGGATATTTTCAAATCTAGACAATGTTTTCAAAGATTATATTCTAGAAAAAAAACCTTATTTGGACATGATCACGGATATTTTCAAATCTAGACAATGTTTTCAAAGATTATATTCTAGAAAAAAAAACCTTATTTGGACATGATCACGGATATTTTCAAATCTAGACAATGTTTTCAAAGATTATATTCTAGAAAAAAAAACCTTATTTGGACATGATCACGGATATTTTCAAATCTAGACAATGTTTTCAAAGATTATATTCTAGAAAAAAAACCTTATTTGGACATGATCACGGATATTTTCAAATCTAGACAATGTTTTCAAAGATTATATTCTAGAAAAAAAACCTTATTTGGACATGATCACGGATATTTTCAAATCTAGACAATGTTTTCAAAGATTATATTCTAGAAAAAAAAACCTTATTTAGACATGATCACGGATATTTTCAAATCTAGACAATGTTTTCAAAGATTATATTCTAGAAAAAAAACCTTATTTAGACATGATCACGGATATTTTCAAATCTAGACAATGTTTTCAAAGATTATATTCTAGAAAAAAAAACTTATTTGGACATGATCACGGATATTTTCAAATCTAGACAATGTTTTCAAAGATTATATTCTAGAAAAAAAAACCTTATTTGGACATGATCACGGATATTTTCAAATCTAGACAATGTTTTCAAAGATTATATTCTAGAAAAAAAAACCTTATTTGGACATGATCACGGATATTTTCAAATCTAGACAATGTTTTCAAAGATTATATTCTAGAAAAAAAAACCTTATTTGGACATGATCACGGATATTTTCAAATCTAGACAATGTTTTCAAAGATTATATTCTAGAAAAAAAACCTTATTTAGACATGATCACGGATATTTTCAAATCTAGACAATGTTTTCAAAGATTATATTCTAGAAAAAAAACCTTATTTGGACATGATCACGGATATTTTCAAATCTAGACAATGTTTTCAAAGATTATATTCTAGAAAAAAAAACCTTATTTGGACATGATCACGGATATTTTCAAATCTAGACAATGTTTTCAAAGATTATATTCTAGAAAAAAAAACCTTATTTGGACATGATCACGGATATTTTCAAATCTAGACAATGTTTTCAAAGATTATATTCTAGAAAAAAAACCTTATTTAGACATGATCACGGATATTTTCAAATCTAGACAATGTTTTCAAAGATTATATTCTAGAAAAAAAAACCTTATTTGGACATGATCACGGATATTTTCAAATCTAGACAATGTTTTCAAAGATTATATTCTAGAAAAAAAAACCTTATTTGGACATGATCACGGATATTTTCAAATCTAGACAATGTTTTCAAAGATTATATTCTAGAAAAAAAAACCTTATTTGGACATGATCACGGATATTTTCAAATCTAGACAATGTTTTCAAAGATTATATTCTAGAAAAAAAACCTTATTTGGACATGATCACGGATATTTTCAAATCTAGACAATGTTTTCAAAGATTATATTCTAGAAAAAAAACCTTATTTGGACATGATCACGGATATTTTCAAATCTAGACAATGTTTTCAAAGATTATATTCTAGAAAAAAAAACCTTATTTGGACATGATCACGGATATTTTCAAATCTAGACAATGTTTTCAAAGATTATATTCTAGAAAAAAAAACTTATTTGGACATGATCACGGATATTTTCAAATCTAGACAATGTTTTCAAAGATTATATTCTAGAAAAAAAACCTTATTTGGACATGATCACGGATATTTTCAAATCTAGACAATGTTTTCAAAGATTATATTCTAAAAAAAAAACCTTATTTGGACATGATCACGGATATTTTCAAATCTAGACAATGTTTTCAAAGATTATATTCTAGAAAAAAAAACCTTATTTGGACATGATCACGGATATTTTCAAATCTAGACAATGTTTTCAAAGATTATATTCTAGAAAAAAAAACCTTATTTGGACATGATCACGGATATTTTCAAATCTAGACAATGTTTTCAAAGATTATATTCTAGAAAAAAAACCTTATTTGGACATGATCACGGATATTTTCAAATCTAGACAATGTTTTCAAAGATTATATTCTAGAAAAAAAACCTTATTTGGACATGATCACGGATATTTTCAAATCTAGACAATGTTTTCAAAGATTATATTCTAGAAAAAAAAACCTTATTTGGACATGATCACGGATATTTTCAAATCTAGACAATGTTTTCAAAGATTATATTCTAGAAAAAAAACCTTATTTGGACATGATCACGGATATTTTCAAATCTAGACAATGTTTTCAAAGATTATATTCTAGAAAAAAAAACCTTATTTGGACATGATCACGGATATTTTCAAATCTAGACAATGTTTTCAAAGATTATATTCTAGAAAAAAAAACCTTATTTGGACATGATCACGGATATTTTCAAATCTAGACAATGTTTTCAAAGATTATATTCTAGAAAAAAAACCTTATTTGGACATGATCACGGATATTTTCAAATCTAGACAATGTTTTCAAAGATTATATTCTAGAAAAAAAAACCTTATTTGGACATGATCACGGATATTTTCAAATCTAGACAATGTTTTCAAAGATTATATTCTAGAAAAAAAAACTTATTTGGACATGATCACGGATATTTTCAAATCTAGACAATGTTTTCAAAGATTATATTCTAGAAAAAAAAACCTTATTTGGACATGATCACGGATATTTTCAAATCTAGACAATGTTTTCAAAGATTATATTCTAGAAAAAAAACCTTATTTGGACATGATCACGGATATTTTCAAATCTAGACAATGTTTTCAAAGATTATATTCTAGAAAAAAAAACCTTATTTGGACATGATCACGGATATTTTCAAATCTAGACAATGTTTTCAAAGATTATATTCTAGAAAAAAAACCTTATTTAGACATGATCACGGATATTTTCAAATCTAGACAATGTTTTCAAAGATTATATTCTAGAAAAAAAAACCTTATTTGGACATGATCACGGATATTTTCAAATCTAGACAATGTTTTCAAAGATTATATTCTAGAAAAAAAACCTTATTTGGACATGATCACGGATATTTTCAAATCTAGACAATGTTTTCAAAGATTATATTCTAGAAAAAAAACCTTATTTGGACATGATCACGGATATTTTCAAATCTAGACAATGTTTTCAAAGATTATATTCTAGAAAAAAAAAACCTTATTTGGACATGATCACGGATATTTTCAAATCTAGACAATGTTTTCAAAGATTATATTCTAGAAAAAAAACCTTATTTGGACATGATCACGGATATTTTCAAATCTAGACAATGTTTTCAAAGATTATATTCTAGAAAAAAAAACCTTATTTGGACATGATCACGGATATTTTCAAATCTAGACAATGTTTTCAAAGATTATATTCTAGAAAAAAAAACTTATTTGGACATGATCACGGATATTTTCAAATCTAGACAATGTTTTCAAAGATTATATTCTAGAAAAAAAACCTTATTTGGACATGATCACGGATATTTTCAAATCTAGACAATGTTTTCAAAGATTATATTCTAGAAAAAAAACCTTATTTCGACATGATCACGGATATTTTCAAATCTAGACAATGTTTTCAAAGATTATATTCTAGAAAAAAAAACCTTATTTGGACATGATCACGGATATTTTCAAATCTAGACAATGTTTTCAAAGATTATATTCTAGAAAAAAAACCTTATTTGGACATGATCACGGATATTTTCAAATCTAGACAATGTTTTCAAAGATTATATTCTAGAAAAAAAACCTTATTTGGACATGATCACGGATATTTTCAAATCTAGACAATGTTTTCAAAGATTATATTCTAGAAAAAAAAACCTTATTTGGACATGATCACGGATATTTTCAAATCTAGACAATGTTTTCAAAGATTATATTCTAGAAAAAAAACCTTATTTGGACATGATCACGGATATTTTCAAATCTAGACAATGTTTTCAAAGATTATATTCTAGAAAAAAAACCTTATTTAGACATGATCACGGATATTTTCAAATCTAGACAATGTTTTCAAAGATTATATTCTAGAAAAAAAAACCTTATTTGGACATGATCACGGATATTTTCAAATCTAGACAATGTTTTCAAAGATTATATTCTAGAAAAAAAAACCTTATTTGGACATGATCACGGATATTTTCAAATCTAGACAATGTTTTCAAAGATTATATTCTAGAAAAAAAACCTTATTTGGACATGATCACGGATATTTTCAAATCTAGACAATGTTTTCAAAGATTATATTCTAGAAAAAAAAACCTTATTTGGACATGATCACGGATATTTTCAAATCTAGACAATGTTTTCAAAGATTATATTCTAGAAAAAAAACCTTATTTGGACATGATCACGGATATTTTCAAATCTAGACAATGTTTTCAAAGATTATATTCTAGAAAAAAAACCTTATTTAGACATGATCACGGATATTTTCAAATCTAGACAATGTTTTCAAAGATTATATTCTAGAAAAAAAAAACTTATTTGGACATGATCACGGATATTTTCAAATCTAGACAATGTTTTCAAAGATTATATTCTAGAAAAAAAACCTTATTTGGACATGATCACGGATATTTTCAAATCTAGACAATGTTTTCAAAGATTATATTCTAAAAAAAAAACCTTATTTGGACATGATCACGGATATTTTCAAATCTAGACAATGTTTTCAAAGATTATATTCTAGAAAAAAAAACCTTATTTGGACATGATCACGGATATTTTCAAATCTAGACAATGTTTTCAAAGATTATATTCTAGAAAAAAAACCTTATTTGGACATGATCACGGATATTTTCAAATCTAGACAATGTTTTCAAAGATTATATTCTAGAAAAAAAACCTTATTTGGACATGATCACGGATATTTTCAAATCTAGACAATGTTTTCAAAGATTATATTCTAGAAAAAAAACCTTATTTGGACATGATCACGGATATTTTCAAATCTAGACAATGTTTTCAAAGATTATATTCTAGAAAAAAAACCTTATTTTAGACATGATCACGGATATTTTCAAATCTAGACAATGTTTTCAAAGATTATATTCTAGAAAAAAAACCTTATTTCGACATGATCACGGATATTTTCAAATCTAGACAATGTTTTCAAAGATTATATTCTAGAAAAAAAAACCTTATTTGGACATGATCACGGATATTTTCAAATCTAGACAATGTTTTCAAAGATTATATTCTAGAAAAAAAACCTTATTTGGACATGATCACGGATATTTTCAAATCTAGACAATGTTTTCAAAGATTATATTCTAGAAAAAAAAACCTTATTTGGACATGATCACGGATATTTTCAAATCTAGACAATGTTTTCAAAGATTATATTCTAGAAAAAAAACCTTATTTGGACATGATCACGGATATTTTCAAATCTAGACAATGTTTTCAAAGATTATATTCTAGAAAAAAAAACCTTATTTGGACATGATCACGGATATTTTCAAATCTAGACAATGTTTTCAAAGATTATATTCTAGAAAAAAAAACCTTATTTGGACATGATCACGGATATTTTCAAATCTAGACAATGTTTTCAAAGATTATATTCTAAAAAAAAAAAACCTTATTTAGACATGATCACGGATATTTTCAAATCTAGACAATGTTTTCAAAGATTATATTCTAGAAAAAAAAACCTTATTTAGACATGATCACGGATATTTTCAAATCTAGACAATGTTTTCAAAGATTATATTCTAGAAAAAAAAACCTTATTTGGACATGATCACGGATATTTTCAAATCTAGACAATGTTTTCAAAGATTATATTCTAGAAAAAAAAACCTTATTTGGACATGATCACGGATATTTTCAAATCTAGACAATGTTTTCAAAGATTATATTCTAGAAAAAAAAACCTTATTTAGACATGATCACGGATATTTTCAAATCTAGACAATGTTTTCAAAGATTATATTCTAGAAAAAAAACCTTATTTAGACATGATCACGGATATTTTCAAATCTAGACAATGTTTTCAAAGATTATATTCTAGAAAAAAAAACCTTATTTGGACATGATCACGGATATTTTCAAATCTAGACAATGTTTTCAAAGATTATATTCTAGAAAAAAAAACCTTATTTGGACATGATCACGGATATTTTCAAATCTAGACAATGTTTTCAAAGATTATATTCTAGAAAAAAAACTTATTTGGACATGATCACGGATATTTTCAAATCTAGACAATGTTTTCAAAGATTATATTCTAGAAAAAAAACCTTATTTGGACATGATCACGGATATTTTCAAATCTAGACAATGTTTTCAAAGATTATATTCTAGAAAAAAAAACCTTATTTCGACATGATCACGGATATTTTCAAATCTAGACAATGTTTTCAAAGATTATATTCTAGAAAAAAAACCTTATTTGGACATGATCACGGATATTTTCAAATCTAGACAATGTTTTCAAAGATTATATTCTAGAAAAAAAACCTTATTTGGACATGATCACGGATATTTTCAAATCTAGACAATGTTTTCAAAGATTATATTCTAGAAAAAAAACCTTATTTAGACATGATCACGGATATTTTCAAATCTAGACAATGTTTTCAAAGATTATATTCTAGAAAAAAAACCTTATTTGGACATGATCACGGATATTTTCAAATCTAGACAATGTTTTCAAAGATTATATTCTAGAAAAAAAAACTTATTTGGACATGATCACGGATATTTTCAAATCTAGACAATGTTTTCAAAGATTATATTCTAGAAAAAAAAACCTTATTTGGACATGATCACGGATATTTTCAAATCTAGACAATGTTTTCAAAGATTATATTCTAAAAAAAAAACCTTATTTGGACATGATCACGGATATTTTCAAATCTAGACAATGTTTTCAAAGATTATATTCTAGAAAAAAAAACCTTATTTGGACATGATCACGGATATTTTCAAATCTAGACAATGTTTTCAAAGATTATATTCTAGAAAAAAAACCTTATTTGGACATGATCACGGATATTTTCAAATCTAGACAATGTTTTCAAAGATTATATTCTAGAAAAAAACCTTATTTGGACATGATCACGGATATTTTCAAATCTAGACAATGTTTTCAAAGATTATATTCTAGAAAAAAAACCTTATTTGGACATGATCACGGATATTTTCAAATCTAGACAATGTTTTCAAAGATTATATTCTAGAAAAAAAACCTTATTTTATGACATGATCACGGATATTTTCAAATCTAGACAATGTTTTCAAAGATTATATTCTAGAAAAAAAACCTTATTTCGACATGATCACGGATATTTTCAAATCTAGACAATGTTTTCAAAGATTATATTCTAGAAAAAAAACCTTATTTGGACATGATCACGGATATTTTCAAATCTAGACAATGTTTTCAAAGATTATATTCTAGAAAAAAAACCTTATTTGGACATGATCACGGATATTTTCAAATCTAGACAATGTTTTCAAAGATTATATTCTAGAAAAAAAACCTTATTTGGACATGATCACGGATATTTTCAAATCTAGACAATGTTTTCAAAGATTATATTCTAGAAAAAAAAACCTTATTTGGACATGATCACGGATATTTTCAAATCTAGACAATGTTTTCAAAGATTATATTCTAGAAAAAAAACCTTATTTGGACATGATCACGGATATTTTCAAATCTAGACAATGTTTTCAAAGATTATATTCTAGAAAAAAAAACCTTATTTAGACATGATCACGGATATTTTCAAATCTAGACAATGTTTTCAAAGATTATATTCTAGAAAAAAAAACCTTATTTGGACATGATCACGGATATTTTCAAATCTAGACAATGTTTTCAAAGATTATATTCTAAAAAAAAAAACCTTATTTAGACATGATCACGGATATTTTCAAATCTAGACAATGTTTTCAAAGATTATATTCTAGGAAAAAAAACCTTATTTTAACATGATCACGGATATTTTCAAATCTAGACAATGTTTTCAAAGATTATATTCTAGAAAAAAAAAACCTTATTTGGACATGATCACGGATATTTTCAAATCTAGACAATGTTTTCAAAGATTATATTCTAAAAAAAAAAACCTTATTTGGACATGATCACGGATATTTTCAAATCTAGACAATGTTTTCAAAGATTATATTCTAGAAAAAAAAACCTTATTTGGACATGATCACGGATATTTTCAAATCTAGACAATGTTTTCAAAGATTATATTCTAGAAAAAAAAACCTTATTTGGACATGATCACGGATATTTTCAAATCTAGACAATGTTTTCAAAGATTATATTCTAGAAAAAAAACCTTATTTGGACATGATCACGGATATTTTCAAATCTAGACAATGTTTTCAAAGATTATATTCTAGAAAAAAAACCTTATTTGGACATGATCACGGATATTTTCAAATCTAGACAATGTTTTCAAAGATTATATTCTAGAAAAAAAACCTTATTTAGACATGATCACGGATATTTTCAAATCTAGACAATGTTTTCAAAGATTATATTCTAGAAAAAAAAACCTTATTTGGACATGATCACGGATATTTTCAAATCTAGACAATGTTTTCAAAGATTATATTCTAGGAAAAAAAACCTTATTTGGACATGATCACGGATATTTTCAAATCTAGACAATGTTTTCAAAGATTATATTCTAGAAAAAAAACCTTATTTGGACATGATCACGGATATTTTCAAATCTAGACAATGTTTTCAAACATTATATTCTAGAAAAAAAAACCTTATTTGGACATGATCACGGATATTTTCAAATCTAGACAATGTTTTCAAAGATTATATTCTAGAAAAAAAACCTTATTTGGACATGATCACGGATATTTTCAAATCTAGACAATGTTTTCAAAGATTATATTCTAGAAAAAAAAACCTTATTTGGACATGATCACGGATATTTTCAAATCTAGACAATGTTTTCAAAGATTATATTCTAGAAAAAAAAAACTTATTTAGACATGATCACGGATATTTTCAAATCTAGACAATGTTTTCAAAGATTATATTCTAGAAAAAAAAAACCTTATTTGGACATGATCACGGATATTTTCAAATCTAGACAATGTTTTCAAAGATTATATTCTAGAAAAAAAACCTTATTTCGACATGATCACGGATATTTTCAAATCTAGACAATGTTTTCAAAGATTATATTCTAGAAAAAAAAACCTTATTTGGACATGATCACGGATATTTTCAAATCTAGACAATGTTTTCAAAGATTATATTCTAAAAAAAAAACCTTATTTAGACATGATCACGGATATTTTCAAATCTAGACAATGTTTTCAAAGATTATATTCTAGAAAAAAAAACCTTATTTCGACATGATCACGGATATTTTCAAATCTAGACAATGTTTTCAAAGATTATATTCTAGAAAAAAAACCTTATTTGGACATGATCACGGATATTTTCAAATCTAGACAATGTTTTCAAAGATTATATTCTAGAAAAAAAACCTTATTTAGACATGATCACGGATATTTTCAAATCTAGACAATGTTTTCAAAGATTATATTCTAGAAAAAAAACCTTATTTAGACATGATCACGGATATTTTCAAATCTAGACAATGTTTTCAAAGATTATATTCTAGAAAAAAAACCTTATTTAGACATGATCACGGATATTTTCAAATCTAGACAATGTTTTCAAAGATTATATTCTAGAAAAAAAAACTTATTTGGACATGATCACGGATATTTTCAAATCTAGACAATGTTTTCAAAGATTATATTCTAGAAAAAAAACCTTATTTGGACATGATCACGGATATTTTCAAATCTAGACAATGTTTTCAAAGATTATATTCTAAAAAAAAAACCTTATTTCGACATGATCACGGATATTTTCAAATCTAGACAATGTTTTCAAAGATTATATTCTAGAAAAAAAACCTTATTTGGACATGATCACGGATATTTTCAAATCTAGACAATGTTTTCAAAGATTATATTCTAGAAAAAAACCTTATTTGGACATGATCACGGATATTTTCAAATCTAGACAATGTTTTCAAAGATTATATTCTAGAAAAAAAAATCTTATTTGGACATGATCACGGATATTTTCAAATCTAGACAATGTTTTCAAAGATTATATTCTAGAAAAAAAAACCTTATTTGGACATGATCACGGATATTTTCAAATCTAGACAATGTTTTCAAAGATTATATTCTAGAAAAAAAACCTTATTTTCATGACATGATCACGGATATTTTCAAATCTAGACAATGTTTTCAAAGATTATATTCTAGAAAAAAAACCTTATTTCGACATGATCACGGATATTTTCAAATCTAGACAATGTTTTCAAAGATTATATTCTAGAAAAAAAACCTTATTTGGACATGATCACGGATATTTTCAAATCTAGACAATGTTTTCAAAGATTATATTCTAGAAAAAAAACCTTATTTGGACATGATCACGGATATTTTCAAATCTAGACAATGTTTTCAAAGATTATATTCTAGAAAAAAAAACCTTATTTGGACATGATCACGGATATTTTCAAATCTAGACAATGTTTTCAAAGATTATATTCTAGAAAAAAAACCTTATTTGGACATGATCACGGATATTTTCAAATCTAGACAATGTTTTCAAAGATTATATTCTAGAAAAAAAACCTTATTTGGACATGATCACGGATATTTTCAAATCTAGACAATGTTTTCAAAGATTATATTCTAGAAAAAAAAACCTTATTTGGACATGATCACGGATATTTTCAAATCTAGACAATGTTTTCAAAAATTATATTCTATAAAAAAAAAACCTTATTTGGACATGATCACGGATATTTTCAAATCTAGACAATGTTTTCAAAGATTATATTCTAGAAAAAAAACCTTATTTAACATGATCACGGATATTTTCAAATCTAGACAATGTTTTCAAAGATTATATTCTAGAAAAAAAAACCTTATTTGGACATGATCACGGATATTTTCAAATCTAGACAATGTTTTCAAAGATTATATTCTAGAAAAAAAAACCTTATTTGGACATGATCACGGATATTTTCAAATCTAGACAATGTTTTCAAAGATTATATTCTAGAAAAAAAAACCTTATTTAGACATGATCACGGATATTTTCAAATCTAGACAATGTTTTCAAAGATTATATTCTAGAAAAAAAACCTTATTTAGACATGATCACGGATATTTTCAAATCTAGACAATGTTTTCAAAGATTATATTCTAGAAAAAAAAACCTTATTTGGACATGATCACGGATATTTTCAAATCTAGACAATGTTTTCAAAGATTATATTCTAGAAAAAAAAACCTTTTTTGGACATGATCACGGATATTTTCAAATCTAGACAATGTTTTCAAAGATTATATTCTAGAAAAAAAAACTTATTTGGACATGATCACGGATATTTTCAAATCTAGACAATGTTTTCAAAGATTATATTCTAGAAAAAAAAACCTTATTTGGACATGATCACGGATATTTTCAAATCTAGACAATGTTTTCAAAGATTATATTCTAGAAAAAAAACCTTATTTGGACATGATCACGGATATTTTCAAATCTAGACAATGTTTTCAAAGATTATATTCTAGAAAAAGAACCTTATTTGGACATGATCACGGATATTTTCAAATCTAGACAATGTTTTCAAAGATTATATTCTGGAAAAAAAACCTTATTTAGACATGATCACGGATATTTTCAAATCTAGACAATGTTTTCAAAGATTATATTCTAGAAAAAAAACCTTATTTAGACATGATCACGGATATTTTCAAATCTAGACAATGTTTTCAAAGATTATATTCTAGAAAAAAAACCTTATTTAGACATGATCACGGATATTTTCAAATCTAGACAATGTTTTCAAAGATTATATTCTAGAAAAAAAAACTTATTTGGACATGATCACGGATATTTTCAAATCTAGACAATGTTTTCAAAGATTATATTCTAGAAAAAAAAACCTTATTTGGACATGATCACGGATATTTTCAAATCTAGACAATGTTTTCAAAGATTATATTCTAAAAAAAAAACCTTATTTCGACATGATCACGGATATTTTCAAATCTAGACAATGTTTTCAAAGATTATATTCTAGAAAAAAAACCTTATTTGGACATGATCACGGATATTTTCAAATCTAGACAATGTTTTCAAAGATTATATTCTAGAAAAAAAACCTTATTTGGACATGATCACGGATATTTTCAAATCTAGACAATGTTTTCAAAGATTATATTCTAGAAAAAAAACCTTATTTGGACATGATCACGGATATTTTCAAATCTAGACAATGTTTTCAAAGATTATATTCTAGAAAAAAAACCTTATTTGGACATGATCACGGATATTTTCAAATCTAGACAATGTTTTCAAACATTATATTCTAGAAAAAAAACCTTATTTTCATGACATGATCACGGATATTTTCAAATCTAGACAATGTTTTCAAAGATTATATTCTAGAAAAAAAAACCTTATTTCGACATGATCACGGATATTTTCAAATCTAGACAATGTTTTCAAAGATTATATTCTAGGAAAAAAAACCTTATTTGGACATGATCACGGATATTTTCAAATCTAGACAATGTTTTCAAAGATTATATTCTAGGAAAAAAACCTTATTTGGACATGATCACGGATATTTTCAAATCTAGACAATGTTTTCAAAGATTATATTCTAGAAAAAAAACCTTATTTGGACATGATCACGGATATTTTCAAATCTAGACAATGTTTTCAAAGATTATATTCTAGAAAAAAAAACCTTATTTGGACATGATCACGGATATTTTCAAATCTAGACAATGTTTTCAAAGATTATATTCTAGAAAAAAAACCTTATTTGGACATGATCACGGATATTTTCAAATCTAGACAATGTTTTCAAAGATTATATTCTAGAAAAAAAAACCTTATTTAGACATGATCACGGATATTTTCAAATCTAGACAATGTTTTCAAAGATTATATTCTAGAAAAAAAAACCTTATTTGGACATGATCACGGATATTTTCAAATCTAGACAATGTTTTCAAAAATTATATTCTAGAAAAAAAAAACCTTATTTAGACATGATCACGGATATTTTCAAATCTAGACAATGTTTTCAAAGATTATATTCTAGAAAAAAAAACTTATTTGGACATGATCACGGATATTTTCAAATCTAGACAATGTTTTCAAAGATTATATTCTAGAAAAAAAAAAACCTTATTTGGACATGATCACGGATATTTTCAAATCTAGACAATGTTTTCAAAGATTATATTCTAGAAAAAAAAAACTTATTTGGACATGATCACGGATATTTTCAAATCTAGACAATGTTTTCAAAGATTATATTCTAGAAAAAAAAACCTTATTTGGACATGATCACGGATATTTTCAAATCTAGACAATGTTTTCAAAGATTATATTCTACAAAAAAAAACCTTATTTGGACATGATCACGGATATTTTCAAATCTAGACAATGTTTTCAAAGATTATATTCTAGAAAAAAAACCTTATTTGGACATGATCACGGATATTTTCAAATCTAGACAATGTTTTCAAAGATTATATTCTAGAAAAAAAAACCTTATTTGGACATGATCACGGATATTTTCAAATCTAGACAATGTTTTCAAAGATTATATTCTAGAAAAAAAACCTTATTTGGACATGATCACGGATATTTTCAAATCTAGACAATGTTTTCAAAGATTATATTCTAGAAAAAAAACCTTATTTGGACATGATCACGGATATTTTCAAATCTAGACAATGTTTTCAAAGATTATATTCTAGAAAAAAAACCTTATTTGGACATGATCACGGATATTTTCAAATCTAGACAATGTTTTCAAAGATTATATTCTAGAAAAAAAACCTTATTTGGACATGATCACGGATATTTTCAAATCTAGACAATGTTTTCAAAGATTATATTCTAGAAAAAAAACCTTATTTCGACATGATCACGGATATTTTCAAATCTAGACAATGTTTTCAAAGATTATATTCTAGAAAAAAACCTTATTTGGACATGATCACGGATATTTTCAAATCTAGACAATGTTTTCAAAGATTATATTCTAGGAAAAAAACCTTATTTGGACATGATCACGGATATTTTCAAATCTAGACAATGTTTTCAAAGATTATATTCTAGAAAAAAACCTTATTTGGACATGATCACGGATATTTTCAAATCTAGACAATGTTTTCAAACATTATATTCTAGAAAAAAAAACCTTATTTGGACATGATCACGGATATTTTCAAATCTAGACAATGTTTTCAAAGATTATATTCTAGAAAAAAAACCTTATTTGGACATGATCACGGATATTTTCAAATCTAGACAATGTTTTCAAAGATTATATTCTAGAAAAAAAACCTTATTTGGACATGATCACGGATATTTTCAAATCTAGACAATGTTTTCAAAGATTATATTCTAGAAAAAAAAACCTTATTTGGACATGATCACGGATATTTTCAAATCTAGACAATGTTTTCAAAGATTATATTCTAGAAAAAAAAACCTTATTTGGACATGATCACGGATATTTTCAAATCTAGACAATGTTTTCAAAGATTATATTCTAAAAAAAAAAAACCTTATTTAGACATGATCACGGATATTTTCAAATCTAGACAATGTTTTCAAAGATTATATTCTAGATAAAAAAAAACCTTATTTGGACATGATCACGGATAATTTCAAATCTAGACAATGTTTTCAAAGATTATATTCTACAAAAAAAAAACCTTATTTGGCCATGATCACGGATATTTTCAAATCTAGACAATGTTTTCAAAGATTATATTCTAGAAAAAAAAACCTTATTTGGACATGATCACGGATATTTTCAAATCTAGAAAGTGTTTTCAAAGATTATATTCTAGAAAAAAAAATCTTATTTGGACATGATCACGGATATTGACAAACATGTATGGAATAAGATGGGCTTGCCCAAACACATGTTCCCTATTCTTAAAACTGATATTGATAGACATGATTTCAACTTCTAACACAAAGCAAAAGTGTTACGGTGGCCATTAACGAATTTGAGGAACAAAAGAAAAACGAACTATATTTCTTAACGAGGACTACATTAAAGAAAAGAAGAAACAGCTCGTTGAAAAAAGAATTCAACTTGTTGCTTGTTGCAGAAGATGTCAAACTGTTTGATTAGAGCATTGGTTTGTAGATTGTCAACGCTGTAACTGGTCGATTACTGCAGAGAGTTAAGAGGTTGTGGAGAGACATAATCGCCTATACCAGCAGGAATAGGGTGATTGCGGATGAGGAACTTAATTAATTGTTGAGTTTCTGGCGTTTTAGCTGTGAAACCCACAGGGAAAGAGGAAACAGGGAAGGTATAATATACAGGGAAGAATATAAATAATGAAGACCATGAAAGACATTAATTAGTTAGTGATCGGACTACCATCACCGCGCATCGAACAACGGTCCAAAAGCGATCAGGTCTCCTCCCCACAAATCCTTCAGTGTGAAACCATAAATTGGTTCACAAGACCAGCCTGTTCTCCACGAAGCTCTCCTGAATTCTGGCAACATTCTCCTAACACGAAGATCTGAGTACCAGGGCTGTCCATTAGCGAACTGCGTCGAAATCTCTACCATCTCTTCCTTCTGATCACAGACTGATGTTGGCTGGGAGCAAAAGGGAGACAAATTTCACGATATGGATAACGGTGAGGCCTTGTCCATGTTCTTCTATACGCTTGCGAAACAGCGACAATTTACAGCAAAGCTGCAGAAGAAGAAAAAAATAAAAAAATATGGAGATGAAATGTTAATGTAAGTTTTAAGGCTTCTATTACTTAGATAGTATCAGAAATGAAACATATGATAAAAGGAGTGTCTATAACACTAATATTACTGTCAGAGTAATTAGAATATATGTTGATCTTTTGACTATTGTGGAGAAACACAAAATGAAATGGTTTGGTCACGTGTCTCGATCGTCTAGTCTAGCAAAGTCTGCAAGGAACTTTGTAAGGGTGAGAAAGTGAGGCAGAAAGAAATGAGTAGATAACATCAAAGGATAGTCAGTATCAACTTTGTAGTTCCAAAGAGTTGCTGAAGGTAGAGGAAAATGTTGGCTGAAGGTAGAGGGAAATGGTGGCTGAAGGTAAAGAGAAATTGTGGCTGAAGCTAGAGAGAAATGGTGGCTTAAGGTAAAGAGAAATGGTGGCTCAAGGTAGAGGGAAATGGTGGCTTAAGGTAAAGAGAAATGGTGGCTCAAGGTAGAGGGAAATGGTGGCTGAAGGTAGAGGGAAATGGTGGCTTTGAAGGAAATGGTGGCTGAAGATAGAGGGAAATGGTGGCTGAAGGTAGAGAGGAATGGTGGATGAAGGTAGAAAGAAATAGTGACTGAAGGCAGAGAGAATTGGTGGCTGAAAGTAGAGGGAAATGTTGCTGAAGATAGAGGGAAATGGTGGCTGAAGGTAGAGGGAAATGGTGGCTGAAGGTAGAGGGAAATGGTGGCTGAAGATAGAGGGAAATGGTGGCTGAAGGTAGAGGGAAATGGTGGCTGAAGATAGAGGGAAATGGTGGCTGAAGGTAGAGGGAAATGGTGGCTGAAGGTAGAGGGAAATGGTGGTTGAAGGTAGAGAGAAATGGTGGATGAAGGTAGAAAGAAATGTTGACTGAATGCAGAGAGAAATAGTGGTTGCAATTAGAGAGAAATGGTGGCTGAAGGTAGAGGGAAATGGTGGATGAAGGTAGAAAGAAATGTTGACTGAAGGTAGAGAGAATTGGTGGTTGCAATTAGAGAGAAATGGTGGCTGAAGGTAGAGAGAAATGGTGGTTGCAATTAGAGAGAAATGGTGGCTGAAGGTAGAGAGAATTGGTGGTTGCAATTAGAGAGAAATGGTGGCTGAAGGTAGAGAGAAATGGTGGTTGCAATTAGAGAGAAATGGTGGCTGAAGGTAGAGAGAAATGGTGGCTGAAGGTAGAGAGAATTGGTGGCTGAAAGTAGAGGGAAATGTTGCTGAAGATAGAGGGAAATGGTGGCTGAAGGTAGAGAGAAATGGTGGATGAAGGTAGAAAGAAATGTTGACTGAAGGCAGAGAGAAATAGTGGTTACAATTAGAGAGAAATGGTGGCTGAAGGTAGAGGGAAATGGTGGCTGAAGGTAGAGAAGAGAAATGGTGGCTGAGGTGGAGGGGGTGGCTGAAGGTGGAGGAAGGCTGAAGGAGGTAAATGATGGCTGAAGGTAGAGGGAAATGGTGGCTGAAGGTAGAGAAGAGAAATGGTGGCTGAAGGTGGAGGGAAATGGTGGCTGAAGGTAGAGGTAAATGATGGCTGAAGTTAGAGGGAAATGGTGGCTGAAGGTAGAGGAAATGGTGGCTGAAGGTAGAGGTAAATGGTGGCTGAAGGTAGAGGGAAATGGTGGCTGAAGGTAGAGAAGAGAAATGGTGGCTGAAGGTAGAGAAGAGAAATGGTCGCTGAAGGTAGAGGGAAATGGTGGCTGAAGGTAGAGGTAAATGGTGGCTGAAGATAGAGAGAAATGGAGAAGTCTGTCAGAGATGGGGAGCCGCGATAACTCAGTGGTTAGTGAACTGGACTACAAAGGACCAGAGGTAGTGTTCGATCCCAACCGACGGCTTCCTGCTTCACCCAGCCTTAAATGGGTCCCGTTTTTTTTTAATGGGAGCAAGCACGGGTGCAATACCGACCACATTACCCCAAAAATCATGTGCTGAAGGTCTGTAAAATGTATGGTCACTAACACCATATTCCCTATACGCCACTTGGCGTGACGGTGGTACTTTACTTCTCTTCTGTCAGGGATACCCCAACGACTCCCAGGAGCTAGGAGAGGAAGAAGATCGCTTAAAGTTGCTATTTATATCTAAGATAAAATTTCTTCTAGCAGCTGAACATATCTTCACACCTGTCATATACAAGTTATATTTTTGGAATGAATAAATAAGCAAGGCAACTAAAGCAGCATTAGCAAACAGCCGTGTCGTGACAGTTCATTTCTTCCGGAGAGATTTAGACTGTAATAATGAAATAAATATTGACTGTGGTGGTAGTATTGGCGCTTCATCATCATCATCGTCATTGAGTGCCGTCTTCGCATCGAAGGTTGCCTACCATGGAGCGCCATTCCACTCTGTCTCTTGCTTTGATGGTGCAGAATGCCACAGGCTGACTTGCCCATCTTTTGATGTTACTCGTCCATGTTAGTCTTGGTCTGCCTCTGCCTCTTTTACCTTGTATTTTCCCTTCTAATATTACTTTCATTGGACTGTTGTGTCTTTTAACATGACCAAAAAATTTAATTTGTCTTGCTCTAATTGTGTTTAGTAGTTCTTTCTTCATTTTAGTTGTTTTAAAACTTCCTCGTTTGTTTTCTTTTCTTTCCATCCATTCTACCTATTCTTCTATAAATCCACATTTCAAAGGCCTCAATTTTCTGTTCTGTTTTCTGGTCTAATGTCCATGTTTCTGCAGCATACAGGAATATTGAGAAGATGTAACATTTTGCTATTCTTAGTTTTAGCCCTGGTGTTATTTGTTTTGATGTTAGTATGTTTTTCATGGCATGTCGCTTACCTGAAATTAATATGTAACAGTTACTAAACTGCCACGAAATATATGCACTTGATATGTGCGGCATCAAATAGGTGATGGAATGAGATAGGTCACGTGGTCTGTGGAGTATCCAGAAATAATCTTAATAATGGAAAAAGTGGGGATTCTAGAACAAGAGTAACTGTGAGGTCGAGAATAAGGGCAACATTACAAGGATAGAAGCGTTACAGACATTCATAGTGTGGTACAGCCTTGGGGATATCTGTAATAAACAGTAACAAACCGTGAAACGAATTGAATTTGTTGTTTCTCCTGTCCTGCCTTGATTGAGCGTGTTGTCTTCTTTTCCCAAATAGAATGCTCTTCCAGCTTTCGCCATTTGTGGCGTCGCGGTCCACTCACTATTCGTTTGACATGTGGATCCTCCGCTTCGTTGTCGCCCATCCTGTGATAAGTGGTTTCTAAAAGATGTTTTCCTCTCCGTTTCCATGAAGTACCATATGATTTTGTACACGCGATGTCAACTAATCTCGGGGAATCCAACGTCATAAGTTGGTTCACCAACTGCAGTTTACATTTACCGACACTTAACCTCACAGTTCTCACTGTAACGTAAAGGAGGAAGATAATAAATAAAAACACAGCAGGAGGTGTCTTTTAGAGTAATATTGAAACTGTTATGTTAGACGTAGTAGTTAAGCGTGGCAGTCAGTATCCAGTCAATAAACAATGGCGTTAAAACTGCAAACGCTTTAATATCAGCATTTGAGTAAATTAATATTACGTCCAACTTAGATATTTCAGTTAGTTTCACATTACTATTTGCGTGATATGGCTGTCAACGTGATCAGTCTTTATGATAACTTCCTATTATCACGTGATAAGCCGTCACCTTAGGTTCGTTTTGATAGATGAAAGTTAATAGGATGGAATTAAGGAAGATGATTTTAACAATTTTAACTCAGGCTTACTGTCAAAACGTTGATACACCAAGCATGGCGAGCTTAGAGAACAGTCATATCAACAGTTGATTCATCCATTAAAACACAAGTATCAAATAAATGAGTATTTCATTGAGAATATGAAAATGTAGCGTCTCAAGGCACTAATCAAATGACAAGTTAACTTCAGTAACTAGTGAATATTGTAGCATTATGTTCATTCTCAAATCGCTCAATCTAATGTCCTTTCGAGCGGAAGGTAGCACACAGAGCCGGGATTCTAGATGCTTAGTCTTCCGATGAAGAATGATCTGTTCTCATCATCATCATCACATCATTGAGTGCCGTCTCCGCATCGAAGGTTGGCTACCATGGAGCGCCATTCCACTCTGTCTCTTGCTTTGATGGTGCAGATTGGCATAGGCTGACTTGCCCATCTTTTAATGTAACTCATCTATGTTAGTCTTGGTCTGCCTCTGCCTCTTTTACCTTGTATTTTCCCTTCCAATATTACTTTTATTAGGCTGTTGTTTCTTTTAACATGCCCCACAAATTTCACAACGTATATTCTTATTTTTCTTCTACTTTTTTAGCTCCCAGTGGAGCATAGGTCTTCAACAAACACTTTCCAAGTCGTTCGGTTTTTTGCCATTCTTTTAAGATCATTCCAATCTTCCCCTTCATCTTCATCTCTGCTTCTATCTGTCTTCTCCAAGAATTCCTTGGTCTTCCTCTTTGTCTTTTCCCCTGGGAATACAACGTATATTACAAAAAATATATTTTTATTTACGTATATTTTCAGTATGTTGTCATCGTATTGCTGCTCATTATTCTGTTTGTGGTCGCAGCTGCTGTTGGGTATGCATACAGGGACACTGTGAGTATATTTTATGTATACATTATAACGGCTGTGTTCTATGCTTCTCTGTCTTTTGTTACGTCTTAAAATGAGACTGTGGAATCTTGTTGTCGAAATTAGTAGCTTTATTTCACACATAATTTATGTGTTTTCTATTATTTTTACGGACAAAAAACACGTCTTGAACAGACGTCGTTTCGCAAGGCTACATTCTGGGACTAAAAATAAAATTGGCGATCACGTCTCGCGACGTTACGGTGATATGGTTGAAGTGACGGTTTTAGCGAAGTATTTTTAAAGGTCAATAGGTCAGTTCGACCTAGTTTCCCAGGGCGAGTATCTGGTATATTCATTGAAAGAAGCTGAGTAGACTTCCGGAGCCGTGTCGGAAAATTCAAGAAGGAGGGGCATGTTTAACATGGCGGAATATCCAGGCAATATGAAGGAAAATGTTGATACAAACTCAGGTAGGTAATACTTGTTTGTTTGGAAAGACTGTTGTTTGTATCTGAGAGGGGCAATTCTGTCTACAAACAAGTTGCTTTACAGGAAAAACGAAGGTCGAGGAAAATAAAAGGTCAAGTGAAAAAAGTTAAAAGGAATCTTGCTGAAAGATTTACTAAATAAGGTGCTAAACACAGTTCAGGGATAACAAATAAAGGAGTTTAGCTAATCCAACGTTGAGATTTACTATCAAATATATTCTGCATATCTCTTTGACTATAAAATTACTGTGTACATGTATACAATGATAAATATGACGTCAAACAAGAAAGACAACAGGCACGAGCGAGTTACGTTACATAAGAGTTATCGGTGTAAAAACACTTCGTCATTTTCTTCTTCCTGGAGGTTTGTCTTCTTGGCGAGGCACGACCTGTTCAACCTTAGACTACATCTTCTAGGTTATATTAGAACACAACTGTCACCAAATAGTGGGAATTATTTCTTTTGGTTGTCTCGATTTTTACGTGCCTGTCTCTTGTTTGACGTAATGCTAGCATGAAGCTAAGATTTTACTCATGTATTTCTGTGATACCAGATCAGAGCAAAGAAATGCATATAAAAATGTAAAGCTGCAGTAAAGCTAATTGTGAGGAGATGTAAAGCTACAGTAAAGCTAATTGTAAGGAGATGTAAAGCTACAGTAAAGCTAATTGTAAGGAGATGTAAAGCTGTAGTAAAGCTGTAGTAAAGCTAATTACAAGGAGATGCAAAGCTACAGTAAAGCTAATTTTAAGGAGATGTAAAGCTGTAGTAAAGCTAATTGTATGGAGATGTAAAGCTACAGTAAAGCTAATTGTAAGGAGATGTAAAGCTGTAGTAAAGCTAATTGTAAGGAGATGTAATGCTGTAGTAAAGCTAATTGTAAGGAGAATTGTAAAAAAAAAAAAATAGAGAAAAAAATAGAAAACACGGTATGGTTAAAGATTTACTTACTAAGTGACGACACAAATTTGAGCAACTTTTCGGTTCAATAGGCCTTCAACAGGAACAAACATACAACACACACACACATATATGTATGTAAAACAAAATTTATATAATGAATAGTAAAAACTAATAATAATTTAGAACTGAAATTAAAATATATGTACTAGAGTAAACACGTAGGACGATAAACAAACATAGAGTTGCAGTAGTATGCAGCATTTATATGCATTTCCTTTACTTGATCCTACTAGTACAATACCGCTGCTACTCTATGTTTCTATATGGTCCGACGTGTTTACTCTAGTACATATATTTTAATTCTAAATTATTATTATTATTATTTAGTTACTTGTTATATATTTTTTGTTTTAAAGACATATATGTGTGTGATGTATGTTTGTTCCTGTTGAAGGTCTATCGAGCTGAAACGTTGTTCAAATTTGTATTGTCCACTTAGTTTTTAAAGGAAATAACTCTAGAGGCAAAACGAGCACTATACAATACAATCTTCATCCCAACGTTGTGCTACCAATACCAGACCTGGACCCTAGATGCAAGAACAATAAGAACAATAACATCTACAGAGATGAAATGTGTTAGACGAATGACAGGAAACAGTCTGAGAGATAAGATCAGAAATGAAGAACTGAGAAAAAAGCTAAGAATAGCCCCCGCCATAGAATATATAATGAAACAACAGATAAAATGGTTTGGCCACGTGACAAGGCAGAAAGATCAAAACACAACACACGAGCCTTCAATAAACGTTGTGAGAACACCAGACCCAAGGGTCGACCACGAAAAAGATGGATCGATGGAATGTTAGAAGCACTAGGAAACATAACAGCAGCAGAGGCGAACAGAAGAGCAAAAGACCGCAAATTATATCTCCCCTCGACGCTGAAAGGTAAATGAGGAAGGAAAAAAGAAGATTAAGCATAAGAAGAAGACTTAGTTTTAAAGTTTAACAATAACGTGTTTTTTTTATTTGTTATTGTCTACATTATTTTTGTATCATTTCCCTGTGATACGAGATCACTTGGGATTGTTAGACACCGCTTCTCTTGAGACTCTACATGAACGCTTCTTGAGTGAAGCTTTGTGAGCAGCGAGCTGTGTTTTTGCTCACTGCCTCATCTATTCAAAGATTCTAAGCACCTATGTAGATCTGTGACGTCACTCTAACAACAACTAATGCATATGTCATCAACATAATCATTCATTAATGTAATACTAATGTAAGATTAGAATGCCTAAGAAGAATACTCTGTGTACAACAGAATGGATCCAAGACTAATGTAGAGATAAGAGAATTGGCCATGCAACCAACGATCTCATCTATATTTAGGAAGAGGACATGGACATATGTCGGGCATGTGTTGAGAAGAGACAACAAGAGAATTCCAAAAGAGACTTCTATGGGAAACATCAGGTTTTAACAAATTAAACATCTGCTGTCTTCTCGGAGATATTCCACTTTTCATTTAATTCGTTCTCGCTTGCCCCTTATATTTCCTGTTGTAACTAAACTAGTCTGCTTTATTTTCCTTATTGCATATTTTATAATCCCTAACATTTTCTTTGTCGTTGTCAGTTGAATGTTGATTTTTTGTTTCTTCGTGCGTCTACATTTCTTGACTTAAATTGACATTTCATCGAAGGAACCATAACTCGTTGTTGCTACAAATCATATCGTTGTTTGCATCCCTTTGATAAAGGAATTATTTTTCTACGAACGGATTTCATAGAGTACCAGGTATTATTTTAATTTTCTTATGGGAAAATCCACAAACAACAGAGAACACAGAGAACAATAGACAGCCCGAACTAGGATCAACCCCGTACTCGTGGACGGCGCTTTGCCATAGGAGGCATGCATTTCAGAACACCGCCATTTTAAAGTCTTTAATAAAGCTGCTATTGTTTCAAGACTTACGTCATACATATAGTGTGCAGTGCCAAGAGTATAAGGCTGCAATAACAATATGGGAATCAATTTATTGGCACAAATATGTTTCTGAGTTTCCTATTAGCAAGTATATTTGCACACAAACAGTCTGAGATAAAGCAAGTATAATTATTGGGACAAGTGAAGAGACACAATATTCTACTGAAAGTTATTTGGGAGGAGAGTGACGTGGACGAGACAGGCAGGCCATAGCCATCTATAGATTTAGAAAGGCCTGCGGGCAGAAAATAAAATTGAAAACCATCCACTAGGGTGACGTTATCAGCTATGGACGGATGACGTCACACTGCTCACAAACTGTCCCTGCTTGCAAAGCTGAAAACGCCACGCTTAATGGGGGTTTTCCTGGAATTTCCTGTCATCCTGTGGGCCTTTGTAAGTCTACAGATGGCTATGGGCAGACCATGGCTAAAGTGCAGTCATTACATCAAAAGATAAACAGGTGAATCTATGACAACAAACATGCATTATCAGGACAAGAGACAACGTAAAATGGCGTTCCATGGTAGGCAACCTTCATATGTTGAGACAACATCGAATGAAGGTGAAAATAGTTGTCAATAAGTTTCTAAAATTATTTTAAGAACATTACAATTGAAATCAATGTCAGGGTTACTTTCAAGAAGTTTCGAATCATCATCATCAAGTACCAAGCCTAGAGGCGTAGGTGATCATGTCTCTCCACAACTTTCGATCTCGACAGTTATTTATCATTTCTGTTGATGACCTTCTCCCAATCCATTCTTTTAAGCTGTCTGGTATCTTTTCTCTTTGCTTCCCTCTATCTCTTCGTCCCTCAATTTTTCCCAGTTTGTTACAATATATTCCAGCTGTTCCCTTCAATTCAGTTCCTAGTCTCTAGCGATTTCGTCAGAGGTCAAAGCTGGCGAACACAAAAAAAAAAAAAAAAAAAAAAAATTGCTCTACTTAGCTGTTCTACTTAGATTGTATTCTCAACATTCTTCTGTAAAACCATATTTCTACAGACTCCAGTGATTTTCTTGTCTGTTCTCCTATTATCCATGATTCAAATCCAAATGTTAAGACTGGCTCGACATAACATTTCGAAATATACATTCCCTTAAATATATGTTCAATAATACAATGAGTGCTTATTTATTAATATCATATTTGTGCTATTTTCTCATTTAATCTTTATGTATATGTGTGTGTGGATGACACTATCATCACACTATCTGCTCTATCTATACCTCATCTCACAATTCTCTCTTCTTTCCTCTTTTATTTTCTTTCACTGCGTCTCTTCCTCTGCCTCCCTTTCAAACTATTTTCTCCCACGTTCACTCATTTCTTTTCCTATCCATCGTTTCTCTTCTCTCCTCTCCCTCTTCCGTCTTTCCCCTCTCCCCCTTTCCATTCTCTTCCGCCTCTCTCCTTCTCCCTTGCCTCCCGTCTCTCTCCTTCTCCCTTGCCTCCCGTCTCTCTCCTTCTCCCTCTCTCTTCTCTCCCCTCCCCCGTCTCTCCCTCTTCCTTCTTTCCCCTCTTCATTTCTCTTCTCTCCCCTCTCTCCTTCTTTCTTCTCTCCCCTTCTCTTCTCTCCCCCTCTCTCCCATCGTCCTCTCCATTCTTTTCCTTCTCTCTCTCCCCTCCTCTCTTCCTATCTCTTCCCACTCTCTCTCCTCTATATCTCTTTCCTTTTTCCCTCTCCCTCTCTCTCCTCCCTCGCCCATCTCTCCTCCCTCCCCTCCCTCCCCCTCCTTCCCCTCCCTCTCCTCCCTCCCTCTCTCTCCTCTCCCCCTCCCTTTCTCCCCCTCTCTCCTCTGCACCCTCTCTCGCTCTTCCCTTCAACCTCTCTCTCCCCTTCCTCTCCCCCCTCTCTCTCATCCCTCCCCCCTCTCTCCTCCATTTCCTCTCTACCTCCCTCCTTCCTCCCTCTCTCTCCTCCCTCCTTCCTCCCTCTCATCTCTCTCCCTCTCTCTCTCCTTCCTCACCCTTTCGCTCTCCTCCATCCCCCTCTCTCTCCTTCATCCCCCTCTCTCTCCTCCATCTCCCCTCTCTCTCTTCTCTCTCTCCTTTCTCTCCTCCCTCCCCTCTCTCTCCCCTCTTTCTCCTCCCTCCCCTCTCTCTCCTCCCTCCCCTCTCTCTCCTCCCTCCCCATCTCTCTCTCCTCCATCCCCCTCTCTCTCTTCCTCCCTCCTCTCTTTCTCCTCCCTCCCCTCTCTCTACTCTCTCCCTCTCCTCCTCCATCCCCCTCTCTCTTCTCCCTTCCTCTCCCCCTCTCTCTCTCCTCCATCCCCCTCAATCTCTCCCTCTATCTCCTTCCCCTCCTCTCTCTCTCCCCCTCCTCTCTCTCTCCTCTCTCCCATCTCTCTCCTCCCTCCCCCTCTCTCTCCTCCCCTCCTCTCTCTCTCCTCCCTCCCCCTCTCTCTCCTCCCTCCCCCTCTCTCTCCTCCCTCCCCCTTTCTCTTCTCCCTCCCCCTCTCTCTCCTCCCTCCCCTCTCTCTCCTCCCTCCCCCTGTCTCTCCTCCCTCCCCCCCTCTCTCCTCCCTCCCCCCTCTCTCTCCTCCCTCCCCCTCTCTCCTCCCCTCTCTCTCTCTCTACTCCCTCCCCCTCCCTCTCTCTCCTCCCTCCCCCTCTCTCTCCTCCCTCCCCCTCTCTCTCCTCCCTCCCCCTCTCTCTCCTCTCCCTCTTCTCTCTCCTCTCTCCCCCTCTCTCTCCTCCCTCCCCCTCTCTCCCTCCCCCCCTCTCTCCCTCCCTCCTCTCTCTCCCTCCCTCCTCTCTCTCCCCCTCCCTCCTCTCTCTACCCTCACCCCTCTCTCTCCTCCATCCCCCTTCTCTCTCCTCTCCCCCCTCTCTCTCTCCTCCTCCCCCTCCCTCTCTCTCCTCTCTCTCCTCCCTCCCACCTCTCTCTCCTCCCTCCCCCCCCTCTCTCTCTAACTGTTACAATGCTGAAGCTTGTATTTTCCCACCACAGCTTGGCGAGAAGCTGGCCACTCAGATGGAGTCATCCTTGGTGAACCAATACAGCGTGGACATCGATAATAACAACAACAACAAGGATGTCACGAATGTCTGGAACGATCTGCAGAAAAGGGTGAGCGTCCTTGATGTTTTACTTAAAAATAAAATTAAATATTTGCGGTGGATTGAAATGACTGTTGCTGATATTCAATCATGTAATCAGATCGACTACATAATAATAAACACCAGCGTTTCCCAAAATGGTGGATCTAGGTCACGTTCTCTCGATCGCTGTAGAAAGTGCATTCGGGGTCTGATTAATTTCGGTTCTCCATTGCACTTTTCTGCGTAAAAGTCAAAATGATGATCTACTTATTACATCTGCACCGATAAAGCGGAGTCGTACGCCGGCAACAGTCCCTTGTTGACAAATCAAGTGTTGTGAATGCGACCTTCCACCGGGTATGGTTGATCTGCGCTTTACGTCACATTGGTGCTGTTCATGACCGTTGTTGGAATTTCTTGACGCAAGTTATTTACATGTTACTCATTTATGTGAACTACTTTGTCAGCCGCAGTTTTATCTCTTTGGGGGAATTCTCACCACGTTTTGCTCGTCGTATGCTGCATTCACTAGTGTAATCAGGAATCTAAAGGGAGCGAAATTGTTGTGTGTACGACATTGTTGTGTGCTACTTCATCATAATGGCTCATCGTAAATCCCTAGACCGGCCGTACGAAAATCTTACGGTCTGTTGCTTGATTTACGACGGGGATAATATGATGACTAACTGTGTGTATATATGTTCGGAATTGGAGTCAACAACGATGGCCTAACATCATCAAGCGATATACATTTTTAAGAAAATACGACGATCATCATTTTCAAGAGGACGTGAACTTCGGGTATATTGTGGATAGGCGGCGGGAAGATTTGAAGGCTATGCATGAAAAGTGTTCCTTGTTGCAGTTTCCTCATATTCCAAGTCCGGCTTGTTGCAAAAGCTACTGAGTTAAGTGCTCTGTGCACTCCATGACCTGTGTGTCTCATCCGTTTTGATCATGTTTCGATATTCCAATTGTTTACGATGAATGATGATATCGTATGACAGGGAACAGTTGGCTGTGTTCACTTTCTGCGCGGTTTCGCCTTATGTCTTTTGGCGTGTGCTGAGGCTGCTACGATGTGGACTACAGTTACCTTTCTATATTTGGGAGATGAGATATTCGGATGATTCCACTGGCACGGGCGGTTGAGCAATTATGGATTTTAATTCGTTTGTAGTGATACCGGGGCCTTCCATAACCAAATAACCAAATATTATTTATCTTTGATAGTTCTCAAATTGTATCTTGAATGAATGCACTATTTTTATCTGCGTGAGATTTTTTTTTAACTTTTTAACTTTTAAAATAGAAAACACATATGGAAATACCAAGAAATTAGGTTAAATACAATAATATATTTTTAAAAAATATATAAACTGCGACATTAAGTCAGTAATATTATATGGCTGTGAAAAATGGATACCGATAAAAATCACAATCACGAAGATACATATCTTCATTAATGGATGCTTTCGCAAAGTAAAAGGAAGGAAATGGAAGTACAACATCACTAACATAGAATTATGGAAAAGTACCAGTCAAATACCTGTGGATAAAGAGATACAGCGGAGACGATGGCGCTGGATATGATACGCACTGTGGAAGCCAACTGAGAGTATTACACGACATGGCCATTTTTGGAATCCTCGAGGAAAAAGACAAAGAGGAAGAACAAAATATTCTTGGAGGAGACAGGTGAAAGCAGAGATGAAAATGATGGGGAAGACATGGAATGATCTTAAAAGAATGGCAAGAAACAGAACGGCTTAGAAAGTGTTTGTAGAAGACCTATGCTCCACGGGGAGTTAAAAGGAAGAAAAATATGATGATGATGTCGAGACACTTTCTTTAGTTGTATTTGTTTAAAGATTCCAGCACAGTGTAAAATGTTTGTTCGCAAGGGTTGAGATTTTGACTGTAAAGTGTTGATCTGTGTGTGTTCTGAATTACTGACAGAAGTCAAAGTTTTCATCTGTGAGAGTTTGGAGCTTTATATAAGTTAGTCAATTGTTACGGTACATCATTATCAGGTCAATGAATCTAAATATCTGGGAACAATGTTACCCTCAGATGGTAGATGTAGAACAGAGGTGAGATGCAGAATGGCTCAGACAAAAAAATGAGGAAGATACCGTGCAATCCATTTATGACAATAAAAGCAAGAAGAAGAGTTCTTAAATGTTACATAGAACCAGTCTTAACATATGGATGTTAATTTTGGACAATAGGATAACAGACAAGAAAATCACTAGATGCTGTAGAAATGTGGTTCTACAGAAGAATGTTGAGAATAACATGGACAGCTAAGAAGAGTAATGAAAACGACGTTCTGAAAGAGACCAAAGCAAAAAGAGGGCTAATATCCAATATTAGGAAGAAACAATCATCATGTTTAGGACATGTAATGAGAAGAGAACAGCTAAAATATATTGTGACAAATGGGAAAATTGAGGGATGCAGAGATAGAGGGAAGCAAAGAGAAAAGATACCAGACAGCTTCAGAGAATGGCTTGGCAGAAAGTCAACAACAGAAATGATAAATTACTGTCTAGATTGAAAATTGTGGAGAGACATGATCACCTACTCGGTACTTAACGATGATGGTGATGATATCATTATTATCATCATCATCGTGTGCAACGCCTTAACGTTAATGACAATCAATTTTTTAACTACAGATTCTCCTCTGAGCTATTCAGTTCTGTACTTGCCTGTTGTTACCTTCAACAGCTCTGTTATAAGTTCAAGATTGTTCAGCTTTATCCTTCATCTGTTTTTAGCTTTTTGTGTTTTCCTTTTCCTTTCTTCGATACCAATTTGTTTTGTTAGACATTACCTCCATTTCGTGTTCTCAGTTAATCAATTTTTGCTAGTTCTCGTATGTTATGTTGACCATAGTTGATATTCTAAAGTTTTGTTTAGTTGTGATAAGTGATATTTTAAAACTTTGTTTAGTTGAGATAAGTGATATTTTAAAGCTTTGTTTAGTGTTGATAAGTGATATTTTAAAGCTTTGTTTAGTTGTGATAAGTGATATTTTAAAGCTTTGTTTAGTTGTGATAAGTGATATTTTAAAGCTTTGTTTAGTTGTGATAAGTAATATTTTAAAACTTTGTTTAGTTGCCATGTTGATATTTTAAACCTTTGTTTAGTTGTAAAGTAAGAAAAAAAAAAGTAAAGTACCCCCGTCACGCCTAGTGGCGTATAGGGAATATGGTGTTAGTGACCATAAATTTTACAGACCTTCGGCACATGATTTTTTGGGGTAATGTGGTCGGTATTACGCCCGTGCCGCTTCACTTTCCCAGAAAAAAAATCCGGTACCCATTTAAGAATGGGTGAACCCGGAGGCCGTCGGGTGGGATCGAACCCTACCCCTTGTCCTTTGTAGTCCAGTTCACTAACCACTGAGCTATCGCGGCTCCTTGTTTAGTTGTGATAAGTGATATTTTAAAGCTTTGTTTAGTTGTGATAAGTGACATTTTAAAGCTTTGTTTAGTTGTGATAAGTGATATTTTAAAGCTTTGTTTAGTTGTGATAAGTGATATTTTAAAGCTTTGCTTAGTTGTGATAAGTGATATTTTAAAGCTTTGTTTAGTTGTGATAAGTGATATTTTAAAGCTTTGTTTAGTTGTGATAAGTGATATTTTAAAGTTTTGTTTAGTTGTGATAAGTGATATTTTAAAGCTTTGTTTAGTTGTGATAAGTGATATTTTAAAACTTTGTTTAGTTGTGATAAGTGATATTTTAAAACCTTGTTTAGTTGTGATAAGTGATATTTTAAAACTTTGTTTAGTTGTGATAAGTGATATTTTAAAACTTTGTTTAGTTGTGATAATTGATATTTTAAAACTTTGTTTAGTTGCCATAATTGATATTTTAAAACTTTGTTTAGTTGCCATAATTGATATTTTAAAACTTTGTTTAGTTGCCATAATTGATATTTTAAAACTTTGTTTAGTTGCCATAATTGATATTTTAAAACTCTGTTTAGTTGCCATAATTGATATTTTAAAACTTTGTTTAGTTGCCATAATTGATATTTTAAAACTATGTTTAGCTGTAATGTTTCTTCATTTCATTTTAGAGTACAGTTGATTCTTCTTTTTTCAGCTTCACCACCTTCCTATTTTCTTCTTGTTCCCATTGTTTTTCTTCATCGTCCACTTCGTCATCTTCTTCCTCTTTTCCTCTTCTTCTTTGTCATCTTCTTCCTCTTTTCCTCTTCTTCTTTGTCATCTTCTTCCTCTTTTCCTCTTCTTCTTTGTCATCTTCTTCCTCTTTTCCTCTTCTTCTTTGTCATCTCCTTCGTCTTCTACCTCGTTTTCTTCTCCTTCTTTTACTTCTGCTTCTCTCTCTCATCTTCACAACCTACTGTACATCGTGCTCATATCAGAGGGCGACTCTGATATCAGAATCTCGCTCTTCTGCCTGCCTCAGACATTGTCACGTGATCCTGTTGACGAGTTTCCTCTATCAGTTTAACTCCTTTGCTCCGGACAAACTTTTCTAACAAATTTAAAAGTTTTTTGTCCATATATTCTTATATCCCATCAGTATATTCTCATATCGCTAATAATACCTCCTTAATTTGACTTCTATTTTGACGATTATTAACTCTTTAACTCCGAATTTATTCAGAAACGTTGAGCTTAATTATATGTCTTTCACATGTAAAGTCAATTCAGTGGTAGAGGTAAGTTAACAACTCTCGGGGAAAAAATTAACAAATAATCAACAGATAAAAAACAATAGACATCCTGCTGTTGATTGTTTCTGAATTTTGTTCCCGAGTGTAGTTAACATACCACTTCCCCTGAAAAGATGCGTGAATCCATGGCCTCGGAAGTTTCCGTCTATATTCATTTATTACTAGTTGTCACCAACTGTAAAGTCATACAATTCATACGTCTGTTAAAGCTGGACTTATTAACTGGTATTACTTACTTATTTACTTACTTATTTACTTACTTATTTATTTACTTACTTATTTACTTACTTATTTACTTACTTATTTACTTACTTATGTACTTACGTTCGCCCGATGACTAAAGTATTCTAGAGTATTCCTAGACTGTAGAATCCCTTTTCATTAACCGCCCTTAAAAGAACGTTAAGTGGACGTGTCTGCGTTGTGTTGTGGCTTGCAGTATAACTATTATATTTGCGCCTTTCGGCCCAACACATCCGACTTCAGCACGATATTTTTGAATAACGGGTTGTCATCCCACTTCGATCCCTGTGCTCACTTGCCAGACTAGACAGTCTGGAATTAAAAAAAAAAACAAACGCTACAGAAGTTCAGACATAATATTTTATGTTTACTATCTCATGTCAGATAACTCTATCCAAACAAGTGAGCTATTCGATCGTATTACCTCCGTCTGATTTGACCTAAAAAAAACTACTGTCATGTGCTGGAACTACGTGGTACATGCGCGGATCCGTCAATTGTAACATCCGGTTTACTCTAATGCAACGATCTAAATTAGAGAGCTGAAATTAACTCCAAACCAAGTCCTCCTGCGGTCGATGGGGCATATACTCTAATCCACCATCTTACTTCAGGCACTTTCCTCAAACATCACATCTATGTGGCGACTATCATCCGCTTCTGACAGCCACTTTCCTCAAACATCACATCTCTGTGGCGACTATCATCCGCTTCTGACAGCCACTTTCCTCAAATATCACATCTATGCGGCGACTATCATCCGTTTCTGACAGCCACTTTCCTCAAACATCACGTCTATGTGGCGACTATCATCCGCTTCTGACAGCCACTTTCCTCAAACATCACATTTATGTGGCGACTATCATCCGCTTCTGACAGCCACTTTCCTCAAACATCACATCTCTGTGGCGACTATCATCCGCTTCTGACAGCCACTTTCCTCAAACATCACATCTCTGTGGCGACTATCATCCGCTTCTGACAGCCACTTTCCTCAAACATCACATCTCTGTGACGACTATCATCCGCTTCTGACAGCCACTTTCCTCAAACATCACATCTCTGTGACGACTATCATCCGCTTCTGACAGCCACTTTCCTCAAACATCACATCTCTGTGGCGACTATCATCCGCTTCTGACAGCCACTTTTTTCAAACATCACATCTCTGTGGCGACTATCATCCGCTTCTGACAGCCACTTTCCTCAAACATCACATCTATGTGGCGACTATCATCCGCTTCTGACAGCCACTTTCCTCAAACATCACATCTCTGTGGCGACTGTCATCCGCTTCTGAAATGTCGTGAGCAGCCGTATCTGACCCTGGTGATACAGGCTTAGCAGAGGCAAAGTTTTATGACAATGTTTGACATATATTTCTTTTCTTCTAACTTTTTACTATATTATTTATTAACTTATCGCATTTATTACAGCTCCAATGCTGTGGAGTCAAAGGGAGAGAACCAGGCAGTACGAAGTCGTGGTTTTTGTGGCAGTCTAGCAAATGGTTTACATCGCAGACAAGTAAGTTTCATTTTTAGTTTATTTTGTCAGTTTTTTGTTGTGAAGTTAGTTTTCTTTTTGTTTCTTTTTTCAGTTATCTTTTGTAAAGTTTGTTTCCTTTTCTGTTTCTTTTTTTCAGTTATCTTTTGTAAAGTTTGTTTCCTTTTCTGTTTCTTTTTTTCAGTTATCTTTTGTAAAGTTTGTTTCCTTTTCTGTTTCTTTTTTTCAGTTATCTTTTGTAAAGTTTGTTTCCTTTTCTGTTTCTTTTTTTCGGTTATCTTTTGTAAAGTTTGTTTCCTTCTCTGTTTCTTTTTTTCGGTTATCTTTTGTAAAGTTTGTTTCCTTTTCTGTTTCTTTTTTTTCAGTTATCTTTTGTAAAGTTTGTTTCCTTTTCTGTTTCTTTTTTACGGTTATCTTTTGTAAAGATAGTTTCCTTTTCTGTTTCTTTAGTCAATTTTTGTTTGTAAAGATAGTTTCCTTTTCTGTTTCTTTAGTCAGTTTTTTTGTAAAGATAGTTTCCTTTTCTGTTTCTTTAGTCAGTTTTTTCGTTTGGTAAAGATAGCTCCCTTTTCTGTTTGAGGCCAACACAAAAGGGAACTCCTAAAAAAACATCAGAAAGAAACAATCAACATTTTTCGGGCACATCATGAGAAAAGGAAAATTTAAATACTTGGTTAGAACTGGCAAAATAAAAGGAAAGAGAGTTCGTGGGCGACAAAGAGAGAAAATACTGGATAGCTTGGTGTCGTGGCATGGAAAACAGTCAACAACAGAACTGATACGATGCACTGTGGATAAAAAATTGTGGAAGGACATGATCGCCTACGCTAACCGTATGGCACATGATGATGATGATGAGACATTTTGACAGTTTTTTTTTTTTTAAAGTAAGTTTCCTTTTTTTTTTTTTCATTGTTAAGTTTCTTTTTCAGTTTTTAGACATTTAGACAGATTTTTTTCTTTTTCTGAAACTAAATTTCTCATTTTGTTTCTTTTGTCTGTAACTTTTTCTTCCAAAATAGGAATGTCGGTTTTATATTTCAGATGTTAATGGCTTTTTGTATATTTGAGACAATGCAGCTAGTGAATTCTACTGCTAAGGATGAGAGGTTGGGTTCTGTCCTTTAGGTGGGTCGGTGAGTGAGTGGGTGGGTGAGTGAGTGAGTGGGTGTGTGAGTGAGTGAGTGTGTGTGTGATTGAGTGAGTGAGTGGATGGGTGGGTGAGTGGGTGGGTGGGTGAGTGAGTGGGTGGGTGAGTGAGTGAGTGAGTGGATGGGTGAGTGAGTGGGTGGGTGAGTGAGTGAGTGAGTGAGTGGATGGGTGGGTGAGTGGATGGGTCGGTGAGTGGGTGGGTGAGTGAGTGGGTGGGTGGGTGAGTGGGTGTGTGAGTGAGTGGATGGGTGGGTGAGTGAGTGAGTGAGTGAGTGGATGGGTGGGTGAGTGGGTGGGTGAGTGAGTGAGTGGATGTGTGAGTGAGTGAGTGAGTGGATGGGTGGGTGAGTGGGTGTGTGAGTGAGTGGATGTGTGAGTGAGTGGGTGTGTGAGTGAGTGGATGTGTGAGTGAGTGAGTGAGTGAGTGGATGGGTGGGTGAGTGAGTGGGTGGGTGGGTGAGTGGATGTGGGAGTGGGTGGGTGAGTGAGTGAGTGGGTGTGTGAGTGAGTGGATGTGTGAGTGAGTGGGTGTGTGAGTGAGTGGATGTGTGAGTGGGTGGGTGGGTGAGTGAGTGGGTGAGTTGTATGAGTGAGTGAGTCAATCAGTCAGTAGGCCCGTGAGTCAGTTAGTCTAGACTACCTCAAACGGTAGACTAAACAGATCAGTCTGCTTCAAGATCTGCCATGTGTAATGGCATCTTGATCAGGTTTAGTTCACGGATCCAGGTACTAACAGTCAACTATGAGTCGCTGGATAATTTTACCTCAGCTGCAATTAGATGCCTAGAACCCAGTTCGTCAGGTAGGGCTGTTTTTCTTTGGTAAGCAACTCCAGTGACTACACACAACTTCAACCTTGAAAGAATGTACTGTAGAAGCCAGCGGCCAGGGAAGTAGTCCCGAACAAATGCGTTATTCAGTGGACCGCAATGTGAAAAACACAGCGCAGTGTAATCCATCAGTAAATAATGTGATTAGGCCTTCCGATTGTTCAGAAATGTCTTGGTTTTTTTTTTTTTTTTTGCGATCCAATCAAGGTCATTTAGATTTGTGAAACATTGTCTTGGATATCCTGTGTCTGTACTGTTAAGTGTTATCTATAAAGGTAAATATACTGTTAAGTGTTATCTATAGTGTTAAATATACTGTTAAGTGTTATCTATAGTGTTAAATATACTGTTAAGTGTTATCTAAAGTGTTAAATATACTGTTAAGTGTTATCTATAGTGTTAAATATAATGTTACGTGTTATCTATAGTATAAATGCTAAATATACTGTTATAGTCCGTTCAGATTCGTTTGCCTAGACATTAATTTATTTTTTTTCAAAAACTTATTGTTCATTTGCATTGATCTTTTGAAGTTAGGTTTAGAATACTAATGTCGCTATAAAAATATTTTTTTATCAAAGAAATGTGATCCAGTTTCAAAGATGCCTTATTTAACCTATATTTAAAAAAAGTTAATCGATATTATAAACACCGGCGGGATTATGTAGATGCTTACATCTCACAGCTGATTCTTTAACATATAGGCATGACCTTCACGGCTGAATGCGCACCGTCCTAAAATAGTTATGTTTCCACTATAAATTTTTATAAAGAAATGTTACATATGAAATTTCCCGTTTAGCACAAAATGACATTTTAGCAAAACCGGAAATTATGTGACGTCAAAATCACGGCCGTAGACTCGAGTTCGAGTCATAATTCAGAGGCAAATCTCAATATTTACAGAAAGGAGGCGGCACTATCCATATTATCTTCTGCAAGTCTATGTGAGAATGAATATAAAGGCAAAATATTTTACTGAGCATAACATTGCTATAAAGATTTATCAATACTTCTGCAGAGAGCGTAAAAAGGGACATCTTTATTGTTCTTTATCAAACCCTGAGAAGAGAACAATGCATATTTTAGGTTTGTGTAAACGTTCATTTGATCGAATAGTTAAAGGAAGCGGATATTTATTGCCAACAAATGCAAGAAAGCAAGGAAGGAAAGAAACGTTAGACAGTTTTGATAAGGACCTAGTAAAAAGAGAAATCTGTCGAATGTTTGATATAAACGAAGAAGTGACACTTAGAAAGTTGAAGCTTTGGCTGAAAACTAACAACGACATTGAAATATCAAAAACTTCATTATGGAAAATATTAAGAAGTGCAGGCTTCACCTTTAGAAAGTATGCTGGTGGAAAAAACATTATTTGTGAGAAGCCACATCTAGTAGCTCTTAGAAGCAAGTATTTACGTGAAGTGAAGGAAATGCGCGAAAATGATTATGATATTGTTTATTTAGATGAAACTTGGATCAACGCTCATCATACAAATGAAAAGGAATGGCAGTTAGCAGATGGAAGTATTAAAAGATCAGTACCAAGCAGTAAAGGGCAACGTTTGATAGTTGCACATGCAGGTAGCAGACATAATGGGTTGTTGCAGAATGCTCATCTCGTTTTCATTTCAAAATCCATAGACAATAGAGACTACCACTCCGAAATGAATGGGCACATATTTAAAGACTGGATCGAGAAAAGTATCCTTCCAATATTAGATCGACCTTCTTGTCTGATAATGGACAATGCTTCATACCATAACGTAGTTAACGTAGAAGATAGAATCCCAACATCATCAAGTACAAAAGATGCAATCAAAACGTGGCTCATAAAAGAACACATACAAGTTAACGACAGCTACTTGAAACCCGAATTGCTTAGCCTTGTAAAACAGACACAACGTACAAAGATATTTAAAATAGACAAGTTAATTCAAGAACATGGCCATAGATGTTTGAGACTACCTCCATATCATGCACACTTAAATCCTATAGAACTAGTTTGGGCAAAAGTTAAAGGACACGTAGCATATACAAATAAAACTTTCAAATTATGCGATGTTGAGACACTTACAAATCAGGCTCTATCAAATATAAATAAAGACTACTGGGTAAAATGTGAGGATCATGTGTTACGACAAGAAGAGGAATATTGGAAAAAGGATGGTTTGTTGTTTGTTCAGCCGAAAGCAGTAATCGACCTATTTGACTCGTCTGATTCTGAATGATCATTACTCTGATTAAGTCTACAGATAAATAGTTTGATTTGCAATATTTCCTAGTTGATTTGTTAAACAGTTTATTGTTCAAGACCACCCAAGCAATCAAAAATATGTTATAAGCAAACCAACAACCATTACTTTGAATGGAAGCCTGCTTGAGTCAGTACAGAAGTTCAGCTATCTTGGATCCACTATTACAGCCACACTTTCCTTAGATGAGGAACTAAATGTACGTATTTGAAAGGCAGCGACAACATTTGGGAAACTCACACCAAGAGCATGGAACTATATCAAATTGACTCTACGAACAAAAGTTCTATATATAATTTAAAATTTGTATACTTGCCACCAAGTACAATTTTATGGACACGCCTATGGGTCATCGTCGCACTAGATTACTGTAAAACATTTTGATTAGGGTCAAAATAATAGTTACATGGGCAAAGATCAAAGGAATTCGCCGCTTTAAGAAAACCGTTATAGCTAGACATCGAGTAACACATATGTTCTCGTGACATGGACATTTTAACACCGTATGCCAAAAATCATGTGAAATTATCAAGAACTTTTTGAATTATAAATCATAACATCTCGGCAAACGAATCTGAACGGACTATAAGTGTTATCTGTAGTGTTAATGTTAAATATACTGTTATGTGTTATCTATAGTGTTAAATGTACTGGTAAGTGTTATCTACAGTGTTAAATGTTATCTATACTGTAAGCGTTATCTTTACTGTAAGTGTTATCTATAGTGTTAAATGTTATCTATACTGTAAGCGTTATCTTTACTGTAAGTGTTATCTATAGTGTTAAATGTTATCTATACTGTAAGCGTTATCTTTACTGTGAGTGTTATCTTTACTGTAAGTGTTATCTTTACTGCAAATGTTATCTTTACTGCAAGTTTTATCTTTACTGTAAATGTTATCTTTACTGTAAATGTTATCTTTACTGTAAATGTTATCTTTACTGCAAATGTTATCTTTACTGTAAGTTTTATCTTTACCGTAAGTGTTATCTATAGTGTTAAATGTGTTCTTTACTGTAAGTGTTATCTATAGTGTTAAATGTTATCTTTACTGTAAGTGTTCTTTACTGTAAGTGTTATCTATAGTGTTAAATGTTATCTTTACTGTATGTGTTATCTATAGTGTTAAATGTTATCTTTACTGTATGTGTTATCTATAGTGCTAAATGTTATCTTTACTGTAAGTGTTATCTATAGTGTTAAATGTTATCTTTACTGTATGTGTTATCTATAGTGTTAAATGTTATCTTTACTGCATGTGTTATTTATAGTGTTAAATGTTATCTTTACTGTATGTGTTATCTATAGTGTTAAATGTTATCTTTACTGTAAGTGTTATCTATAGTGTTAAATGTTATCTTTACTGTAAGTGTTATCTATAGTGTTTGACCCAGCCGCTGGCAGAAATGGGTACCCTGGTTAGTACTCTTGGAAGGTGGGGAATGCCGCCTCGCATCGTGAGTTTCGATGCTTGAAGCGACACTATTCAGAAGTCTCCGAATACCTATCCGTGTTAAGATGTCGATTTAAGTCTAGTACTTGGTGGTACTAGTTTTACAGTGGTGGTTTACTAGTTTAGTGTCGTACTCCATTTCTGCTAAACGAGTGATTCCCCCTTGATTGATCTCGCATATTTAATGCATCAACTGCGACTAGTTTTTGTTAATTTAATTTAATTTTTTTTTTCAATAAAGTTTAGGGTTAGGTTAAGGTATTCCTAACCCAGGGATAATTTGATAACAGATTAGAGAACAACCGGATAAAGTGCAGGAGGACACTACTCCGAATAGAAATATAATACGACGCTAAACTCATAAATTGCCAAAAATAATATTTTTATTTACGACTATACGTACCAATAGTTATTTACCATAATTAGTTCTTAAATGTTATGTAGAGCCAGTCTTAACATATGGATGTGAATCATGGACAATATGACAACAGACATGAAAATCACTGGAGGCTGTAGAAATGTGGTTTTACAGAAGAATGTTGTGAATACCATGAACAGCTAAGAAGAGTAATGAAAACGTTCTGAAAGAGGCCAAAGCAAAAAAAGAGTTAATATCCAATATTAGGAAGAAACAATTATCATTTTTTTGGGCCATGTAATGAGAATGGAACAGCTGGAATATATTATAACAACTGGAAAAATCGAGGGACGAAGAGACAGGGGGAAGCAAAGAGAAAAGATACCAGACAGCTTAAGAGAATGGCTTGGCAGAAAGTCAACAACAGAAATGATAAATAGCTGTCGAGATCGAAAGTTGTGGAGAGACATAATCACCAACGCCAGCAGGTTTGGCACTTGATAATGATGATGATACGTACCAAGAATTCTCATTAAATGCATGCCATGACTTCCACAGACACACTCAAAATGTACGTGCCCACGTCATGTTGTAATATAAACTACGATTCCCTCTTGTGTACAAACCTCAACAAAGATCTATCAAAGCCGGTACAAACAAGTACCGCCACTGTACGAGTCAACAGTGAATACCTCTATAACAAGGTAAGCAATTTTAATAATTAACATATCATCATCATCATAAATTAACACAGACGAATTATTTATTATCAACAACATTATGTGCCGTGCCGAATGTTGTAAATAATCTTATGTTATCAACCTAAACTTCTTTTATTATCATCATTTAACTTGTCCCATTCCTGTATGGCGCAGAAACATGGAAATTAGACAAGAGAACAGAACAGAAAATTGAAATGTCGATTTATAGAAGAATTGGTAGAATTTGATGGAAAGAAAAGAAAACAAACAATGAAGTTTTAAAACAACTAAAAATAAAAAGAGAACAACAAAATACAATTAAGATAAGACAAATGAAATTTTTGGGGCATGTTAAAAGACACAACAGCCTACAAAAAGTAATATTAGAAGGGAAAATACAAAGTTAAAGAGTCAGAGTCAGACCAAAACTAAGTAGGACGAGTAACATCAAAAGGTGGACAAGTCAACCTATGACAACCTGCACCATCAAAGCAAGAAACAGTGGAATGGCGATGCATGGTAGCCAACCTTCGTTGTGAAGGCGGCACTCGATGATGATGATGATGATGATGATGAACTTGTCCCTGTTTTGAGCGAATAGCTCAGTGGTTAGTGAACTGGACTACAAAGAACAAGAGATAGGGTTCTATCCCAACCGACGGCTTCCGGGTTCACCCAGCCTTAAAATGGGTACCGGATTTTTTCTGGGAAAGTAAAGGGGCACGGGTGTAATACCGACCACATTACCCCAAAAATCATGTGCTGAAGGTCTGTAAAATTTATGATCACTAACACCATATTCCCTATACGGCACTTGGCGTGACGGGGGCACTTTACTTTTTACTTTACTGTTTGGAGCGAGGCTCAAATGAAAATAAATCTGTTTTCTTTCTCCCCTGCACGAGATGTCCGGCTTCATGCATCCGTCAGTTCCAGCTCGTCTTTATCATACAATCATCTTCTTTTAGGTCGTCCTCTCCTTTGTTTACAGAGTCCTCTATATTTACCTCTAAGCCATCATGTCGTTATATATGCTTGCTTGCGTTCGCCCAATGGCTAAAGGAAAACACCTTTTCATCATCCGCCCTTAAGAAGACGTTAAGTGGGCGTGTCTGCGTTGTGTTATGGTTTGCAGTAAAACTGTAATATGTGTGCCTTTCGGCCCAGATCATCCGACTTCACAATGTTAGTTTTGAATACCAGGTTGTCTTCCCTCTTCGATCCCTACTCGCTTGGCCAGACAAGACAGGTTAGTCTGTTACTGGAGGCACCACGGAGAGGTGAAGTAAGGTCTGGATGGTTGTACTTCACCGATCCTGTCGCAAACCATCAGCTATGGGTCGCTGACAACTTCCAGCTCTACTGCTCGAAGTGACTTTGCCTCCATGTCGTTGTACATGACCAAAATATTGTATTTACCTGTTTTCGTGTTCTTTATCAATCACATTTTTTAAATGTAAGTTCTGACAAAATTGACATCTTTGTTCCTTTCTCCTTCAATCTTATCCTGGGTCCTATTCTGTAACAGTTTCATGCAAAGGCATCATCAAGTGCCGTGCCTGCTGGCGTAGGTGATCTCTCTCTCCACAACTTTTGATCTCGACAGTTATTTATCATTTCTGTAGTTGACCTTCTGACAAGCCATTCTCTTGAGTTGTCTGGTATCTTCTTTCTTTGCTTCCCTCTATCTCTTCGTTCCTCAATTTTCCCAGTTGTTACAATATATTCCAGCTGTTTCCTTCTCATTACATGGCCAAAAAATTATAATTGCTTCTTCCTAATATTGGAAATTAGCTCTCTTTTTGCTTTGGCCTCTTTCAGAACGTTTGCATTACTCTTCTCCGCTGTCCATGGTATTCGCAACATTCTTATGTAAAACCACATTTCTATAGCGCAAAGGCAGTGATGTATTTTCAGCAAATCTGTCGATTGTCCGTGTTTTGCAGCCACATGTTTGTTATGGGAAAAATATAAGCTCTTAAAACCCTATGTTTAAACATTTTTACTAAGCGTAAATACTAAGCGTGATGTATAATTAAAATTATCTGGTGTCGCAACAACGCCGGCGTAAATTATAGAAATGAGATAAAAATTATTTGGAGTCGCGACAACGCCGGCGTAAATTATAGAAATGAGATAAAATTATCTGGAGTCGCGACAACGCCGGCGTAAATTATAGAAATGAGATAAAATTATTTGGAGTCGAGACAACGCCGGCGTAAATTATAGAAATGAGATAAAATTATTTGGAGTCGAGACAACGCCGGCGTAAATAGAAGAAAATAATTATTGATCAGAAGGTTCAGTTTTCAGATACGATTTTGTTGTTATGACCGTCATCACGGCACACCGGACGAACCCATAAGTGCTAAGATATCCCCGTCGAGAATCATGGCTGAGATTCACAAACTCCACAGCGCGAGGATCCACGGCATGACTAGAATTTTGTTGCCACTTTTGTCCGGAGATGGGCACAATTTATAGTTTTTTTTATTTTATTTGAACTGCCAAAGATTTTTTAACGTGCGTGTGTGCACACGAGCCCTCCTATTTATTGCCGTTAACTGAGAGAACTATTGGATCTCAGTACCAAAGAGTTCAGGAAACGATAACCCCAGGAAGTAAACATGGATTAATTTTTCCTATTTTTTGAAGAAAAAAAAGTCTCCTTTGCCTGGCTTTGTGCTGGGGTCCTTCGTGTCCACACATCGATTCCTAACTCCTAGACCACTCAGCTTTGCTAATAAGACACGACTAAACAAACCAACCTTTTTGAGCAGATGGTTCTCTTTGTTCATAAATATAACTTTTATACTGTATCTAAAAAGTGTTCTCTATCTAAATAAATATAACTTTTATACTGTATCTAAAAAGTATTCTCTATCTACATAAATATAACTTTTATACTGTATCTAAAAAGTGTTCTCTATCTCAATAAATATAACTTTTATACTGTATCTAAAAAGTGTTCTCTATCTCAATAAATATAACTTTTATACTGTATCTAAAAAGTGTTCTCTATCTCAATAAATATAACTTTTATACTGTATCTAAAAAGTGTTCTCTATCTCAATAAATATAACTTTTATACTGTATCTAAAAAGTGTTCTCTATCTCAATAAATATAACTTTTATACTGTATCTAAAAAGTGTTCTCTATCTCAATAAATATAACTTTTATACTGCATCTAAAAAGTGTTCTCTATCTAAATAAATAAGTATAGCTTTTGTAAACTGAGTCCCACAGCATTTGCCATTAGGTAATAGAGTGCTAATGACTTTATTGTACTGAACTTCAGCTTCGTGAGATTGGGGTCAGTTCCCTTCCTCGCTATCTTGCTTTCCCAGCTGATATCTCTGGTGTCAATACATAGAGGCTGATTTGATTGATCCTGAGACCTTTAAGTCGAAAAAAAAACACATTTGTCTCAAATGGGAATTTATCTTCAAATCTTTAGGTCAGCAGTTGAATAACATTTGTAATGCAAGGACATCTCCGAGTCTATATAAATGTGACATTAGTATTGCAACTAAAAAGTGTTCTCTGTATAAATGTCACTTTAGTGTTTTAATTTAAAAGGCGTTTTCTATATAAATGTACATTTGTTATTTTAACTAAAAAGTGTTCTCTAAATAAATGTAACTTTAGAACTCCAATTACAATGTGTTTTCTATCAAATAAATATAACTCTAGTATTGCAACTAAAAAGCGATCTCTATGTAAATGTAACTTAGTGCTCCAACTAAAAAATGTTCTTTATCTATATAGTATAACAACTAAAAAGTGTTCTTTATCTATATAGTATAACAACTAAAAAGTGTTCTTTATCTATATAGTATAACAACTAAAAAGTGTTCTTTATCTATATAGTATAACAACTAAAAAGTGTTCTTTATCTATATAGTATAACAACTAAAAAGTGGTCTTTATCTATATAGTATAACAACTAAAGAGTGTTCTTTATCTATATAGTATAACAACTCAAAAGTATTCTTTATCTATATAGTATAACAACTAAAAAGTGTTCTTTATCTATATAGTATAACAACTCAAAAGTGTTCTCTATCTATATAGTATAACAACTCAAAAGTGTTCATTATCTATATAGTATAACAACTAAAAAGTGTTCTTTATCTATATAGTATAACTCAAACGTATTCTCTATCTATATAGTATAACAACTAAAAAGTGTTCATTATCTATATAGTATAACAACTCAAAAGTGTTCTCTATCTATATAGTATAACAACTAAAAAGTGTTCTCTATCTATATAGTATAACAACTAAAAAGTGTTGTCTATCTATATAGTATAACAATTAAAAAGTGTTCTCTATCTATATAGTATAACAACTAAAAAGTGTTCTCTATCTATATAGTATAACAACTAAAAAGTGTTCTTTATACAACTCAAAAGTGTTCTCTATTTATATAGTATAACAACTAAAAAGTGTTCTTTATCTATATAATATAACAACTAAACAGTGTTCTCTATCTACATAATATAACTTTTTTATTACAATTAAAAAAGTGCTCTGTATCTGTAACAGGGGTGCTATGATCAGTTGGAAGATTTCATCAAAGATCATATTATCGCGATTGCTGGCATCTCCATCGCCATTATTGTCGTCATGGTAAGTGACATGAATGACAGTCCAGGTTTAATGAAGCTATTTAACTGTGGAATAATGAGCGGCGTGTTTGTGAGTAGATTTGTCTAGAATCATTACATTCCACTGTTGGCAATTCTGATGTTTTAGGTTTGTTTTCTCCATTTGAAAGTACAGCAGCAAGAGCTTTCTATTTTACTCGTTTTGATTTCATCATCATCATAATGTACCAAGTTCAGCAACATTTATTAGTGAGTTAAATGAGACGATATTAAAACAAGTCAATAAAATCAAATACCTGGAAACCATAATAATTTAAGTAAACAGACTTGTTGCAGAATAGCTCTAGTAAAGACTGCAGTAAGCAAAAAAAAAAAAAAAAAAGAAGTAAAGTACCTCTGTCACTTGTGTTCCCATGTAATGAAAAGAAACAATCAACTTGTGTTCCCATGTAATGAAAAGAAACAATCAACTTGTGTTCCCATGTAATGAAAAGAAACAATCAACTTGTGTTCCCTTGTATTGAAATGAGAACAGCTGGAACCTACGGTGTAATGCTATTGTTTTAATCAAGAGAAACGTTGAGAGAATCAACCGCGAGAAAGGACACGAGATATTGTGAAGATGATAAATAAGTGTAAAGACAGGTTGTGGAAAGACGTGATCGCTTACGCCAACTTACTAGATGATAATGACGATGGTGAGGGATGATGATGATGACGAGAAGAAGAATGAGGAAGATGAGAATGATGATGACGATGAGAATGATGATGACGATGGTCAGGATGAAGATGATGAAAACGATGACAATGATAAAGATGATGATGATGGCGATGGTCATGATGATGACTGACGATGACAATGAGGAAGATGCTGATGACGATGATAAGAATGACGATGACAATGAAGAAGATGATTATGACGATGATAAGAATGACGATGACAATGAAGAAGATGATTATGACGATGATAAGAATGACGATGACGGTGATTATGACGATGATAAGAATGACGATGATTATGACGATGATAAGAATGACGATGACAATGAAGAAGATGATTATGACGATGATAAGAATGACGATGACAATAAGGAAGCTGGCGACTGTGAGGATAACGATGATGTGAATAATGACTGACGATGACAATGAGGAAGATGATGAGGAAGAAGATTATTAAAACCATGATGATGATGATACGGATAACGATGAGAAGGATCAGAACGATAAGGTTAGCGATGAAGTTGATGAATAACGTTGATGATTATCAAACATCAATGTCTAATTTCTCAACTACATTTCACAATTTGTTTTATTTCATTTCAGTTCCTGTGTGTCCTCTTCGCCATCTGTGTGTGTGCTAACATCGGAAAGAAAAGCCTTGTGGTGTAGACCTTTCCAGAACATACAAGAAGCTCAGAAGTGATTGCTTCGATCTTTTTTGTACATTAAGTAATACTTCGGCAAACCACCACGATTCAAAAACGATTCTTCTATAGATATTAATTCATGATATTCATCCATAGATATTAATTAATGGTATTCTTCTATAGATATTAATTAATGGTATTCTTCTATAGATATTAATTCATGATATTCTTCTATAGATATTAATTCATGATATTCTTCTATAGATATTAATTCATGATATTCTTCTATAGATATTAATTCATGGTATTCTTCTATAGATATTAATTCATGATATTCATCCATAGATATTAATTCATGATATTCATCCATTGATATTAATTCATTATATTCTTCTATAGATATTAATCATGATATTCTTCCATAGATATTAATCCATAGATATTAATCATGATAATCTTCTATAGATATTCTTTCATAGCTATTCATCCATAGATATTAATCATGATATTCTTCTATAGATATTCTTCTAAAGACTTATTATTAACGTAAACTCGAGTTTCCAACTCAGCAACGGTTGAAACTCTAATCACATGTTTGTACTCTAAGCGTACTTCTAAATATCTTGTACAAAATTGTACATTTGAGAACACACCAAAATTATAGCAGCGCACCTCTTTAGTACAAAAACAGATCTATGCTCAAACCACTCTTCCTGTCTTCAAAAACACATTTCAGAGTTTAAAAGGCAAATTTAAAAATTACAGCTCATAAAAACATTTCAGTTTTTAAAACACAATCTACTGCTTAAAACACAATTCAGAGTTTAAAACATTATTCAGAGCCTAATTCATTTCAGAGCTTAAAACACAATTCAGAGCCTAATTCAATTCAGAGCTTAAAACACAATCTAGAGCTTAAAACACAATTCAGAGCCTAATTCAATTCAGAGCTTAAAACACAATCCAGAGCTTAAAACACAATCCAGAGCTTAAAACACAATTCAGAGCTTAAAACACAATTCAGAGATTAAAACACAATCCAGAGCTTAAAACACAATCCAAAGCTTAAACCACAATCCAGAGCCTAATTCAATTCAGAGCTTAAAACACAATCCAGAGCTTAAAACACAATCCAGAGCTTAAAACACAATCCAAAGCTTAAAACACAATCCAGAGCTTAAAACACAATTCAGAGCTTAAAACACAATCCAGAGCTTAAAACACAATTCCGAGCGTAAAGCACATTTCGGTTTTAAAAAAAAGAGCATTCGTGTATTCATGAAACATTTCTGTAAACATGATGATATCCCCAGCACGAAGAAAAAAAGAAAGAAAATATTCAGCAATCAAAATATTCTTTACAATTCAAGATATATTTTAATATATATATATATATATATATATATATGAAGGACTCAGCCTTAATAGCAAAAAGACAGAAGTAATGGTAACAACAAAGAAAAAGACATCACCTCAGTGCAAAATAAAGACAAGTGGAACAATATTAAAACAGGTAAATGAAATGAAGTGAATAAAATATTTGGAAACTTTGTTAACCTCAGACGGAAGATGTACAACAGAGTTGAGATGCAGAATGGCTCAGGCAGAAGCAGCTTTCCAAAAAAATGAGGAAGATACTATGCAATCCATTTTTGACAATAGAAACAGGAAAAAGAGTTCTTAAATGTTATGTAGAGCTAGTCTTAACATATGGATGTGAATCATGGACAATAGGACAGCAGACAAGAAAGTCACTGGAGTCTGTAGAAATGTGGTTTTACAGAAGAATGTTGAGAATACCATGGACAGCTAAGAATAGTAATGAAAACGTTCTGAAAGAGGCAAAACAAAAGAGTGCTAATTTCCAATATTAGGAAGAAACAATCATCATTTTTTGGCCATGTAATGAGAAGAGAACAACTGGAATATATTGTAACAATTGGGAAAATTGATGGACGAAGAGACAGAGGGAAGCAAAGAGAAAAAATGCCAGACAGCTTAAGAGAATGGCTTTGCAGAAGGTCAACAACAGAAATGATAAATAACTGTCCAGCTCAAAAGTTGTGGAGAGACATGATCACCTATGCCAGCAGGCTCTGTACTTGATGAAGCTAATATATATATATGTATATATATATGTATGTATGTATGTATGTATCTATGTATAAACTGTTATACTTTAAACATTTAATGTACTGAAAACGACAATCAAAATACACACATCAGTAAAAGAACAAAAACAAACTATTGATTTCAAAAGTACACAAAATGAATAGCAGTAACAATAAAAAAAAAAACAATATATATTATGCCTTTTTCTTTCACACTTTAATGTGTCTCTGATTATTATCATAGTTATTATTGTTAGTGTGGTTGTTATTATTATTATTGTTGATATTATTTTGTTAATTATTATTTTTATTATTAATGTTGTTATACCCTAAAATTTGTAAAAAAAAAAAAAAAAAAAAAAAAGGTTATGATATATATATATATATATATATATATATATATATATATATATATATATATATATATATATATATATATAATTTTGTGAAATATAAATGTGTACTGTAACCACAAATATAAATTTGGAAAATAAGTGCACAAACTGAGACAAAACACTAACATTTGTCTATATATATATAAACTGTGTAAATTGAATTATGTTAGACAAGTTAACTTTGCAGCTAAAATTTAACACTCAAAACAATTGATCGTTTATAAATGTATCAATCATTTGTTTGTGCTTTAGATTTGTATAAATGTTCGTTTCTATGAAGAGAAGTTTTCAAATGTCTGGTAACAAAAAATAAACGTACATATATTTGAACAACATATACAGTCCTGCATAAATGTCTTTGTTACTGAAACTTCAACAAATATTTGAGCACTTCTAAAGATCAGTGTTTCTTTAGCAGTTTTATATACTCAAAGGTTATTATTTATTTCTACCATTTTTCTTATGGTTTCATTTGGTATTCTATCTCTTCTTGTGTTTGTTTGTTTGTTTGTTTGTTTTTTTTGCTTAAGAAAAGTAACAAACAACACAAGAAGAGATAGAATACCAAATGAAACCATAAGAAAAATGGTAGAAATAAAACCCTGCCAATAATATATAGAACAACAACAACTTAAATGGTTTGCCCACCTGGTCAGAATGAATCCTCACCCATCACCATCAAGGGCGTTCTTCTCGAGAATGCATGAGAAAAGACCAAAAGGAAGACCCAGAAGAAGATGGATAGATGCAGTGACAGAGACATGTAAGTAGTGGGAGGCGCACGTTATGCTCCTGGTTTTTTAGTTGACCAAAGAGTAGGAGGAAGGAGGAAAGATTTCCTCCTTCAAGTACAAGAGTTATATAGTAGGATACCACCACTTTCCCATGGTGGAAGGTGGTGGTGGTGGTGGAGCTTCTGTCATGATATATATGTATATATGAATAGGGCTTGTATAGTGCATGAAGAGGATTGGTAGTTGAGGGATAATTACTGAGTCATGAGTGATGGACATCAGTTTTTCCCGCCAAAGTGACTTCCAATAGGAGCTAGTGTGTGTGTGTGTTGTCCGGCTATAGACCACGCCCACTCCGGAAGTGAAACTACCATATTAGGGAGTAGTGATACGTTAGTTATTTCATAGTTATGGTGAGTATATATACATATAATAGTAATAAGTTAATAGTTATTATATCTACGTGGACGTAAATGGACCCCGTATTTAAGATATGGACCGTAAGTAGGTATATATACATACATATATATTGGCAAATCTTGCTGGCGGTATTAACGAACAGTCATTTTCTCCTACCGTGGCACATAATGACCCAATCAATTCTGTTCGCGCGTGAGTTTAATGATTATTTTCTCCAGCGAGCGCGAAACGCAACAGGTTATGTAAAAAAAGGCGCGTACACGATTTAATATATTCATTCGACTAGCGTCGGTCGGGCAGTCAACCACAGTGTTAACACTGCTAGATAGGTTCCATATCTGTAAATTATTAACAGATTCCGTGAACACTCTCAATGTTTCTATTTAGCGAGCGGAGCCTGGAGAATACTCGCCCACATCTAGGACAATTGTATCAATTACCAGCCATCGTGTTCCTTTAGGCTACCTCTCCAAAAGAGAGAGAGGAAAAAAAATATATATATAAAGCAACTAGCTAGAATAACTCAAAGCAATACGCTAATTGGGATGAGCGCTATGGATATTAGTGAGCAGAGTATTTTACAAAAAACCGACCGCAAGGTTAGCATATCTTATCTTATTCTCTCTCCATCGCTTATTTTTTTTTTTAGAATATTAAAATACTCTAATTTTTTTTAAATTTCAAATTACTTTAGGTGACGTTTGCCGAAGAGTTGGTGACAGTCCATCATTTGGATGATCCTACAGAGGATAGACGATCAACGTGGATGCAGGTTGCCTGTGACAGGCACAGATTTACGAGAAGAATAGCAACAACAGCATTAGTTATAGAGCCTATTCTTCAACAGCTAACGTCAAAATCAGGATAAATAGCGTCTCTTCCAAAAAGCGAGAAGGAAACGAGCGCCATAATTAAAGATGTAATAAGTAAAATGAACAAAAACCGCAACGTCTAAAACTATCAAACGTATTATAAACATAATACCCAACAAGTCCATGCTGCAACCGACAAACTACCAGTCATACACAACGCGTTTTTTAAAAATATTTTTTTTTTTTTCACCTAGCGAAAAACCTACGATCCTCCCTTTACGATTCTGACGTGAACGCTAGACTCGCGATATAACAGTTTGCAACCAATGCCTCCAACTACACGGCGTAGAAAAACTACAACATGGATATTCCCACACGGCGGAGTTCTATTAAAATGTTTCCAAAACATATATATTAAAATATAAATTTAAAATGTTGGTTATTATAAAGAAAAGAGCGTCTGTTTTTTGTGTGTGTGTGTTATACATTATTCTTATCAGGTTAATAAACTTTGTGGGAATCCATAGTGACTCACCAACTTCCAAACCATTCCTCTGTCTAAACTAGCAAATACCGTTTCGTAATCTTTGTTCAATTGTTATACGTAGAGTAGTTATGTGATCAGCACATGAGCTGTTCTTCCTAAAATACGTGTGCGTCTCTCAAATATTTCTCTGTGGCCTTTTTTTAGTCTCTCCAGAATAAATCTACTTAATTTTTTTTTATTCATCCTGGCACTGATAGCAGCATAATTCCCATAATAATATGTACACCCTTGTAAACTTCCTTTCTAATGGTAGTTGATCATATAACCTTCTTCCGTCCCCCCAAATTGTATCTAATAGATTATGTAACATCATGGTAGAGGTGTTAATACTCCGAAGGAATTTCATCTGGCCCTATGGCTTTACCATTTTTAAAAATAACTTCTGCTAGTAGTATATCTTGAGGATGATTTGAGCCGGGGCTGTTCCAAAAGTTCTTCAAAGTGCTATTTCCATCTCTCTAGGTGTTCCCTTATAGTACTAGGCTGATTTCCTGTCTTATCTCTAATAAAGGCAGCGATCTGTTTGCATTTTCCACACAAGTTTCTGTGTACGGTTGTACAGTGCTTTATAATTCCTTTTATTTGCTGCTTCCTCTGCCTCTTTAGCTAGATCATCTATATATTTCCTCTGGCCTCTTTTACTCTCTCCAGAATGATTCTGCGTAATATATTTCTTGGCACTGATAACGGCGACCATGGAGCGTCATTCTGCTCTGTCTCTTGCTTTAAATGTGCACGTTGTCATCGGTTGATTTGTCCATCTTTTGATGTTACTCGTCAATGTTAGTCATGGTCTGCCTCTCCCTCTTTTACTTTGTATTTTCCCCTCCAGGATTACTTTTAGTAGACTGTTGTGTCTTTTAACATGGCTCAAAAACTGCATTTTTTAATTGTGCTTAGTAGTTCTCTTTTCATTGTTAGTTGTTTCAAGACTTCATCGTTGTTTTCTTTTCCTTCCATCCAATTCTACCTATTCTTCTATATACCACATATCAAAGGCTTCAGTTGTCTGTTCTGTTTTCTTGTCTAATGTCCCTGTTTATGCACCATTTAGGAACGTTGAGAAGACAACATTTTGCTATTCTTAGTTTTAGCCCTGATCTTATTTGCTTTGATGTTAGTATATGTTTCATGGTGTTAACGTTATTTTTCACCATTCATATTCTTTTGCTTATTTCAGTTTACATTTTCCATTACTGGTTATAGTATGTCCAAGGTAGTTGTAGCTCTGAACTATCTCCAGGTCTATTCCTTCAATTTTGATATATTCACTTGTAGGTTTTGAGTATTATCTTTGTTTATGATCATAGTTTTACTTTCTTTTGATATTCATATCTAATCCATATTTATTATTATTATTTTTTTTTTTTTTTTTTTTTTGCTTGTCATGTTTAATTCATTAAGTAATGTTGTAGATCTTTATGATTTTCTGGTACTAATACAGTATCATCAGCATATTTTAGGTTAATGATCATCTCTCCATTAATGTTTAGGTATGGTATTTATGTGATGTTTTAAAGATTTTCTCGGTGTATATACTCCACAAGCATGGTGATAGGATGCATCCATGTTTTACTCCTCTTTTTATAAAATAGGTATCGAGTTCTCTTTGTTATATTTTATTATCGCTGTTTGCCCGCAGTATAAATTAGTTATCTCAGTCATCCTTTAAAACTGAGAACTATTGATATGGTGATACGAGGGATCAACAACAATATATTTTCCTGACACCGTAATCTCTGATAAACTCACAGACAGCGTTACGAGTGACGTCGATAATTTTTGTTTTGTTTGGAAAAGTTGAGATAGTTTAACATCTGTTGAACGGGTTTTTTTCAATAATGGGTATTCAGATGAGACCAAAATCAAAGCAGAATCCATAATTACCGAGCTAGGCGAAACACTGGATGTGCTGTTGGTGACACATATGAAAAAGATGATGGTGTTATTGTCGAAACACCATGATGGTTGAGTGAACATGTTGTTGACATGACAGATACTGTTGTCGTTAATTGTTCTGGCAACAGAGTTCTCTTTTGGTAATGAACATGCGAAGGATCGTAATGTCATGACAGACAGAGGTAGTTGAAACATAGTATTTCTACGTAAGTCCACAACGTGGTACAAACATGTAGCTAATGGTTCTGGTGTAAGTAATGTAAAGTTTGTGTTGAGAGATTTATCACTGCAAATGTTGCTAGTGATGTGACTGGTGTCTACATGTGACTGTTCCTATACACTATCGGAACTGTGTTGTGTGTGAGATATATCATCTGAACTTCAGTTTGGATGTATCCTAGATGTGTTGAAGCGAAGAGATTTCCATCTTGCAGACACACCTGCAAATGATCATCTTCTCCGCCAACGTTCATACACATGGGAGGGGGCTGATAGGTCTATAATTCGTGGAGATCTTTTTTTATCACTTTTCTGAGTCAATGTATGGTATGTAGAGATCTCCTCCCAACCAGATGATACCTGTCCTAAGTGTCAAATATGGTTAACGAGCCTGAAAACACAGTCATCGAGGCTACGTTGTCAGCAAGCTTGAAGAAGGCAATTTCGAACTCTGACATTGTCAAATACCTGAACACTGGCCTTCACCCTCATTGTAATGTTTAAGTAAGGTTTCCTGGAATGAAATTCGGCATCTAGGGATCTTCGCACCCAACATATCCTAAGCTGTGATTGAGCTCACAATGATGTTTTCCATCCTGTTGACGTGAAGATGATGAGCCTGTAAATCATGGGAGCCTTGTTGTCATCTCAATGGTCTAGGTATGGTATGTATAGCCCGCCTTCCTGGTAGATAATACCTGGCTTGAGTGTCAAATTTGGTTAACGATCATGAAAAAGAACACGATGACGGAATCCTCGGGTGGGAGGATTATCATGATAAGACCATGATTAGCATGTACCATACCAACGGACGTAGACAATCATCATCCCTGACCACATTTGTCTGTCCACTGTGCAACATATCAGGTCAGTTGTTGCGTGTTTTCCATGCCAAAACACCAAAGTATCTACCATCATCTCTCTTTTTTTTGTCGAACACGAGCTCACCTTCCCTATACTTTGGTAGTTGTACCAAAGTATTGGGACTGACTGTCCTTTTTTTCATGATGTGCCAGTAAAACGTCGGTTGTTTCTTTCGACTGTTGACTAAGAGCTTTCTTTTTGTGTTGGACTCTTTTCAAAAACTCAGGGAAACGCTCTAATACTTCTGAAAAAGTTCACATCTATGGCCTCTAATCGTCTTTTCAATCGGTTATCTGCTAATCATCGGTAAAACCACCAACCCATGTATACTTGAGTCTGACAGCCGATGCGCGAAAAATAAGAGGGAAGCAAGTGGGTATGGACACCGTGCACATACAAGACAGGATAATTTGTGGCAAAACCAAGCTAGCCACAGGTCTGATGGTGACATCTATCAAATGATTTGACACGAACCCACCACTTTTCAACAGCAACACTTTTAAAAGTAACAGGTGAGTCGACTAAGGTATAGATAGCACACTGCCCAACACAGACTTTTTTTTAGTCTACTGTGAAGTTAGAGATAGTGGACACGATGTACCCGAACACCAAACTGAGTTTGCCCGAGTGTCAAGACAACGCTTTGAGAAGGAGTAATGGCTTACCAGACGAAGGCGACTCCAACTTGGGTCTCTCTGAGCAATCATATTGTCAACACATCTACAATAGTTGTAATAGTGGGTTCAGAATCTATAGCGAGGGTCCACAAAAGGCGGTGTTTCGGAAAACAATTTGATTGAAGTCTTGTTTTCAACCAACTCATAGATCAAGTTTTAAGGAAAGACAGATACAGTGAGTTTTCACCAGCTGTTTATCCAGTTACCAAGCGATTACACACAACATAACCCGCGTCACCGTGAAAAAAACAACCAAAAAGACACTCCATTCTTGGCGTAAAGCACAAACCAAAATACGACCAGCATACAATGAACCCGTTCCAATCATACTAACAGCTCATACCTTTTCCCTTCACTACGAATGTCCAGGGACGAACAGTAACAGATCTTTACAATACTTTTCTCCATTCCAAAATTTCTCCATGACCAACTTACAACACACGACCAGACCACTGACCATGTGTGACACAAACTGACCACTCACAGATAGCAAGGACTATCACATTTTTTTTTCCAGGTACTTAGCGAATAGTCGCTTTCAGAGTTGTGAGATCACGAGTTGCTTCCCGAACATTGCACTTGTGGAAAACTTGAAGTCTGATTTGAGAAAGCCTACAGGCCGGTGGTGAATCTTTTGTGTATGTTTTTTTTTTTCTGAGCGATGGAAATATGTAAGTTTATTTCTGAGGAAATTGTCGTTCACAAATTTGTAGAAGTCTTTCTTGAATTTTGACGGTCACAAAGCTCGAGGTATGGTGTTTAGTCTAAACATAATCACTGAGAATGTTATAACACCAAAAGTACCCTTAGTCACATAAACAGAAGCGTGAAACAGAAATACCAGACGAGTTGTGTTAAAGCTTAAAGTTATTTTTTTTTGCGTTAATGAACGATTACGACAACATGTTGTCGAAGATTAATCACGGATTGGTCTACCTACTGCGAAGTTAGAGATAGTGGACATGATGCGCGCGAACACCAGACAGAACTTGTCAAATTGCTCAAAAATTGCTGTGAAAAAAAAAAAGAGCACGGATGAGCCAGACAAAGACGACTTCAAAATTGTATCTCTCCGATCAAAGATATTGTGAACACACCCACAACACTTGCACAAGTTGATTCAGAAACTATCGCGAGTACCCACGAAATACGGGTGAGTCGAAAAAAGTACGAACCATATTACGACCACCAACCAATTCAACCATTCCAACAAAACTAGCATCTGTCATTTTCCCGTTACAACCGAATGTCTGGTGACGAATCGCAAACATATATTTACAACACCGCTAGTCCAGCGTCATGGGTGTGTTCACAATATCTTTGATCGGAGAGATACAATTTTGAAGTCGTCTTTGTCTGGCTCATCCGTGCTCTTTTTTTTTTTCACAGCAATTTTTGAGCAATTTGACAAGTTCTGTCTGGTGTTCGCGCGCATCATGTCCACTATCTCTAACTTCGCAGTAGGTAGACCAATCCGTGATTAATCTTCGACAACATGTTGTCGTAATCGTTCATTAACGCAAAAAAAAATAACTTTAAGCTTTAACACAACTCGTCTGGTATTTCTGTTTCACGCTTCTGTTTATGTGACTAAGGGTACTTTTGGTGTTATAACATTCTCAGTGATTATGTTTAGACTAAACACCATACCTCGAGCTTTGTGACCGTCAAAATTCAAGAAAGACTTCTACAAATTTGTGAACGACAATTTCCTCAGAAATAAACTTACATATTTCCATCGCTCAGAAAAAAAAAAAACATACACAAAAGATTCACCACCGGCCTGTAGGCTTTCTCAAATCAGACTTCAAGTTTTCCACAAGTGCAATGTTCGGGAAGCAACTCGTGATCTCACAACTCTGAAAGCGACTATTCGCTAAGTACCTGGAAAAAAAAATGTGATAGTCCTTGCTATCTGTGAGTGGTCAGTTTGTGTCACACATGGTCAGTGGTCTGGTCGTGTGTTGTAAGTTGGTCATGGAGAAATTTTGGAATGGAGAAAAGTATTGTAAAGATCTGTTACTGTTCGTCCCTGGACATTCGTAGTGAAGGGAAAAGGTATGAGCTGTTAGCATGATTGGAACGGGTTCATTGTATGCTGGTCGTATTTTGGTTTGTGCTTTACGCCAAGAATGGAGTGTCTTTTTAGTTGTTTTTTTCACGGTGACGCGGGTTATGTTGTGTGTAATCGCTTGGTAACTGGATAAACAGCTGGTGAAAACTCACTGTATCTGTCTTTCCTTAAAACTTGATCTATGAGTTGGTTGAAAACAAGACTTCAATCAAATTGTTTTCCGAAACACCGCCTTTTGTGGACCCTCGCTATAGATTCTGAACCCACTATTACAACTATTGTAGATGTGTTGACAATATGATTGCTCAGAGAGACCCAAGTTGGAGTCGCCTTCGTCTGGTAAGCCATTACTCCTTCTCAAAGCGTTGTCTTGACACTCGGGCAAACTCAGTTTGGTGTTCGGGTACATCGTGTCCACTATCTCTAACTTCACAGTAGACTAAAAAAAAGTCTGTGTTGGGCAGTGTGCTATCTATACCTTAGTCGACTCACCTGTTACTTTTAAAAGTGTTGCTGTTGAAAAGTGGTGGGTTCGTGTCAAATCATTTGATAGATGTCACCATCAGACCTGTGGCTAGCTTGGTTTTGCCACAAATTATCCTGTCTTGTATGTGCACGGTGTCCATACCCACTTGCTTCCCTCTTATTTTTCGCGCATCGGCTGTCAGACTCAAGTATACATGGGTTGGTGGTTTTACCGATGATTAGCAGATAACCGATTGAAAAGACGATTAGAGGCCATAGATGTGAACTTTTTCAGAAGTATTAGAGCGTTTCCCTGAGTTTTTGAAAAGAGTCCAACACAAAAAGAAAGCTCTTAGTCAACAGTCGAAAGAAACAACCGACGTTTTACTGGCACATCATGAAAAAAGGACAGTCAGTCCCAATACTTTGGTACAACTACCAAAGTATAGGGAAGGTGAGCTCGTGTTCGACAAAAAAAAGAGAGATGATGGTAGATACTTTGGTGTTTTGGCATGGAAAACACGCAACAACTGACCTGATATGTTGCACAGTGGACAGACAAATGTGGTCAGGGATGATGATTGTCTACGTCCGTTGGTATGGTACATGCTAATCATGGTCTTATCATGATAATCCTCCCACCCGAGGATTCCGTCATCGTGTTCTTTTTCATGATCGTTAACCAAATTTGACACTCAAGCCAGGTATTATCTACCAGGAAGGCGGGCTATACATACCATACCTAGACCATTGAGATGACAACAAGGCTCCCATGATTTACAGGCTCATCATCTTCACGTCAACAGGATGGAAAACATCATTGTGAGCTCAATCACAGCTTAGGATATGTTGGGTGCGAAGATCCCTAGATGCCGAATTTCATTCCAGGAAACCTTACTTAAACATTACAATGAGGGTGAAGGCCAGTGTTCAGGTATTTGACAATGTCAGAGTTCGAAATTGCCTTCTTCAAGCTTGCTGACAACGTAGCCTCGATGACTGTGTTTTCAGGCTCGTTAACCATATTTGACACTTAGGACAGGTATCATCTGGTTGGGAGGAGATCTCTACATACCATACATTGACTCAGAAAAGTGATAAAAAAAGATCTCCACGAATTATAGACCTATCAGCCCCCTCCCATGTGTATGAACGTTGGCGGAGAAGATGATCATTTGCAGGTGTGTCTGCAAGATGGAAATCTCTTCGCTTCAACACATCTAGGATACATCCAAACTGAAGTTCAGATGATATATCTCACACACAACACAGTTCCGATAGTGTATAGGAACAGTCACATGTAGACACCAGTCACATCACTAGCAACATTTGCAGTGATAAATCTCTCAACACAAACTTTACATTACTTACACCAGAACCATTAGCTACATGTTTGTACCACGTTGTGGACTTACGTAGAAATACTATGTTTCAACTACCTCTGTCTGTCATGACATTACGATCCTTCGCATGTTCATTACCAAAAGAGAACTCTGTTGCCAGAACAATTAACGACAACAGTATCTGTCATGTCAACAACATGTTCACTCAACCATCATGGTGTTTCGACAATAACACCATCATCTTTTTCATATGTGTCACCAACAGCACATCCAGTGTTTCGCCTAGCTCGGTAATTATGGATTCTGCTTTGATTTTGGTCTCATCTGAATACCCATTATTGAAAAAAACCCGTTCAACAGATGTTAAACTATCTCAACTTTTCCAAACAAAACAAAAATTATCGACGTCACTCGTAACGCTGTCTGTGAGTTTATCAGAGATTACGGTGTCAGGAAAATATATTGTTGTTGATCCCTCGTATCACCATATCAATAGTTCTCAGTTTTAAAGGATGACTGAGATAACTAATTTATACTGCGGGCAAACAGCGATAATAAAATATAACAAAGAGAACTCGATACCTATTTTATAAAAAGAGGAGTAAAACATGGATGCATCCTATCACCATGCTTGTGGAGTATATACACCGAGAAAATCTTTAAAACATCACATAAATACCATACCTAAACATTAATGGAGAGATGATCATTAACCTAAAATATGCTGATGATACTGTATTAGTACCAGAAAATCATAAAGATCTACAACATTACTTAATGAATTAAACATGACAAGCAAAAAAAAAAAAAATAATAATAATAATAAATATGGATTAGATATGAATATCAAAAGAAAGTAAAACTATGATCATAAACAAAGATAATACTCAAAACCTACAAGTGAATATATCAAAATTGAAGGAATAGACCTGGAGATAGTTCAGAGCTACAACTACCTTGGACATACTATAACCAGTAATGGAAAATGTAAACTGAAATAAGCAAAAGAATATGAATGGTGAAAAATAACGTTAACACCATGAAACATATACTAACATCAAAGCAAATAAGATCAGGGCTAAAACTAAGAATAGCAAAATGTTGTCTTCTCAACGTTCCTAAATGGTGCATAAACAGGGACATTAGACAAGAAAACAGAACAGACAACTGAAGCCTTTGATATGTGGTATATAGAAGAATAGGTAGAATTGGATGGAAGGAAAAGAAAACAACGATGAAGTCTTAAAACAACTAACAATGAAAAGAGAACTACTAAGCACAATTAAAAAATGCAGTTTTTGAGCCATGTTAAAAGACACAACAGTCTACTAAAAGTAATCCTGGAGGGGAAAATACAAAGTAAAAGAGGGAGAGGCAGACCACGACTAACATTGACGAGTAACATCAAAAGATGGACAAATCAACCGATGACAACGTGCACATTTAAAGCAAGAGACAGAGCAGAATGACGCTCCATGGTAACCGTTATCAGTGCCAAGAAATATATTACGCAGAATCATTCTGGAGAGAGTAAAAGAGGCCAGAGGAAATATATAGATGATCTAGCTAAAGAGGCAGAGGAAGCAGCAAATAAAAGGAATTATAAAGCACTGTACAACCGTACACAGAAACTTGTGTGGAAAATGCAAACAGATCGCTGCCTTTATTAGAGATAAGACAGGAAATCAGCCTAGTACTATAAGGGAACACCTAGAGAGATGGAAATAGCACTTTGAAGAACTTTTGGAACAGCCCCGGCTCAAATCATCCTCAAGATATACTACCAGCAGAAGTTATTTTTAAAAATGGTAAAGCCATAGGGCCAGATGAAATTCCTTCGGAGTATTAACACCTCTACCATGATGTTACATAATCTATTAGATACAATTTGGGGGGACGGAAGAAGGTTATATGATCAACTACCATTAGAAAGGAAGTTTACAAGGGTGTACATATTATTATGGGAATTATGCTGCTATCAGTGCCAGGATGAATAAAAAAAAATTAAGTAGATTTATTCTGGAGAGACTAAAAAAAGGCCACAGAGAAATATTTGAGAGACGCACACGTATTTTAGGAAGAACAGCTCATGTGCTGATCACATAACTACTCTACGTATAACAATTGAACAAAGATTACGAAACGGTATTTGCTAGTTTAGACAGAGGAATGGTTTGGAAGTTGGTGAGTCACTATGGATTCCCACAAAGTTTATTAACCTGATAAGAATAATGTATAACACACACACACAAAAAACAGACGCTCTTTTCTTTATAATAACCAACATTTTAAATTTATATTTTAATATATATGTTTTGGAAACATTTTAATAGAACTCCGCCGTGTGGGAATATCCATGTTGTAGTTTTTCTACGCCGTGTAGTTGGAGGCATTGGTTGCAAACTGTTATATCGCGAGTCTAGCGTTCACGTCAGAATCGTAAAGGGAGGATCGTAGGTTTTTCGCTAGGTGAAAAAAAAAAAAATATTTAAAAAAAACGCGTTGTGTATGACTGGTAGTTTGTCGGTTGCAGCATGGACTTGTTGGGTATTATGTTTATAATACGTTTGATAGTTTTAGACGTTGCGGTTTTTGTTCGTTTTACTTATTACATCTTTAATTATGGCGCTCGTTTCCTTCTCGCTTTTTGGAAGAGACGCTATTTATCCTGATTTTGACGTTAGCTGTTGAAGAATAGGCTCTATAACTAATGCCGTTGTTGCTATTCTTCTCGTAAATCTGTGCCTGTCACAGGCAACCTGCATCCACGTTGATCGTCTATCCTCTGTAAGATCATCCAAATGATGGACTGTCACCAACTCTTCGGCAAACGTCACCTAAAGTAATTTGAAATTTAAAAAAAATTAGAGTATTTTAATATTCTAAAAAAAAAATAAGCGATGGAGAGAGAATAAGATAAGACATGCTAACCGCCCGTGCGCTGCCGGGGACCGAAAGGGAAGTAAAGAATAGCGGCGCTGTACCCTACCAGGCATGTTCGTAAGAGGCGAGAAAGGAGGGTTAGGCATGGGACTGGCTATCCCATACTGTAAAAAAAATAAGCCGAAAAAACTTCACAAACATGAACAAGTCAAAGAAAGATAAAGTAAATCCGGCAACCAGGAAAGTGTAGGGCTCTCTGTCTAAGAGACGTATGACGCAATCCGGAGAAAGCCATAGGGAGTCCGGGTTGCCGACTCACCCTTTGTCTACCAGGAAATCATCCAGAATTGGCACCTGGAATGTTCGTACCCTTAACGAACAGGGAAAAGCGGCACAAGTGGCAGCAGAAATGACCAACTATAAGATAGATATTCTGGGAATGTGTGAAACAAGATGGCTGGGAGCGGAGAGAATAAAATTGAATACAGGGGAGATGATTTTATCATCAGGACACCAGGAACCAGGAGCACAACATAGCGAAGGGGTAGCTATAATGCTATCAAAGAATGCACAGAAGACACTAATAGAATGGGAGGCAGTGGGACCAAGACTGGTGAGAGCAACATTTAGAACAACCAAAAACAAAATAAAATTACACATTATACAATGCTATGCACCAACCAACGATAAAGATGACTCAGTTAAAGATGATTTTTATAAACAGCTACAATGCCAGATGGATGCAAGACGAGCCAAGGATATTATAATCTTGATAGGAGACCTAAATGCTAAGGTAGGATCAGACAACAGAGGCTTCGAAGAGATTATGGGAAAACATGGACTTGGAGATATAAACGAGAATGGAGAGATATTTGTGAATTTCTGCGCCCTTAATCAAATGAGCCTAGGAGGAACAATATTCCAACATAAAAGAATACACAAAGCTACATGGGTGTCACCAGATCATAGAACGGAAAACCAAATTGATCACATATGTATTAATAATAAGTTTAAGTCATCCTTACAGGATGTAAAAGTATATAGAGGGGCAGATATAGCTTCTGATCATCATCTTCTGTTAGCCAAACTTAAAATTAAATTGAAAAGGTATACTACAACGAATAAGGGTAGAAAGTATTTCAATGTAGGGTTTCTTAAAGAACAAGGAATTAAAGATAAATTCGCAGTCACAATATCAAACAAATACCAAGTCCTCCAACAACTAGAAAATACAATAAATATAGAAGATCATTGGAAACAGGTAAAAAATATATGGAAAGAGACATGCGAAGAAACACTGGGGAAAAGAGAACGCCAGAATAAGGCATGGATGACAGCAGAGACCCTGGATAAAATTAAAGAAAGAAAGAACAAGAAAGCAGACATAAATAAAAGCAAAACAAGAAGTAATAAAGCCAAGACACAGGAAGCTTACACAGAGGTGAACAAAGAAGTGAGAAGATGCATTAAAAGGGATAAGAGGAAATATATAGATGAACTAGCTAAAGAGGCAGAAGAAGCAGCAAATAAAGGGAATATGAAAGAACTGTACAACAGCACAAAGAAATTAGGTGGAAAATACAAACAGATCAACGCCTTTATCAAAGATAAGAAAGGAAATCTGCTTAGTAATATAAGGGAACAAATGGAGAGATGGAAGGAGCACTTTGAAGAACTTCTGAACAGACCCGGCTCAAATAATCCTCCAGATATACTACCAGCAGAAGAAGAATTACACGTTAACTGCGGAAAACCAAGCAAAGAAGAAATAATGAAAGCCATCAAACTATTAAAAGATGGTAAAGCCACAGGACCAGATGAAATTCCTTCGGAAGCCATCAAAGCAGATATTATCACCTCTACCAAGATGTTACATAATCTATTGGATAAAATTTGGGAGAGGGAAGAAATACCTAAAGACTGGAGAGAAGGTTATATGATCAAACTACCAAAGAAAGGAAGTTTACAGGAGTGCACAAATTATAGGGGAATTATGCTACTATCAGTGCCAGGAAAAATATTAGGCAGAATCATTCTGGAGAGACTAAAAGAGGCTATAGAGAAACACTTGAGAGATGAACAAGCAGGTTTTAGGAAGAACAGATCATGTGCTGATCAAATAACTACTCTACGTATAATAGTTGAACAAAGTTTAGAACTAAAATCCCCACTTTATATTGGATTCATAGATTACGAAAAGGCATTTGATAGTTTAGACAGAAGAATGCTTTGGAAGTTGCTGAGTCATTATGGAATCCCCATAAAGTTTATTAACCTGATAAAAACAATGTATGAAGGAACAAAATGTAGTGTGGTGCATGAAGGACAGCTTACAGAAGCATTTGAAATAAGAACAGGAGTAAGGCAAGGATGCCTTCTGTCTCCATTTCTCTTTCTACTGGCCATAGATTGGATTATGAAAATAACTCAAAACAACAGAAATGGGATCCAGTGGTCACTGACCAAACAACTTGATGATTTAGACTTTGCTGATGACATAGCTCTCCTATCACACAGCCACCAACAGATGCAAGATAAAATGAGTATATTAGATGAGAGATCACAACAGCTAGGACTAAAGATTAATAGAGATAAGACCAACATTATGAGAATTAATGCAGTTGGCAATAACCAAATAAAACTAGGAGAAATACCTCTACTAGACGTACAATCTTATATATATCTGGGCAGTAATATAGATAAAGAGGGAGGAACAGAAAACGATACCAAAATAAGGATATCAAAAGCAAGAGGAGCTTTCATTGCACTGGGAAACATATGGAAATCCAAAGAAATTAGGCTAAATACAAAAATACAAATGTTCAACTCCAATGTTAAGTCGGTTCTATTATATGGCTGTGAAACATGGAGAATAACAAAATTGACAATCACGAAGGTACAGACTTTCATTAATGGATGCTTGCGCAGAATAAAGGGATGGAAATGGGAGGACAAAGTCACTAACGTGGAATTATGGAAATGTACCGGTCAAATACCAGTGGATAAAGAGATACAGCGAAGACGATGGCGATGGATAGGACACACACTACGGAAGCCAACTGAGAGTATTACACAACAGGCCCTTTTTTGGAATCCCCAGGGGAAAAGACAAAGAGGAAGACCAAGGAATTCTTGGAGAAGACAGATAGAAGCAGAGATGAAGATGATGGGGAAGACATGGAATGATCTTAAAAGAATGGCAAAAAACAGAACGACTTGGAAAGTTTTTGTTGAGGACCTATGCTCCACCAGGAGCTAAAAGGTAAAAGAAGAAGAAAGAAATACAGCGAAGACGATGGCAATGGATAGGACACACACTACGGAAACCAACTGAGAGTATTACACAACAGGCCCTTTTTTGGAATCCCCAGGGGAAAAGACAAAGAGGAAGACCAAGGAATTCTTGGAGAAGACAGATTGAAGCAGAGATGAAGATGATGGGGAAGACATGGAATGATCTTAAAAGAATTGCAAAAAACAGAACGACTTGGAAAGTGTTTGTTGAAGACCTATGCTCCACTGGGAGCTAAAAGGTAGAAGAAAGAGACGTTTGATAGTTTTAGACGTTGCGGTTTTTGTTCGTTTTACTTATTACATCTTTAATTATGGCGCTCGTTTCCTTCTCGCTTTTTGGAAGAGACGCTATTTATCCTGATTTTGACGTTAGCTGTTGAAGAATAGGCTCTATAACTAATGCCGTTGTTGCTATTCTTCTCGTAAATCTGTGCCTGTCACAGGCAACCTGCATCCACGTTGATCGTCTATCCTCTGTAAGATCATCCAAATGATGGACTGTCACCAACTCTTCGGCAAACGTCACCTAAAGTAATTTGAAATTTAAAAAAAATTAGAGTATTTTAATATTCTAAAAAAAAAAATAAGCGATGGAGAGAGAATAAGATAAGACATGCTAACCTTGCGGTCGGTTTTTTGTAAAATACTCTGCTCACTAATATCCATAGCGCTCATCCCAATTAGCGTATTGCTTTGAGTTATTCTAGCTAGTTGCTTTATATATATATTTTTTTTCCTCTCTCTCTTTTGGAGAGGTAGCCTAAAGGAACACGATGGCTGGTAATTGATACAATTGTCCTAGATGTGGGCGAGTATTCTCCAGGCTCCGCTCGCTAAATAGAAACGTTGAGAGTGTTCACGGAATCTGTTAATAATTTACAGATATGGAACCTATCTAGCAGTGTTAACACTGTGGTTGACTGCCCGACCGACGCTAGTCGAATGAATATATTAAATCGTGTACGCGCCTTTTTTTACATAACCTGTTGCGTTTCGCGCTCGCTGGAGAAAATAATCATTAAACTCACGCGCGAACAGAATTGATTGGGTCATTATGTGCCACGGTAGGAGAAAATGACTGTTCGTTAATACCGCCAGCAAGATTTGCCAATATATATGTATGTATATATACCTACTTACGGTCCATATCTTAAATACGGGGCCCATTTACGTCCACGTAGATATAATAACTATTAACTTATTACTATTATATGTATATATACTCACCATAACTATGAAATAACTAACGTATCACTACTCCCTAATATGGTAGTTTCACTTCCGGAGTGGGCGTGGTCTATAGCCGGACAACACACACACACACTAGCTCCTATTGGAAGTCACTTTGGCGGGAAAAACTGATGTCCGTCACTCATGACTCAGTAATTATCCCTCAACTACCAATCCTCTTCATGCACTATACAAGCCCTATTCATATATACATATATATCATGACAGAAGCTCCACCACCACCACCACCTTCCACCATGGGAAAGTGGTGGTATCCTACTATATAACTCTTGTACTTCTTCTTCTTCTTCTTCTTTCCTTCCTCATCTGCCTTTCAGCGTCGAGGGAGATATAATTTGCGGTCTTTTGCTCTTCTGTTCGCCTCTGCTGCTGTTATGTTTCCTAGTGCTTCTAATATTCCATCGATCCATCTTTTTCGTGGTCGACCCTTGGGTCTGTTGTTCTCACAACGTTTGTTGAAGGCTCGTTGTGTTGTGTTTTGTTCTTTCTGCCTTGTCACGTGGCGAACCATTTTATCTGTTGTTTCCTTATATATTCTATGGCTGGGGCTATTCCTAGCTTTTTTCTCAGTTCTACATTTCTGATCTTATCTCTCAGACTGTTTCCTGTCATTCGTCTAACACATTTCATCTCTGTAGAGGTTATTTTTCTTATTGTTCTTGCATCTAGAGTCCAGGTCTGGCATTGGTAGCACAACGTTGGAATGAAGATTGTATTGTATAGTGCTCGTTTTGCCTCCAGAGTTATTTCCTTGTTGGACAATAGTGGTGATAACTGTCCGATGATTTGACAAGCTTTGTTGCATCTTGATTCTATCTCTGCTGTTTGGAATTGTCGTTTGTCATTAGACTTCCTAGGTATTTGAATTCCTCTACTTGTTTTAGTTGTCTGCCTTCTATAGTTATGTTGATGTTCTGTTTATTTTTGGCGACATTCATGACTTCTGTTTGTTGATGTTGATTTTCATGTTGTATTTGTTCCTAAGATGTTGAGTTTGTTTAAGTGTTCTTGTAGGTCTTCTATTGTTTCATGTATTAGTGCCTGGTCGTCTGCAAATAGAAGCTCGTTGATCTCCTCTGTCTCTGATGGGTTGGCTAGCTTGCATATATGGTCCATGTATGTAATAAACAGTAGGGGGGATAGTACGCACCCCTGTCTTACACCTGATCTAACTTCGAAGTGGTCTGTGTAGCCTGTTGCTGTTCTGACCCTGCAGCTGCTGTTGGCAGCTGCTGTTGACTCTTGTACTTGAAGGAGGAAATCTTTCCTCCTTCCTCCTACTCTTTGGTCAACTAAAAAAACAGGAGCATAACGTGCGCCTCCCACTACTCATGTAACAACAAAGGGAAATCACTAATTCAGACAGTTCGAGCAGCGCAAGAACGACAAAAGATATAACCACGACACCTTTTCGGTAATAGTGTGAAAGAGAAAAGAAGAAAAGATTATTACAAATAAGGTACTCATGTTTATTAAACAAATAGAACGAAAGCTGCACGGACACACTATAAATGATACTTCTAATAGAAGTCAAATTATAACACTATTTTTGTTACTACTATTCTATAAAAACTCAAGAGTGGAACACTTCGTATCGACTGCACTGGACAAGTGCTCTTTAGTCTCCAGTCTATATATATATATATATATATATATATATATATATATATAATTTTAATAATAATTACATGCAAGTGTCCTTTCTTCTCATGTCCTGTTGTGTTGTCTGTTCTCTTGTCCTGTTGTGTTGTCTGTTCTCATGTCATGTTGTGTTGTCTGTTCTCTTGTCCTGTTGTGTTGTCTGTTCTCATGTCATGTTGTGTTGTCTGTTCTCATGTCCTGTTGCGTTGTCTGTTCTCTTGTCCATTTGCGTTGTCTGTTCTCATGTCCTGTTGCGTTGTCTGTTCTCTTGTCCATTTGCGTTGTCTGTTCTCATGTCCTGTTGCGTTGTCTGTTCTCATGTCCTGTTGCGTTGTCTGTTCTCTTGTCCTGTTGCGTTGTCTGTTCTCATGTCCTGTTGCGTTGTCTGTTCTCATGTCCTGTTGCGTTGTCTGTTCTCATGTCCTGTTGCGTTGTCTGTTCTCATGTCCTGTTGCGTTGTCTGTTCTCATGTCCTGTTGCGTTGTCTGTTCTCATGTCCTGTTGCGTTGTCTGTTCTCATGTCCTGTTGCGTTGTCTGTTCTCATGTCCTGTTGCGTTGTCTGTTCTCATGTCATGTTGCGTTGTCTGTTCTCATGTCCTGTTGCGTTGTCTGTTCTCATGTCCTGTTGCGTTGTCTGTTCTCATGTCCTGTTGCGTTGTCTGTTCTCATGTCCTGTTGCGTTGTCTGTTTTCATGTCCTGTTGCGTTGTCTGTTCTCATGTCCTGTTGCGTTGTCTGTTCTCTTGTCCTGTTGCGTTGTCTGTTCTCATGTCCTGTTGCGTTGTCTGTTCTCTTGTCCTGTTGCGTTGTCTGTTCTCTTGTCCTGTTGCGTTGTCTGTTCTCTTGTCCTGTTGCGTTGTCTGTTCTCTTGTCCTGTTGCGTTGTCTGTTCTCATGTCCTGTTGCGTTGTTTGTTCTCTTGTCCTGTTGCGTTGTCTGTTCTCATGTGCCTTAATGTGGGAAGCAAAAAGATAGAGATCTTGACAAAGTGCTATAGTTTCTTTCACACATACCTGAAGTCGGATATGCTGGGTCGAAAGGCGAAGATGTCACAGGTTTCTATAAAAGCCTCACCACAAGGCAAGTATGCCTTCGTTTTGAGAGCGACAAGGAAGGACGCTGAAGAATAAACTTGCACTCAATAAACCACTACATTTTTTGACATTTTAAAATGATATGGGGTTTCTTGTTGGTGATGCGTCTATTTCACAGTTGTTTCTCCTTGATACCTTAGTTGAATTTTTCATTTTCATCTTTCAAAGAAGATGAATACATATACCTCTTTTATTACACGTTCAAAGTGATTAGAAAGAGCTGTATAAGAAAATGTCAAAATGTGTGGTTACACACTGAGTGTTGTATCTCGGATACTCTGATTTGCCAGTCTCGGATGTCTTTATTACAGCATTGACTACTAGAATATCATTCGTACAAATATATTTGAGGTTTTGAGTTATTTGCTGGTCATGATCATTGCACTCCGAACATGTCCAAAGGTGCTCAGATCCCCTCCTCAGCAAGTCTCGCAGTGTCCAGCGACTGACGACTCCAGTTCTGTGTTGGTTGACAAGTCTTCTTATACGCCCACTATGTTTATATAACACCCACACAAACATATTTACTGTAGCTAAAAGCCTCACGTCTTGTGTATGTGGTGTCACAAATTGAAACCACCTCCATAAAATAGCAATGTTGATAATGCGTGAAATGTACTAAGGAACGGTATAACTTCATTTGAAACTGTGCTAAGGCAAAACTTAGAAAATAAAAGATTCATGAAAAAGGCTGGAAAACCCTGTGGACCAGTGGACCTGACTTGTTCATTATGTGACCGCGTGTGTTTGTCAAACATTGGTAGAATTAGCCACGAGAGAAGCTGTTCGACAAAAACAAAACCTCAAAAAAAATACACAATAGCCTCCACTAGACCGTCTGACAAGACGAAAAGGGCCATATAATGTACTAAAAACTGGCAAAATACAAGAGAAGAGATACTGGATAGTTTTGTGTCACGGCATGGAAAACAGTCAACAGTAGAATTGATACGATGCACTGTGGATAGAAGATTGTGGAAGGACATGATCGCCTATGCCAACAGGTATGGCACATGATGATTATGGAATGTACTAAGGTTTAAACATGTTTACTTTATAAATAGTGGAAATGTTCCAAGGATAGGACTAAAATGTCATTTTGAGATGGAAACAAACAGCTGTGAATTACATTGCCTGCTGCCTGGTGTTAGAGAAGACCATCGTCAAAACATTTCTTTGCTGCTTCTCAACACAAACTCAGAATATGTGCTACACCTACTTTATTCTAGTGTCGTTACTCGTGTTTCTGTCTGGTTTTTTAAAATTTATTTAATTTATTGTGTCACAATATGTTACCGTGTATCTTTTTCCTTCACTGCTCATGTTTGACATTGAGAGTACAGTGTTGGTATACAGTGATAAGTATCAGTCAGCTCATTTTTATTCTGTTACATATTTTGGTGGTGGTGACCATTTATTTGTTTTACCGTATTGTAGCTAACGTTGCAGCTTCTGTTTTCATCATTCCTGATATATCGTTAACTTTATACTTCCATTTTCTATTTCTCCACATTCCACGTTTATAAAAGAGAAGATTTTCATTTCCCCTCTTCTTCCTATGATCTTTCATCTTCTCATGATGTGCCTGAAAAATGTTGATTGTTTCTTTCTGATGTTTCTTAGGAGTTCCATTTTTGTGTTGGCCTCTTTGAGAATTTCCTCGTTAATCTTTTTAGCTGTCCAGAGAAATGTCAACATTCTTCTGAGAAATCCCATCTCTGTGTCTTCTAATCGACTTTTCGTTTGTTTGTTTACTGTCCATGATATGCTTCCAAAGGTCATAATTGGCTCTATATAGCACCGGTGAGCTCTCGTTATTACTTCTGACATAGATTTGTTGCATAAGACGTTTTTCATTTTCTGAAATGCTCTTTTGGTCTGAGCTTTTCACGGGCGTAATGCCGTCCACATTACCACAATTATAATGTGCTGAAATTTCCGTAAAATTATAGTCACTAACACCATATTCCATATACGCCACTTGACGTGACGGGGCTCTTTACTTTTTTACATTTTTTACTCTGCTTTTTATTTCTGTGGTGCATCTTCCGTCTGATGTTATTATTGTACCCAAGTATTTGACGCGTTGCACTTGTTTCAGATTCGTCCTGTTTATTTTTATGCTGCATGATGGTGATGATTGTTTCTTTGATATAACCATTACTTCTGTTTTCTTACTATTCAGACTGAGACCTTTCTTGTTGCTTTCTTTTACTATTATGTCTATCATTTCTTGTAGTTCATTCTCTATATCTGCTATTAAGACTGTGTCATCCGCATATCGCAAATTGTTTATGTTGTGACCGTTGACTTCAATTCCTTTTTTGTCTACTATTGATCTTATATGTTCGCTGTAAAGTGAAAACAAATAAAGCGACAGACAACATCCTTTGTCTGACTCCTTGTTTTATATATTGGAATTGTCCTGTTTGGTTGCTAATTCTAATGACTGCTGTTTCTTGCCAGTACATGCTTTTTAAAATGCGCAGATTCTTACCATCGATGTTTAATTAACATCAATATTATATTACAGATGTCCAAAACGTTATTTCTGTATGTTTGTTTTCCATTTCTATCTCCTCTCGCCCTGACCATTTTATTTAAACTGACCACTGGTTTAACCTTCGCTTTGTCTAAACATCTCCTCATCTAGTCTCTAGAGCCTTAATGTTTCGACATGTATCACCGAGTACACTCACTATTCCTTACATGTTATCTGCCCATTACCGATAATTTCACGTAAATTATCTGCCTCTTTGTAAAGACATTAACGTAAACTACGCAGCCAGCTATAGATTTACATACCATTTCCGGCTGAGAGTGACGTTTTCAGCTACGCGAGCGGAGGTGGCTGTGGGTAGAGTGACGTTTTCAGCTACGCGAGCGGAGGTGGCTGTGGGTAGAGTGACGTTTTCAGCTACGCGAGCGGAGGTGGCTGTGGGTAGAGTGACGTTTTCAGCTACGCGAGCGGAGGTGGCTGTGGGTAGAGTGACGTTTTCAGCTACGCGAGCGGAGGTGGCTGTGGGTAGAGTGACGTTTTCAGCTACGCGAGCGGAGGTGGCTGTGGGTAGAGTGACGTCAGTCGTCTATATCTCCTAGATTTGGAAACGTCACGGTAGCTGGTGGCTTTTCCGGTTTTTATGTTATACTCGTGGGCCTTATGTCTATATATATATATATATTTAGAGCCCCGTCACGCCAAGTGGCGAATAGGAAATATGGTGTTAGTGACTATAAATTGTACAGACCTTCGGAACATGATTTTTGGGGTAAGGTGGTCGGTATTACGCCCGTGCCGCTTTACTTTCCCAGAAAAAAATCCAGTACCCATGAAAGGCTGGGTGAACCGGACCCCGTCGGTTGGGATCGAACTCTACCCCTTGTCCTTTTTAGTCCAGTTCACTAACCACTGAGCTATCGCGGCTCCCTCTGACCACTTGTGCCTAAGCCTAACTATTTGGCAGGAAATGATGGAGATTTGGGGAACAGGCAAATAAATGAAATGCTGCGGTAAAGCGGTACGGAACAGATGGTGGGGCGTAACATACACTCCTACCAGTATGGTGACAACTTTACAAAAAATAACAATGCAAAGACTATAATAATTAAAAAAAAAGACTATAATAACAAAAATACTAACATGGGCGATAACATCAAAAGATAGACAAGTCAGGCTATGACAATCTGCACTATCAAAGCAAGAGGCCGAGCAGAATGATGCTCCATGGTAGCCATCCTTTGATGCGTAGACGACACTTAAATTTATATTTCCATTTTTTTTTATTAATTTTTTTTTTTTTGGCTTTCAATACAAATCTCTGTGTGTTTGTATTTTTTGTCCTGCTCATGGTCTATTGAGCCGAAACGTTGTTCTACTTTGTGTTGTCTACCACGTATTATGTAAAGCTTTAAACAACCCGTTTTTTTTCTTTTGTGTACTTCTTACAATTAGTTTTACTGCAGCTTCGAATGTGTATGCATTTCTTTGCTTTGACCCTGAAGGTGTCACACCAGTTGGGGTTAATTTTGTGGTTCTCTCTGCTGCCCTTTGACCTTGCTAAAGTAGGACAAGGGCTAACCGATGACCTTAAACTAGCAACTACTAAAAGCTAAATGGTAAACGAAGAAGCAGAACAAAATGTATGCCACATCTCTCTTCAGGTCGCATGTCCTTTGTAGAATGTTGCACTCAACACAGCCCGTCTGAAAAAATCTCTGTCTCTAGCCAGATCTCCCACTTCTTCTGTTGTCATGTTCAATGTCTTCTTAGTGTCTTGAAACCATCTTCTTCTTGGTCTGCCCCTGATGCGTTGCCCAGAAACCACGCCTTTCATTGTTGTTCTTTCCAGCCTGCTGTGTCCTTTGACGTGGTCATTGTATTTTAATTCCCTCTGTAGATTGGTGTTTATAAGCCAGTTCTTATCAATGTTTAAGTCTTTTACTATGTCTTCATTGCTCTGTTTCAATATCCAAAGTATCTTTAGGATTTTTATGAACCATCTTGTTTCGAATTAATCAATTTTCTTCTTTGCTGTTTGCGAGATTGTCCATGATTCACAACCATATGTTGCCATTGGGAAGATATATACCCTGAGGCATTTTAATTTTACTGTCTTGCTGGTATTGTGCCACAAGTTCTTCATGGCTGGCATCTAAATTTTGTGTTGCTATTGCTAATCTTCTTTTGATCTCTTTCTGACAGACTCCATTGTTAGTTACTACAGATCCCAGATATTCATATTTTGTTACAATTTCAAGTTCTTCACTGTTGGTGATGATTTTGAGTTGGCTTTTTGGTTGTTTTTTTTGTAATGAACATTTTCATAGGCCTTGCATGCGGAAACGTCAGTATTTTGTTGTGTTTCCCATTTTGTAAAACTGTTACCAAACGCCTGTATGAGTGTACGTTACACCCAACTACTAGCTCCTGCTGCTAGCTTTACCGCAACACTGCAATTATTTACCTGTTTCAGACATTACCTTAGTTTGTGTTTAGATAGAGGCGTTGCTCTACGCTACACTGCACCACTTCGTCCGTCCTCCATATCTACTCTCGGGTACTCGATATTCTTCTAGTCAGTTCTTTGAGCTTTGTGTTTGCACACTGACCTATTTTCGGAATCTTCTGTTACTGCGTGCTGTGTGTGCACATTTCCAATTTTGTACACGTACACGTTCCCCGTGCGCACTTACATTCTATTTTTTTCCTTTTTGACATATCAGAGTATACAGGAAAGACTTTTTATTTTTAATTTTCCTTTCATTTCTTCGTCTAGTTTAAATTTCTCTTATTTATTAGTATTTTTTTTTTACAATTTTAAATGCATATTTGTATGTCTGTTGAATGTTTGTTTCTGCTGGAGGCTTGTTGAGCCGAAACGTCGTTCTGGTTTGTGTTGCCCACTTGTTAACTCGTGTAGCTTTAACGATACCGTTTTCTTTACACTTTTTTTCAATTTTTTCTATATCTATTTTTTTTTTTTTTTGTCATTTCTCCTTTGCTCTTCACTATGTATCTTTTTATACTCTCCTTTGTCTGTTTTAATCCTTGTGCACTGTTTGAGAGGAGGTGTGTGTCATCAGCGTATCTGAGGTCTGGAATTATGTTGTCATTTATTATGATAGGGTCGAACTTCACAAATCTCACATGGTTTCTGACATTTCTCATGATGTTCTCAATATTTCCTCAAAACCAATGAGCTCTTGATTACTCCAACCTCCGCTTCTTACGCCTCTGAAAATAGTTCCATTGACCTAACGTGAACATTTAAAACATGTCGTCTTGTACCCAGGCGAGCTAATGGGGTCTCGTGATAACAATAATAATTTGCGGTGTAGTAATACACTTATCCATGGAGAGAAATGGTAATTAGGTGATTGGTCGGAACGTGATTGTCAAATCACGTGTTGCCTGGCCAGGCGTGGCAGGTTGTAGAATGTGGGCGGGTCCTCGTGTGCTGCCGGTTGGGGCATTATGTCTACAGCAGGAGTTAGCAGAATCTGGTTGAAGGTAATCTTGATAGAGAGAAAGAGAGAGAGAGAGAGAGAGAGAAAAGAGAGAGAGAGAGAGAGAGAGAGAGAGAGAGAGAGAGAGAAAGACATTGTAGAACGAGTGTGGCAGACTGGGGGACCAGGTCACTAAATTTAAATGTGGGTATATAGTCTATTCATGACTATAAAGAGTTCTTAAATGTTATGTAGAGCCAGGCTTAACATATGGACGTGAATCATGGACAATAGGACAACAGACAAGAAAATCACTGGAGTCTGTATAAATGTGGTTTTACAGATGAAAGTTGAGAATACCATGGACAGCTAAGAAGAGTAATGAAAACGTTCTGAAAGAGGCCAAAGCAAAAAGAGAGCTAATTTCCAATATTAGGAAGAAACAATCGTCATTTTTTTGGCCATGTAATGAGAAGAGAACAACTGGAATATATTGTAACAACCGGGAAAATTGAGGGAGAAAGAGATAGAGGGAAGCAAAGAGAAAAGATACCAGACAGCTTAAGAGAATGGCTTGGCAGAAGGTCAACAACAGAAATGATAAATAACTGTCGTGATCGAAAGTTGTGGAGAGACATGATCTCCTATGTCAGTAGGCCCGGTACTTGATGATGATGATGATGATGATGATGATGATGATATGGTCTATAAATGTGTGAAGGAATGAACGGATGAATTCATATATATATATATGATGAATTAATGAAGAAATATATGAAAAGAATTATACATTATTGGATATATTAATTAATTAATTAATGTTTATTTTTTATTAAAGAATTTTTATGTGAACAGATATTTCAATAAATATGTGAATTGTGCATGAGTGAATGACTGAAAAAGTATATGAATAAATGGTTTAAAAGGGAAGGAAGGGAGGGATTAATGGAGAAAGGGAGGTAGGTAGGAAGGAAGGAAGGAAGATGGAGGGAGGAAGGGAAGAAATGACAGGAAGCGAGGGAGGGACGGACTGGAAAGAAAGAAGAACTGAAAGGAAGGAGGGAGGAAGAAAGGAAGGAAGGATCGTATATGTGAATGAATTAAATATGTGTGACTGAATTTGGGGATAAATAAATATTTGAATGAATGTGTGAATAAATGAAAGAACGAGACATTAAGGGGCATGTTACTCGTCAATGGTTATCAATGAGAGCCACGCTGTTATCGTTTCCCGTAAAAATATGTTCTGAAATAACTAATAAGACCAACATCAACTTAACAGTATATCATGTTCTCGTTGTTAGGATCATCATCATTACTGCACACCGGACGAACACATAGGTGCGCGATATCCCCCTCAAGAACCTTGAGATAATGCGAGGAGAATCCTGACCCACGTGCACGAACTCCATAGCACGGCCTGGGATCACCGGTGTGGCCAGGTTTCTACTAACAGCTTTGCCATGACAGTGGCCATATTTATGGCCAACTTTTTTTTCTATTTCAACCGCCAAGGGGTTTTTAACGTGCCCGAGTGCACACGGAACTTCAAGCTTATTGCCGTTATCCGAGAGGGTTATACATGGGACCTCACGTCCCAAGAGATAAGAGGAGGGTAACGTTATAAAGCACCCACGGATTAAGGTTTGCTTTTATCCTATTTTTGACACATCAGCACCCCGTCTGGGGAGCTTAGAACTCCTACCTGTCCTTAAGCAGACCTCGTACTTCTAGACTACACAGTCCCAACTTCCCGCATCCTTCCCCACACAAAGGGAGACAAATGCATATGCTGCAATTAGAAAAAAAGGATGTTCAGCTGTCGAGGAGGATGATGGTGTGTTAAAGATTGACTTGCGAAGTGATCGAAAAAGAGAAAGTGTTATAGATTGGGAAATATGTTGAGATCATCATTATCATCACCAAGTACCGGGCCTGCTGGCGTTGGTGATCATGTCTCTCCACAACTTTCAATCACGGCAGCTATTTATCATTTCTGTTGTTGACTTTCTGCCAAGCCATTCTCTTAAGATTGTCTGTTATTTTTTTTCTTTGCTTCCCTCTATCTCTTCGTCTCTCAATTTTCCCAGTTGTTACAATATATTCCAGCTGTTCTCTTCTCGTTACATGGCCAAAAAATAATGATTGTTTCTTCCTAATATTGGAAATTAGCTCTCTTTTTGCTTTGCCCTCTCTCAGAACATCTTCATTACTCTTCTTAGCTGTCCATGGTACTCTCACTATTCTTCTGTAAAACCCCATTTCTACAGACTCCATGTTGAGATAGAGAAAGATAAACCCATTGGAATATATGTCGAGGTAGAGAAAGTATAACAAATTGGGCGATCTGTTGGAATATATGTTGAGATAGAGAACGTATTACAAACTGGAAAATATGTTGAAATATCTGTTGAGATAGAGGAAGTATTACCTATTGGAATATCTGTTGAGATAGAGGAAGTATTACCTATTGGAATATCTGTTGAGTTAGAGGAAGTATTACCTATTGAAATATCTGTTGAGATAGAGGAAGTATTACCCATTGGAATATCTGTTGAGATAGAGAATGATGCTGCTGTTATGGCAGGATAATGTTTACATTCTGTCTCTTTTTATGTTTCCTTTAACTGTTCACATATATTTTCTTACTCTTTCATTTGTCCATGTCTCTACACAACGTCCATCACTTTATATTGATCACTCTCCTTCTCTTCGTCCCTCTCTCTCTCTCTCTCTCTCTCTCTCTCACTCGTTTTCTTAAACACAATCATTATGCTGCTTTACATGTCTCTTAATCACATACTCTCTTACGCATTCAACTCTTTCATCTATCCGAACTTTTTGTTTGAATATTCTGCTCTCTGTCTCTCCATCTCTGCATGGGACAGCTGATAGAAAGATACCGGCCATTCAACCACTAACCAGTGTTTCGTTATTTCTCTGCCCTTGTCTCTTTTGTTCTTCTTAGCTCTTTTATTTCTCTCTGTTTTGCCATTTTTCACTCTCATTTCTCTCTCTCTTGTTTTGTGTTTTATTATATCGAATTTCGGTTCATTTTTTTTTCTCATTATATCATTATATTATATATTATATATGTATGTCTTCTGGCCCTTTGTTCCCCTCCACACTTTTTATCCATTGCTACAAAACGTTAATGCTTTCTATCACATTATATCTGGTCGCTATAATATTACACACCATGACTCATCATCATCGTTGAGTCATCTCCGCATCGAAGGTGATCTACCATGAAAACGCCATTCCGCTCTGTCTCGTGCTTTGATGGTGCATGTTGTCGTAGGCTGACTTGTCTATCTTTTGATGTTACTCATCCATGTTAGTCTTGGTCTGCCTCTATTACCGGGTATTTTCCCTTCCAAGATTACTTTTGGTAGTGTTGCTGTATCTTTTAACATGCCCCCAAAAATCTCATTTGTTTTGTTTTTTGCTTATAGTTATTGTTCGTCGAAGGCCCCGGCATCACTTCAAACAAATCAAAATCCATAATTGCTCAACCGCCCGTACCAGTGGAATCATCCGGATTAAAACCCATCTCATTTAAGGATCCAAACAAGAAAAGGCAACTGCAGTCCCTATTATAGCAGCTATAGCACACGCCAAAAGATATAAGACCGAGCGGCACCGAAAGTGAACGCAGCTGAACTGTTCTTCGTCATACGATACCATCTTTCATCGAAAGCAATCCGAATATTGAATAACTATGTGGATGAAAAACACAGCTCACGGTGTGCACAGAGCACTAAACTCAGTAGCTCCGACAGGAAGCCGGACTTGGAATATGAGGGAACTGCAACAAGGAACACTTTTCAGACTGAGCCTCAATTGTTCCAGCTGCCTATCCGCCATATTGACCGGAAGTCTCTGTCGTGCTTGAATTATGTTTAGTATCTCTTTTATTGTAGGAGGTGCGCGTGGCCGTGCGGATAAAACCACTGTTCCGCTAGCTGAAAAGCTGACGTACGGTGTTCGAAGCCCGTGGTAGACAGAAAGGATTTTTTCTATCGGGGGTGAAATAAAAATCCTGAGTCTCACACGTCGTGGCGACTGCTTGACCAAGCGGCCTGTATCCCTCTGGTTCTATCGTTGCCCCCAGACATACACCAGCAATGGTACTATGTGTCGTAAAGATAGTTTTATTTATTTATTTTTTTTAAATCTCTTTTATTTTTAGTTTTTTAAGACTCAATCGTTTGTTTTCTTTACTTTCCATCCAATTTTTCTATAAATCCACATGTCCAAGGATTCTATATTCTGTTCTTGATATTCCGACTAATTAATCTCTTCTCTCCTTTTATGACCCAGTATTTATGCAACTCGACCTATTTTCCTTATCGTATCATCATTTCTGAATAAATCCCTTCTTGATATCGAGTATCAAACAACAACCACTTGTCATGATGTTCATAAAACGTACAACCACATACACTCAACAATACTACAAATAAAAAAGACGTATTAATTTAGTCATAATTGATAATAATGATTCAGTTATTCACAAAACATGAAAGCAAACACAATGAAAGACACGACAAGAAACAGCACAAGAAAATAACAGAGCAAAAATCATATAAACAATAAGGCTGGCCGGTTGTTTAAAGTGTTGACTCTCGCACATTTTTAAAAAGAAACATAATCAAACTGTTGGAAATTATATGTTATATGGTGACATATTGACTTGAGACAAAGCACCAACATTTTGAGGAAATCCAGAATTTTCTAGTAACTGTATGTCCTCATCTAGATCATGTTATTGTGATATCTCCACAGACAAGTCTTCACGGGACACGAGGTGGTAGACAAGCTAGAAGATTTCAATTAAGATATTGCTGTTAAAGAACTCAAATTGGAACCTGAAGGCAATGTAGCTGAAAGAACAGAACTTGAAGCCGTCAGCGACTCATAGCTGATTGATTGCTTGCACCAAGATCGGTGAACCAGAACCATCCTCATCGATGTGCCTCTAGAAACAGACTAACCATTCTAGTCTGATCAGACAATTAGGGATCGAAGAGGGAAGGCAAAACGGTGCTGAAAGATGTCGTGTTAAAGTCGGATGTGTTGAGCTGAAAAGTGCAAATAAACCAGAAAACATCACTTCTGCGCCCAGTCAAGTAGACCCGATGGCTGGAGAAGAAATACTCGTCGCGCTTCAAACCAGATCGGCGTGGGTTCCAATCCTGCTGGAGTCCGTTTTTTTTGTTTTCTGACGTGGGTAAAATAAAAACTCAGATCCGAACATCTCGGGGCGACAGTTCAGGACAAGGGGCCTTTATTCTCCGATCCTATTTGCCCCCCCCCCCCCCCTTTTCCCTTGCCAGATCGCAGTAATGGAATAATGCCGTAAGGACGGGCTTCTTTTTTTAATTATAAGAGGACGGATGACAGAGAGAACTATCATTTCCTTTAGTAGCCATCGGACGAAGAAAGATAAATGTGCACCCTGAGAAACAAAGTAGCTTAGAGCATAATGCCAGGAGCAGGAAAAGGATTTCTGTTGATAGTGATCCTTTTACTAGCAGCAGATTTACAAAGCGAGATAATACGTTTGTACTAACGACTATTGAAAGACCTTGTATTAACCACATGGTGGCTCCCGGGTCTTCATGTACGCAGCGTTTTACTATGGTAGAGAGGAGCCTGTTCTTTCAATGAAAAGATAAAATTAAAGGAAACTGTCACGGCCAGTGTCTGGTGTATAGTGGAAATAGGGTGTTGGTGCCATTTTTTTTTATTTCTAGACCATTGGCGTGGTTTTAGGATATCCTAGTCAGTCGCTGGTTCCATCTTCTCCCAGAAAAAAATGTAGTATCCATTTAAGGATGGGTTTGTCCAGTCGTGTCTTATTCACAATCTAGTACCCATTTAAGGATGGGTTTGTCCAGTCTTGTCTTATTCACAAATCTAGTACCCATTTAAGAATGGGTTTGTCCAGTCTTGTCTTATTCACAAATCTAGTACCCATTTAAGGATGGGTTTGTCCAGTCTTGTCTTATTCACAAATCTAGTACCCATTTAAAAATGGGTTTGTCCAGTCTTGTCATTTCCTCAATGCCAAAGCATGATACTTTTATTTTTTTTCTGACTTCTAAATCAACTTTGCTGCGGCTCTACATCATTATATTCGTTACCATGTCTATTCCCACAATTCTTTGTCACATACTTTCCTCTTGTTTATTTTGACAACCGTCATCAGATAACCAGATTCATTCACTCAACTCCATAGTTTATATAACTTTTAACCCTTAACATCCGAATTATTTGCATGGTATCCATTCAAGTTTACTTTGAGCCGATAGAAGCATTTCAACTGTTACCTGACATTTCGATTACCATTGTTTGCAACTGTAATCCAATCCAGTATTTCAACGGCATTGACCTTGGTTTGAAGGAAACAAAATAAAAAGTGAAGGCGTAAGGACGAATTGATATACAAGTTGTCCGTGACCTTGGAGCCGTGGTAGAGCAGCGGTTTGTTTAGTTTAGTAGTTTAGTTTAGTTTAGTTTAGTTTAGTTTAGTTTAGTTTAGCTTAGCTTAGCTTAGTTTAGTTTAGTTTAGTTTAGTTTAGTTTAGTTTAGTTTAGTTTAGTTTAGTTTAGTTTAGTTGAAAGATCATCTTCATTGTTCAACTGACAATAGCAGTGGTTACTGAACTAGTCAAATGAGGGCAAGTTGGAGATTTGGTCCCGAATGATACATTCTTGTTTCACTCGGCCTTAAATGAATATCACATTTATCTGGGAAAGAAATGCGGTATGGCGTAATGCTGTCATTAGTAAAAAAAATATGCCAATAGAAGATAAAAGAAGACAGCATATACTAACATCATGTTCCATACACGATCCGAGTCATTACGGGATTTATCTTTCTTCTTATAACTCTGGCCTATGATTCCAAAATGGAGCTAAAGGAATTTGATTGATTGATTGATTGATTGACTAATTGTATGATTGCAGTTTTAGTTCAATGTCGTAGTATTGATGATAGGATTCTCTTAATCCCAATAGATGACAGATTTATTTCCCTTATTAGGGTCGTGTAATTAATTCTGTCTTATCAACCACCGCGCACATTATGTCCTATACCTTTTTTGTACGGCTGTCTGGAGACCTTGTGGGAGTGTTCGTTATACCCCAGCACTGGCCCTTTATAACCAGCAACGTTTGTTCTCCAATTTCCAGTAGTGATTAGTCAATAACAGAATATAATTTAGCGGGTCTACTCTCTGTGTTGGATAAATCATGTGTGATAAGTCTATGACAGAATATCATTGTTGGGGGTCTACTCTCATTATTTAGAAATTAGAGAAATCACCAATCAACCACAATACATGTATATATCTTCAGTAATCAAGAAAAGACGATGGTCATATGTTGGACATGTAATGAGGAGAGATAATAACCGAATAGCAAAGCAAGCACTCATGTGGGAAACAACAGGTAAGAGGAAAAGAGGAAGACCCAGAGAGACACTGAGAAGAACGTTGATCAGAGAGGCAAGAGCAGTAGGAATCGGCTCCCACAATGAGGTAGAGTTGCTTGCACAGAACAGAGACAAATGGCGAAATTTTATAAAATATCTTTACAAGGATTGAAAACTACTAAATAAAAATTTAGAAAAGAGAAAGAGTGTAGCTGGGTCTATGCCCTATCGGCCGGCTACGGCTCGAAAGGTCAATAGATAGATAGATAGACTCTCATTAAAACTGATGACTTTCACAGGCAAAACTCATGATACATAAATCTCTAATTTAAAACAAAGAAACAATATCTAATTTATCAAAATTGTATTGATTGAATACTGTATCCAGTATTAATTAAATCGAGCCCAAAGCGAGGGAAACAATGATTTGACTAATTTTAAGGGAGTAAATTAAAAAATAAAAGAAGCTTAGTTACCGATAGTTACTCCAGATAGACTACTTTATTTTTCAATTTTTCAAATCATGAAAATTAAATGTAAAATTAGAGAAAGCGCAATTAAATAAATTGGTTAGAATCAGAATCGTTAAACTTAATATATTCGCTGTTCATATCACATATATTATGTTCACATACTTATTTTGTGTTACATTGCGTACGCCAGCAGTATATCAACGCCTAACGAGACTGAATTTTGCCTGGATATCACTTTTTTGTTCTTCTTCACACCAGCAGCCGTTTGCTCAGGTGTCCCTCGCCATACATGCAGATATTCTCCCTTAGGTACTCTACATTTTTATTATATTGTTGAGGGTTTTTGACTTTTCTAGTAAATCTTTCCTATCATTTTTGCCCGGATATCCGCCACTTTTTGAGCTACCCTTTTCAATATCCAAATGCCAAGCGTTCCTTACTTTTAACGTGCGCATAACGCACACGGGACCTCCTGTATATTGACTTTTTTTCTAGAAATATAGACATCTGTTCTCACAGCCAAGATACCAAGAGCAGGGAAGCAACGAAGAAACCACGGATTAGAAGAAAAAAAAATCCCCATCACCAATGGCAAGATTCAAACCCGGAACATCACTGTCCAAAGGCTGACGTTTTACTTTTGTCCATCCAGTCCCTCTAGGAATCACAAATCTATTATTGTGTCCTTATTAGCCAAGTCTACCTTGTTCTTACTTATTAGCCAAGTCTACCTTTTTTCTTACTTATTAGCCAAGTCTACCTTTTTCGTACTTATTAGCCAAGTCTACCTTTTTCTTACTTATTAGCCAAGTCTACCTTTTTTCTTACTTATTAGCCAAGTCTACCTTTTTTTTTCCTTATTAACCAAGTCTACCTTTTTTCTTACTTATTAGCCAAGTCTACCTTTTTCTTACTTATTAGCCAAATCTACCTTTTTCTTAAAACAATCTTCCTGGATAATTATAGAAGGTAAAAACAAAACACAATGAATTCAAATATAAATAATTTACAATTATATGCTTTTTCCCCCAACAGTTTAGAAACAAAAGAATTGAGTATAATACACATTTGAACGCTATGAGTCATGTACAGTTTTGACAATCGTTCTATTGTCAGAAATATCACGAGGTACGTTTTTTTTTTAATCATGTTCGGTTTTACAGACGAGTCTCAGATACAGACGCATGCGATGTTAGCATTTCCCTTTTCCAGCGACATTTTAGTGGGAAAACCATAACGCGATTGCTGGTGTCTTCCTGGCTGTTGCTGTCGCTGCTGATAGAGCTGTTCCTTCTATTGCTGTTCGTGCTAATGCTGGTAAAGCTGTCTGAGGATGAAGACTCCCAAGCTGGCGTGGAGCGGTTGCTGTAGTCACTAGTTAGGTCAAGCGCACCTGACATGTCTGTTCTCAAAGAAGTGTCCACGCACCCGGTTTGAGAACCTCTCGAGTTTGGCCTTGAACAAGCTGAAATCCTTCCGCTAGCCATCGAGCTAGAGCTGCTTCCAATTGAGTCAGCTCGTCTACGTCCAGCTGAACCTAAAGTGTGACTCAACGCAGTGACCCTTCCAATACTGTAAACCCGCGAGTCATCACCTGACCTGACGTCATCTGATCCTGAACTCTGCTGCTCATCCTCCAGCTTGCTCGACGACTCCTCGGTGGATGAATATGGAGAAACTTGACCTCGCGTGCACGTCTTTTCTCTGGAGGACGAAGCATCAGACGATGATCCCTCCTCCTCGCCGTAACGCCTTCGAAGAGCAGCCATTTCATGCTTCAGTTCAATGTTCTCTTTCTGCAGTTCCAGAAGTTTAGTCTCCATCAACTTCTCCATCGCTTTCCTCTTAACTCTCGATTTTCGAGCCGAGTCATTATTCTTAAGACGCTTGCACCAGTAGTTGCCGTCTTTCTTGCTGTCAGGAACGAACTCTCGCTTCGCCCTCTGATGCGAGCTCGTTGAAAGTAGATCGACATCACCAAATTCACGAGTAATGGTGTTTTTAGACATAACCTCAGGCACAGTAAGTTTTCCATCGCTGCTACTTTTATGAGTGGCACTAATGCTAGTTAACGACGTTGACGAAGATGTTGATAACGGATGATGCTCCAGCGGGGGCATATGAACCAAGTCCATGGTTTTATTGACACTGTTTTGGAAGTTCTGACTCGATTTCCGGCATTGGTACGATGTCACAAACGAACTAAAAAGTTCCTCGTTTTTGTACTTAATATGATCAAGGTCAAGGGGAATGTTATGACATGCTCTGCGCTTCTGTTCACGAGAGGACAGGCTCATATCAACCGGTTGATCTGTGTCTGTTAAATCCATCTCAAGCTCTTGCTTCACCAACGTCTTGGATCCAGGGTAGACCGAGTGGTAAAACTCGGGTGTTGCGTACATCATTTTTGCTGTTTCAACCGAAAAGTTGAGGGTTTAGTTCACAAATTGTCGCTTCTCTCTTGATTCAAATGAAGAAATTCTGTGGAAGATAAAAATGATGCATTAATAATTAAAAGAAAATACAATATAATGATTTGTTCAGTTTTCATTTGTTTGATTTATCCACATAATTATTCTTCAGATTGTATTTATCTATATAATTAATGTCCAGAGTGTATTTATCTATCCAATGAATGTCCAGAGTGTATTTATCTATATAACGAATGTCCAGAGTGTATTTATCTATACAATGAATGTCCAGAGTGTATTTATCTATACAACGAATATCCAGAGTGTATTTATCTATACAATGAATGTCCAGAGTGTATTTATCTATACAATGAATGTCCAGAGTGTATTTATCTATACAATGAATGTCCAGAGTGTATTTATCTATACAATGAATGTCCAGAGTGTATTTATCTATACAATGAATGTCCAGAGTGTATTTATCTATACAATGAATGCCCAGAGTGTATTTATCTATACAATTAATGTCCAGAGTGTATTTATCTATACAATGAATGTCCATTGTGTATTTATCTATACAATCAATGTCCAGATTGCATTTATCTATACAGTGAATGTCCAGATTCGCCCGTGCGCTGCCGGGGCCCGAAAGGGAAGTAAAGAATAGCGGCGCTGTACCCTACCAGGCATGTTCGTAAGAGGCGAGAAAGGAGGGTTAGGCATGGGACTGGCTATCCCATACTGTAAAAAAAATAAGCCGAAAAAACTTCACAAACATGAACAAGTCAAAGAAAGATAAAGTAAATCCGTCAACCAGGAAAGAGAAGGGCTCTCTGTCTAAGAGACGTATAGACGCAATCCGGAGAAAGCCATAAGGAGTCCGGGTTGCCGACTCACCCTTTGTCTACCAGGAAATCATCCAGAATTGGCACCTGGAATGTTCGTACCCTTAACGAACAGGGAAAAGCGGCACAAGTGGCAGCAGAAATGAACAACTACAAGATAGATATTCTGGGAATGTGTGTGAACAAGATGGCTGGGAGCGGAGAGAATAAAATTGAATACAGGGGAGATGATTTTATCATCAGGACACCAGGAACCAGAGCAACATAGCGAAGGGGTAGCTATAATGCTATCAAAGAATGCACAGAAGACACTAATAGAATGGGAGGCAGTGGGACCAAGACTGGTGAGAGCAACATTTAGAACAAACAAAAACAAAAAAAATTACACATTATACAATGCTATGCACCAACCAACGATAAAGATGACTCAGTAAAGATGATTTTTATAAACAGCTACAATGCCAGATGGATGCAGACGAGCCAAGGATATTATAATCTGATGGGAGACCTAAATGCTAAGGTAGGATCAGACAACAGAGGCTTGAGAGATTATGGGAAAACATGGACTTGGAGATATAAACGAGAATGGAGAGATATTTGGGAATTTCTGCGCCCTTAATCAAATGAGCCTAGGAGGAACAATATCCAACATAAAAGAATACACAAAGCTACATGGGTGTCACCAGATCATAGAACGGAAAATCAAATTGATCACATATGTATTAATAATAAGTTTAAGTCATCCTTACAGGATGTAAAAGTATATAGAGGGGCAGATATAGCTTCTGATCATCATCTGCTGTTAGCCAAACTAAAATTAAATTAAAAAGGTATACTACAACGAATAAGGGCAGAACGTATTTCAATGTAGTTTCTTAAAGAACAAGGAATTAAAGGAAAATTCGCAGTCACAATATCAAACAAATACCAAGTCCTCCAACAACTAGAAAAACAATAAATATAGAAGATCATGGAAAAGGTAAAAGATATATGGAAAGAGACATGCGAAGAAACACTGGGGAAAAGAGAACGCCAGAATAAGGCATGGATGACAGCAGAGACCCTGGATAAAATTAAAGAAAGAAAGACCAGAAAGCAGACATAAATAAAGCAAAACAAGAAGTAATAAAGCCAAGACACAGGAAGCTTACACAGAGGTGAACAAAGAAGTGAGAAGATGCATTAAAAGGGATAAGAGGAAATATATAGATGAATTAGCTAAAGAGGCAGAAGAAGCAGCAAATAAAGGGAATATGAAAGAACTGTACAACAGCACAAAGAAAATAGGTGGAAAATACAAACAAGATCAACGCCTTTATCAAAGATAAGAAAGGAAATCTGCTTAGTAAATAAAGGAACAAATGGAGAGATGGGAAGGAGCACTTTGAAGAACTTTGAACAGACCTGGCTCAAATAATCCTCCAGATATACTACCAGCAGAAGAAGAATTACACGTTAACTGCGGAAACCAAGCAAAGAAGAAATAATGAAAGCCATCAAACTATTAAAAGATGGTAAGCCACAGGACAGATGAAATTCCTTCGGAAGCATCAAAGCAGATAGATTATCACCTCTACCAAGATGTTACATAATCTATTGGATAAAATTTGGGAGAGGGAAGAAATACCTAAAGACTGGAGAGAAGGTTATATGATCAAACTACCAAAGAAAGGAAGTTTACAGGAGTGCACAAATTATAGGGGAATTATGCTACTATCAGTGCCAGGAAAAATATAGGCAGAATCATTCTGGAGAGACTAAAAGAGGCTATAGAGAAACACTGAGAGAGAACAAGCAGGTTTAGAAGAACAGATCATGTGCTGATCAAATAACTACTCTACGTATAATAGTTG
>JAVIAB010000160.1:65324032-65436532 GCA_032433765.1 Megaustenia siamemsis
AATAGATGGTGGAGGAAGAGGTGGAGAATGAGAAGAAGGAGGTGGTGGAGATGGAGGAGTAGAAGGAGGAGGTGGAGGAGGAGGTGGTGGTGGCGGAGGAGGAGGAGAAGAAGAAGAAGAATCATATATGGTTGTGAATTCTCATCTCAATTTCTATCCTTGTGGTTTTCACCGAACTTGGCTTCTGCAAATACCGATTTTACTACAAACCTTTGAATGACCATTGCAGCCTAATAATATAACACAGAAGACAGGTCGAATAAGCCGTGCCACGCCAGGCTTAAAGTCAGCCACAATGTGTGTAGCGGTTAGCGCCTTAGCGCAACGACAAATTGATCCTAGCCTGCCGCTCTCCAATCACCTAGGCTTAAATAAGAGGAGAAAGAGAAAGTAAGAAATAGAAAAAAATGGTGTGGTTAAAGCTTTACGTGATTAATCTAGGACACACAATTGAATGAGCTCAGATTGTCACTACCTTCTACCCACAAATGGATTAGGAGGATCGATCCTAAAAACCCTAAACTAGGATTTGTAGGCTATTCCAAACCCTAAACTAGGGATTTGTAGGACATTCTAAACCCTAAACTAGGTATTTGTAGGCTATTCTAAACCCTAAACTAGGATTTGTAGGCTATTCTAAACCCTAAACTAGGTATCTGTATGCTATTCTAAACCCTAACTAGGGATTTGTAGGCTATTCTAAACCCTAAACTAGGTATTTGTAGCCCATTCTAAACCCTAAACTAGGGATTTGTAGGCTATTCTAAAACCCTAAACTAGGTATTTGTAGCCCATTCTAAACCCTAAACTAGGGATTTGTAGGCTATTGTAAACCTAAACTAGAGATTTGTAGGCCATTCTAAACCCTAAACTAGGGATTTGTAGGCTATTGTAAACCCTAAACTAGAGATTTGTAGGCATTCTAACCCTAAACTAGGGTTTGTAGCCCATTCTAAACCCTAAACTAACCCGGGTGTCTTCTAATGACTGATTCGAGACCGACAGAAGAAAGTGCAAGGGGACTTTACTACGTTCAGAATAATTTGGGACGCTAAACTCGTAAATTAACGATGAATTCATGGAATATTAGGAACATTAAGAAATATGAATGTAACAGTAGCTGAGGTGAACATAAGAGCAAAACCGCATATTATATCTCCCCTTGACGATGGAAGACAGATGATGAAGGAAAGAAGATTACAGAACGTCACATTGGATTACTACTTTTATATTTCTAATTTCCCTTTGAAGCTGACTTCATAAAGAGTGTGGAATCCTAATCTGATTGAGATCTACTCGATCACACACACACACACACACACACAGAGAGAGAGAGAGAGAGAGGAGAGAGAGTGATTCTAATTTTATAAATGTAATATAAATATAATTTTTTTTTTAAGTAAGTAAAGAGCCCGTCACGCCAAGTGGCGTAGTGGGGATATGGTGTTAGTGACCATCATTTTTACAGACCTTCGGCACATTATTACTTTTCTTTTCTTTCTTTTTTTAGGGGGGTGGGTGGGGGTGGGGAAGGTAAGTGGTCAGTATTACGCCACGCCACTTGACCTTGCCAGGAAAAAAAATCTGGTACCATTTAAGGCTGGGTGATCATGGAGGGATCATATTAATGGAGTATATTGTGACAACTGGAAAAATTGAGAGAGAAAGAGATAGATGGAAGCAAAGAGAAAATACATACAGACCTTAAGAGAATGGCTTGGCAGAAGGTCAACAACAGAAATAATAAATAGCTGCCGAGATCGAAAGTTGTGGAGAGACATGATCACCTACCGCCAGCAGGCCGGGACTTGATGATGATGATGATGATCATGGAAGTCGCCGATCAGGATAGAACCCTACCTCTTGTCCTTTGTAGTCCAATCAATAACCACTGAGCTATCGCGGCTCAATATAAATATAATAATGTATATGTTACAAATGTGATCCATTACATTAAACAAATGTAAGATTGTACGTATACCAAAGCTTCAGCTGCCTGGTATCGTTTGATTTTCCCGTTTTATAGGATTATTCTTCTTATTCTTCTACCTTCCAGCTCCTGTGGAGCATAGGTCTTCAACAAACACTTTCCAAGTCTTTCTGTTTCTTGTAATTCTTTTAAGATCATCCCATGTCTTCCCCATCATCTTCATCTCTGCTTCCTTCTGTCTTCTCCAAGAAAATCTCGGTCTTCCTCTTTGTCTATTCCCCTGGGGATTTCAAAAAAAAGGGGCCAGTTGTGTAATACTCTCAGTGGCTTCCGCAGTGTGTGTCCTATCCAGCGCCATCGTTTTCGCTGTATCTCTTTATCCACTGGTATTTGACTGGTACATTTCCATAATTCTATGTCAGTGATTTTGTCCTGCCCTTTCCATCCTTTTATTCTGCGTAAGCATCCATTTTGAAATGTGGATATATAGAAGAACAGTAAAATTGGATGGAAGGAAAAGAAAACAAACGATGAAGTCTTAAAACAACTAAAATGAAAAGAGAATTACTAAAATATTTTGAAACAAGACAAAAAGGATTTTTGGGCCATGTTAAAAGACACAAAGCCTACTAAAAGTAATCCTTGAGGGGAAAATACAAGGTAAAAGAGGCAGAGAGCAGACCAAGACTAACATGGACGAGTAACATCAAAAGATGGACAAACCAGCCTATGACAACCTGCACATCAAAAGCAAGAGATAAAGAAGAATGGCGCTCCATGGTTGCCAACCTTCGTTGCGGGGATGACACTCGATGATGGTGATGAAGCATCCATTAATGAAAGTCTGTATCTTCATGATTGAAGGTTTTGTTGTTCTCCATGTTTCACAGCCATGTTTTAGGAACTGGATAGCCTTCAAGAAAAGCATGGAGTTCGCCTACAGTGTTGTGGTAGTTGAGATCCTCTAAAACTTCAAGTCATAGCTGTACGGGATCGTGCCTAACCAAGAAGAAGACTAAGGCATCAAAGCCAGTGTTTGACTGAAAGAGCGAAACTTTACGGGTTACTTCCCTTCTATTACTCAGGTCAAAAGAAGCGCGGTGTATTGGAGGGAGAAACACTTTAGAAGAAGAGAAGAAGAGAGAAGAAAAAAAGAAGATAGAGCAGGAAAGAGAGGAGGAGAAAAAGATACTTAAATTTTTCGTCTACTCAAACATTTATATTTACTGATGTTTTTAACATATGAAACTTACCAAACGAATTCACAGCTTCTCTACAAAAAAACTTTCTCCACAGTCAGTGTGTCACATGAAAGGTAAATAATTTTACACCTGAAACACTCATTTTATTAAATATTTGCCTTCCTCCATATGTCGCCGTGAAAAGTAGATTTTATTAATAATCTATGCTCTCGGAAAATACAAAGCTCTCGATGCACCTCGGTGATTCTTCATGAGCCTTTCACTAAAAATTGCTCGCTTCAACAGGATTCACGTGTAAGTCACTTCCCAGTCGTCTTCTCTTCCATCATGAGTGAGCTTTAGCGAGAACGCGTCCTACAAGTTACGTGTTGTATTGCGTGTGTGTTTGCGTCAATTCCGAGACGAACGGCGCTGTTTTTACGTAACGTCCGTTGGTTTAGGCTTGTAACAGAAGGCGTACGTGTCCGCTAGATGGGCGTAATTTGCCGAATAACGTTACGAGAAAGTTTTCCGAGTGTTTAAATAACCATAATTCAGCGGTTCTAAATCTGGAGAAGGGACACATCGGCGATTGTTAAAATGCCCTTTCTGAAGTCTCGAATTTCACTAGGGAAAACGATAGCGAAGTGGTTAATGTATTTGCTTTCAGCTCATGTGGGCAGTTTTATTACCCAAATATAACCATTTTATAATTATGACCTCTAACAGCTTGCAAGTTCACTCAGCATCTGAAAATATGTACTAGACACCGAAAGCAAGGCGGGCTGGCGTAGTACTGACACACTTTCACATTCAATGTGATATTAGTCATTAAAATATGTGAGCTTGAACATAAAAAGCGCAATGCACTGAATAAAGTTAAGCACGTAGACAATAAGCAAAAAAAAAATTAATAAAATCATATATAGATGAATATAATATATATAACGAACAGAACCTTCCGAGACTAGAGACCAATACAGATCACACAGAGATAGAGCAGAAATGGTACCAGGGTAGCACTCTGGGAAGGTGAGAAATGCCGCCTCGCATCGTGAGCTCGATGCTGAAGCGACTGTCAGAAGTCTCCGAACGCTTCTGGATTGCCGGCCTAGCACATATAGTTGAAAACTCGCGTTCTCGTACTTGACCTTACCTTTACACAGACGAGGGTTTGTTTACAGCACTCGCGGACAATGCACACACAATAAAACAACAAAAATATAGAACAGTAGTGTAGCCCGGACATGGAATCACATCCGTTCTCACCAACACAGCGCCACGCCACGGAGAGACCTGCATTCAGTACCAGCTAGCTAAACAACTTTTTAAAAGTTATTATAATGACATAACATAAAAGTCATCTCTCATTCCTATTACTAGAGTATAAGATTGTGACAACATTTCGAGAATTAATTTACAGATAACAATTTAATTTTTATATCAGCAACGTAAGTATTTCAGTCTATTCGTGTGTGACATATACTTGTAGGAAACACACATATATATGTTTATCTTATATAAGTTACCAACACAATTACTGCTTAGAAATTATGCTGTTGAAATTTTAATAAATACGTTTTTCATATTTACTCTATCACTTCTGTGATAATCTATTTTGTTTTTGTTATACAATTGCTTTCGCATTCAGTTGTATACTTCTTCTTCTTCTTCTTCTTCTTTTCTCCTTTCACTGATACCTAAAAGGTGTGGTTAATATCATTTGTCGTTTTTGAGCTGCTCGAACTGTCTGAATTAGTGATTTCCCTTTGTTGTTACATGTCTCTGTCACTGAATCTACCCATCTTCTCTCTTTTCTCTTTTCACTGATACCTAAAAGGTGTGGTTTATATCATTTGTCGTTTTTGAGCTGCTCGAACTGTCTGAATTAGTGATTTCCCTTTGTTGTTACATGTCACTGTCACTGCATCTATCCATCTTCTTCTGGGTCTTCCTCTTGGTCTTTTTCCATGCATCTCGAGAAGAACGCCCTTGATGGTGATTGGTGATGATTCATTCTGACCAGGTGGTCAAACCATTTAAGTTGTTGTTGTATATATTCTTGACATGGTTTTGTTCCTACCATTTTTCTTATGGTTTCATTTGGTATTCTATCTCTTCTTGTGTTGTTTGTTACTTTTCTCAAGCATCGCATCTTACATGTATTTATATTTCTTAATTGTGATTTAGAAAGTGTCCACGTTTGACTTTCATAGCACAAAGTTGGTATGAAAATGCTATTTATCATTTGTTTTTTAGCTGGCATAGAAATGTTTGGATGTCTTAACAATGGTGAAAGCTGGTATGTGACAGCATTTGCTTTTGTATTCTCATGTCAATTTCTCTGTCTAGTTTTCCATCTTCTGTGAACCATCTTTCAGTTGTATTATCTACCTTTATTTATGTATGCGAGAACTCGAAAGCAATTAAAGAAATGGAAAATGAATTAGTTGCATTTTAAAACCAATTTATGAAGAAAATACTTCATATACTATGAAATGAATTCATCGCTAGTAGAGAAATAAAAGAAAATAAAACAAATAAAGAAATAAAACAAATAAAACAAATAAAACAAATAAAACAAATAAAATAAATAAAACAAATAAAAGAAATAAAAGAAATAAAAGATATAAACAAATAAAACAAATAAAAGAAATAAAACAAATAAAAGAAATAAAACAAATAAAACAAATAAAAGAAATAAAACAAATAAAACAAATAAAACAAATAAACAAAAAAACAAATAAAACAAATGACAGTATCATCATATATAATCAAAGGAGAAGGTAGACATATGTTGGACATGTGGTGAGAAGATACAATCAGAGAATCTCAAAGAAAGTCTATAAATGGGAAATGGAGGATAAAAGACGAAGATAAGGATATAGAAAAACAGTAAAAAGAATACTGAGGCGAGAAGCATCAACAGCGGGAATAAGCTCAACCCGATCAGGAAACATAACGCGGGTCCGGTGCTAAGGTTGGTACTGAATAACAAAGATCGTTAGTGTAGAGAGTCTATAATCGCTGCTCTATGTGCCGTCTTCAGACAGACAGGTAGAGAGACAGTATGACAGAAAAAAGAGAGAGACAGACACATTGACAGACAGTCAGACAGAGAGACAGACAGTCAGACAGACGGACAGACAGTCAGACAGATAGTCAGAGAGACTGACAGATGGACAGCCAGAAAGAGAGACAGACAGACAGACAGACAGTCAGACAGCCAGAAAAAGAGAGAGACAGACAGACAGAGAGACAGACAGACGTCCTGACAGATTGACAGACAGTCAGCCAGACAGAGAGTAAAGATAGACAGCCAGAGAAACAGACGGACGGACAGATAGATCAAATGTTGAGAGCCCGGGACACAGCTCTGCTTTGAGAAGCAGTGAAATATTATTCTGGCCTGGTAACGCTCCAACGGGTGATACATCAAAGTCGGGATTGTGACCGCGCACCTGACCTCCAAGGGGACGAGTGACCTAACAGTGCTGTGTGGCTGGCTTGGTTGTTACGCTCCAACCATCGTAAGAGCGCCGTAACTTGTGGTGGACAGTTATGAAGGTTATAGGGTCAAGACTTAACTGGATCAGGGATTTGAAAACTGTATTGCTGTCCTGACAGGGCTGACTGTGTACATTTGTGTCCCTTTACTTCATTGGTCTTCGTCATCACGTACTATACCGATCGGCGTAGGCGATCATGTCCTTCCACAATTTTCTATCCACAATGCAACTTATCAATTCTGTTGTTGACTGTATCCCATCAACCTCATCTGTATGCACCACGAAGTTAACATTTGCTGTGATATATCATAATTCGAAGTGAATCTGCTAAGACCGTATCTTTTCGGCCAGTTATATACGACTGGACATTAGACAAGAAAACAGAACAGAAAATTGAAGCCGTTGAAATGTGGATTTATAGAAAAATAGGTAGAATTGGATGGAAGGAAAGAAAACAAACGATGAAATCTTAAAACAACTAAAAATTAAAAGAGAACTACTAAACATATTTCAAACAAGACAAATGTGATTTTTGGGCCATGTAAAAAACACAACAGCCTACTAAAAGTAATCATGGAGGGGAAAATACAAGGTAAAAGAGGCAGACGCAGACCAAGACTAAAATGGACGAGTAACATCAAAAGATGGACAAGTCAATCTTTGACAGTCTGCACCATCAAAGCAAGAGACAGGGTAGAATGGCGCTCCATGGTAGCCAACCTTCGTTGCGGTGAAGGCACTCGATGATGATATACGACTACCCAACGGGGAAATTCTCAAAGTGGCCGAAACAAAAAAAAAAGGGTTTCTCCTAAACAACATCAGAAAGAAACGATCGACATTTTTCTGGCACATCATGAGAAGAGGAAATTTGGAATATTTGGTTACAACTGGCAAGATGCAGGGAAAGAGAGATCGCGGACGAAAAAGAGAGAAGATGCTAAATTGCCTTGTGTCGTGGTATGGAAATGTCTACAACAGAATGTATAAGATGCAGTGTGGAAGGATATGATCGTAAACACCAGTCGGTATGGCATATGGTGATGATGATGATGATGATGATATACGACTATGTCACGGCATATTTGAACTCATGTTTGCTTTGACCCTTCAACGCCTATTCAATTAGTGTGCTTTAATCGGTCACACCAAATGCAAGTGGTATAGGATCTTGACCAGTTTTAGTTCGCTGACACTGAAGCTAAAGGTAAAGTACAGAACTTGCATATGCGCCTTAGCACGCTAGTTTTTCACCCATATGTGCTCGGCCGCCTGTCGAAGTGTCCGGAGACTTCTGGATAGTGTCGCTTCAAGCATCGAAGCTCACGATGCAAGGCGGAATTAATCATCTTCTCACAGTGTTACCCGCATTCTCATTTCTGCCAGCGGCTGGGTCGACCGCGGGGGAATTATTTTGTCCCAACCACGTGTAAAACTCACACTGCATCCAGCGGGAATCGAACACGGGTTGTCAGAACGTCGATAGCCCAGTCGAGTGGTTTTCCAAACAAGGCTACCGAGGCTCCCATACTGAAGCTAACAGTCAACTATTATCCGTTTCCTTCTATCAGCTGATCATTTAACTGCCTGGCTTACATTTATTACAAACGGGTGCCTATTTTGTAGAGGTGTATATTCTTTAGTTTAAATGCTTATTTAAACTCTTTCAAAACGGAACGTTTTTATCAATTTAGCGGGAGAGATTTCAGAGACAACATTTGTCATGTTTTTAAATATTAATCTACATGTTTATATTTATATAATACTTTCTTCTACCTCTTCTTTTCTCTTTCACTGATACATAAAGGTGTCGTGGTTTATATCATTTGTCGTTTTGTGCTGCTCGAATTGTCTGAATTAGTGATTTCCCTTTGTTGTTACATGTCTCTGTCACTGCATCTACCCATCTTCTTCTGGGTCTTCCTCTTGGTCTTTTTCCATGCATTCTCGAGAAGAACGCCCTTGATGGTGATTGGTGAGGATTCATTCTGACCAGGTGGCCAAACCATTTAAGTTGTTGTTGTTCTGTATATTCTTGGCAGGGTTTCTAACACTTTACATATTATATATGAATGTTTATATAATTAAACAAGGAATTGTATTTCAACAATACGAAAATTATACAAGACATTAAGAAGAATTTGGTTTCATGCCAGTTTACACTAATCAGATTGAGAGTGACGCACTGTGCGGCTAAACGTACTGAAATGGACATGGTGCATCGAAACGTAGGGATATAGTTAAACATTGCTGCAAGTTCTGGCTAGTGGTATGCAAACATGAAGGACCCAGGTAAGAGGTCTACATCTAGAAGGTTCCACGAGCAATGGGATCTTTTCCCATGGAGTTCTTCATGGCTTTACCCTTTGGTGGTCTCTAGTGAGGCTCGATGCCCAGGAAAAAATAATACCACCACGGTCGACCCAGTCGTTGGCAGAAATGGGTACCAGGGTATTACCCTGGGAAGGTGAGGAATGTCGCTTTGCATCGTGAGTTTGGATGCTTGAAGCGACACTATCTAGAAATCTCTGGATATGCGGCCGAACACATATGGGTGGAAACTCGCGTGCTAAGATAGGCGGCCGAACACATTTGGGTGGAAACTCGCGTGCTAAGATATGCGGCCGAACACATATGGGTGGAAACTCGCGTGCTAAGATAGGCGGCCGAACACATATGGGTGGAAACTCGCGTGCTAATATATGCGGCCGAACACATATGGGTGGAAACTCGCGTGCTAAGATAGGCGGCCGAGCACATATGGGTGGAAACTCGCGTTTAAGATATGCGGCCGAACACATATGGGTGGAAACTCGCGTGCTAAGACGCCGGTTCAAGTCTCGTACTTTACCGTTACCTTTTAGAGGGAAACAAAGAGAAAAGATACCAGACGGCTTAAGAGAATGACATGGTAGAAGGTCACAACAGAAATGGTAAATAACTGTCGAGATCGAAAGTTGTGGAGAGACATGTTCGCTTTCGCCAGCAGGCATAGTACTTGATGATGATGCCTCATAGTACACAAGAATATCAAAGTGAGATTAAATCCACTGACTCAGAGTTCTACATGTTTCTCTCCGATCATTCAAGAACACCGAGTCTGACTGTCTATTCGCTGTCTACTATCTTAGCCAGAGTGGTTAATTTGTAACCTGATCCAACACAAACAGGCGCCTTCGGATATTTGCTAGATTTGGTTTACTGATCCTGATGACAGCAGTCAGCTATGGGTCGCTAAGCACTTTCAATGCAGATGCTGTAGAGCGTATAGGTCTAACATAATTAAATAACACGACCATTCTCTCGCCAAATTTGAATACCCTTATCTGGCCAACATTCGTCAACAAGACACTACAGGTCAACGATAGAAACTGACGCAAGCAGATTTGAAATTTGGGAAAAATATTCCTATCTGCCAGTTTGGGCATGTACCCCGTCAGTTGCCTAGTCAGCTATTTAGTTTACTTTACTGGCGTCAAAAGGCTAGGTCCTTCTAGAAAACTTGACACAAATTGTTCAAGTATTTACGGTATTATAAGAACGATATCTCAGTTTAATGTAGTTGGTAGATATAATGATAAAGGTGGCAGTTTAGTGATGATGTATCAAGATAGTCAATGCATACAAGTTTTTAAAAAATAGAACCAATGTGTTAAGAGAATAATGGAAGAAAACTGTTTACAGAACAATTTGTTATTGAATGTCGCAGTATAAAATATAGGATGTGACAAATGTAGAACTGGTGACATTTTCTGACGGGTTCGATCACAATATAGAGTACATCAAGAATGTTATTGAACGAAACCGATTTATAGAACAGGGGCCATTAGCTTACACTCACACATAGGAATATATAATGTGTGGATTAGTGTGTGTGTGTGTGAACATATCACACGATTTGATTGTCAAAGTGAATGATAGAAAGAGGGAATTCACATAAAAGATGCGACACCACTGACGCTTGAGAACATTCAGATTTTTTTTTTTTTTTTTTTTTTTTTTTTTTGGGGGGGGGGGGGGGGGGGGGGCTTTGTATTAAATAAATAAATTTGGTTGACAGAATGTAAGGTAACACTTACTAGGTGATTGACAAGCGCTGCGGTCCAACAAGTTATAATCGATCTGTGATCAATTGAGATATTGATGACAAGCAGAATTATTTGATTGAAAAATACATGGTCCAAATATAATAATGAGATAAGTTATCGATCTCAATGAATTAGGACATACTCACCCCAAACGATGTGAAGTTGCGGACTATTGCTAAAACGTCACTTTGATAATGAAACAAGCAGGCATGGCTCACGAATAAATGAACTTAAACAATAATTACTGATGTGTAATACATTCCACTGAAACCTTCTAATGAAAACGCGTGTTAAGTCCACTGCTTTCTTACAGCCGTTTCAAGAAAGAAACATGCCTAGTTCCTTGATATGTGTCACGTAACATAACTATGTGTCACATAACATAACTATGACGTAACATATTACCAAACCATTCTCTAGCTAATTACCAACGATGACGTAACTTGTGTTTAGGCCCATCTTTCCCATTGTCCACTGGCTTGCTATGGACCATTCCACTCCCGCCAGCTGTTGTTCCCTCTCAGTGATTATCATAGAGTAACAGTGGTCTAGAGATTGAAACCAGTCTTTCCAGGTGCATGTTGGTTCCATTCTTTGTTTGCTCCAACGATCGCATTTTCCTATTGGCGTGTTAAATGTAAGGATTCTCTCCGCGTCTTAAAGGCCACTGTTGTCATTGCTCATGTTGTTTCCACTGACTAACCACGAGAGTCTGAGACGGGTGGCCGAAACGATAACTCGTCGAGCACCAAACCAGGATAACGTGGGTTCGAATCCCCTAAAGCCTTTTTTTTCTATCGGAGGTGAAATAAAAGCTCAAACCCGAACACCGCGTAGTGATTGCTCAGGACACGCGGCCTTTATTCTCAGATCCTATATGCCCCGGCAGACCTTTGTAACGTGATAATGCTGCTAAATATTTTTATCACACATTTTATGGGTGATTGCTCAGGACACGCGGCCTTTATTCTCAGATCCTATATGCCCCGGCAGACCTTTGTAACGTGATAATGCCGCTAAATTATATTTTTACCACACATTTTATGGGTGATTGCTCAGTATCACGCCAAAACGTCCCGCGTCAGAATAAAATATATAATTCCTATCTTCATACACAGTAACGCACTATCCGAGCGAGGAGGGCATACGCAATTCAGTTCATCTGAGAATTGACCCACGACATTTCTAATCAGCAGCGAAGACACTACTGACTCAGTCACCGGATGCTTCAAGAACGTGTAGCTATAAAAAACAGGGCAACGTAGTGGCTGAAAGTAGTCAGCTATTGAAAGTCAATGGACACAGCACGACCTCACTAAAGATGGGTCTATATCTTGATCGTTCAAGTTCCCGTCGTGGCAAGGCGCTGTGCCACTGAGTACGGGTTCGATCCTGCCTTGGTCCATATTTTTTTCTGTTGTTGATTATTTGTCATTTATCCGAGTGCTGTAAACATACCTCTTCCTCTGAATTGATTCACTGGATCACAGGGCAAGGTAGTGGGCGAAAGTAGTCAGCTATTTTTATTTTTATTTTATTTTATTTTCAGCTATTATAATTTTTTCAGCTTTTAGTTGGCTGTTGTGTCTTTTAACGTGTCCCACAATTTCATTTGTCTTGTCTTAATTGTATTTAGTAGTTCTCTTTTTATTTTTAGTTGTTTAAAACTTCATCGTTTTTGTTTTCTTTTCTTTCCATCCAATTCTACCTATTCTTCTGTAAATCCACATTTCAAAGACTTCAATTTTCTGTTCTGTTTTCTTGTCTAATGTCCATGTTTCTGCACTATACAGGAATATTGAGAAGATGTTGCATTTTGCTATTCTTAGTTTCAGCCGAGCGTTAGGTCAGTGGTTGGCAAAGATTAACGACACGGGCATAATGCTGAACACATTTCCCCCACAAAATAATGTACCAAAGATCCATACAAATATAACATCATCATCAAGCACCATGCCTACTAGCGTAGGTGATCATGTCTCTCCACAACTTTCGATCTCGACAGTTATTTATCATTTCTGTTGACCTTCTGCCAAGCTATTCTCTTAAGCTGTCTGGTATTTTTTCTCTTTGCTTTCCTCTATATCTTCGTCCCTCTATTTTCCCAGTTGTCACAATAAACTCCAGCTGTTCCCTTCTTATTACATAAAAGTAAGTAAAGTACCCCCGTCACACCAAGTGGCGAATAGGGAAATATGGTGTTAGTGACCCTATATTTTACAGACCTTCAGCACATGATTTTTGGGGTAATGTGGTCGGTATTACGCCCGTGCTGCTTTACTTCCCAGAAAAAAATCCAGTACCCATTTAAGGCTGGGTGAACCTGGAAGCCGTCGGTTGGGATCGAACCCTACCCTTGTCCTTTGTAGTCCAGTTCACTAACCACTGAGCTATCGCGGCTCCCTTCTTATTACATGTAAAAAAAAGTAAAGTACCCCCCGTCACGCCAAGTGGCGTATAGGAAATATGGTGTTAGTGACCCTATATTTTACAGACCTTCAGCACATGATTTTTGGGGTAATGTGGTCGGTATTACGCCCGTGCTGCTTTTACTTTCCCAGAAAAAATCCGGTACCCATTTTAAGGCTGGGTGAACCCGGAGCCGTCGGTTGGGATCGAACCCTACCCCTTGTCCGTAGTAGTCCAGTTCACTAACCACTGAGCTATCGCGGCTCCTACTAATTTTTAGGGAATTAGTAAAACCCAGGTGTCCTCGCCAGGATTACGAACCCCGGCTGTTGCCGTGGTAAGCCAACCGCCTATCGATTGCGCTAACCGGACACCCTTCTTATTACATGGCCAAACAAAAATACAAAAAAACATATTGGCTCTAAACCCATATTCTCTATACTCCACTTGCCTTAACTGGGTCTTTTCTTTACTGATATTGCTTTTTCCCCTCATTACTCTATTCCCGTTTTGTCAGTTGCCACGATTTTATGTACTTTAGTTCAAATACTCTGTCCCTATACTGTTTTATTATTTAAAATCTAATTTGTTTGGCATTGTCTTATTTTCAACATTAATCGATTTGGATAACCAGACATTTGCTGGATAACCAGACATTTGCTGACCAAAGTATTCCCGATCGGCTTTGAATGTCGTGGCGACTCGCTGTATTATATAACAGCAAAAAATGTGAGGATAATGAATGAGGTCAGCAAAAAAATAATGCTGATATAATTTGCTCTACAAATAACGCCTACGTTTTGAGAAATTAAAGTTCCAGGGATTCTCAAAATCTTACCATTCTTTATTTTTCTTTTCTTCTGTCACTAGACATATTCCTCTTCTGTCACTAGACATATTCCTCTTCTGTCACTAGACATATTCCTCTTCTGTCACTAGACATATTCCTCTTCTATCACTAGACATATTCCTCTTCTGTCACTAGACATATTCCTCTTCTATCACTAGACATATTCCTCTTCTGTCACTAGACATATTCCTCTTCTATCACTAGACATATTCCTCTTCTGTCACTAGACATATTCCTCTTCTGTCACTAGACATATTCTCTTCTGTCACTAGACATATTCCTCTTCTGTCACTAGACATATTCCTCTTCTGTCACTAGACATATTCCTCTTCTGTCTCTAGACATATTCCTCTTCTGTCACTAGACATATTCCTCTTCTGTCACTAGACATATTCCTCTTCTGTCACTAGACATATTCCTCTTCTATCACTAGACATATTCCTCTTCTGTCACTAGACATATTCCTCTTCTGTCACTAGACATATTCCTCTTTTATCACTAGACATATTCCTCTTCTGTCACTAGACATATTCCTCTTCTGTCACTAGACATATTCCTCTTCTTTGTGTGTGCATACACGTCGAGGTTAAACGAACATAGAAAGAAAGGTACGCTTGAACAAGAGAAGAGAGGAATCTGCATCTATTAATTATGTTAAGAGAATAAATCAGCTAGAATATTTTGTGACAACAGAAAAACCCGAAGGTAAAAGATATAAAGAGAAGAAAATGGAAAAGATGCAAGAGAGTTTAAGTGAGTGGTTTTTGTAAAAAAAAAAAAAGTATATAACAGAATTGATAAACAGATGTAAATGTAGACATTTGTGCAGAGATGTGATTGTCTTCGCCAGCAGGCACGGTACTTGATGATGATGATGATGACGAATTGAAGAACATGCTTCAAGTTTTGATTGTTCAGATAAACTACGATATTTACGAACTTTGGTTCTGAACATTTATCAAGTTCTAATGTTTTGTAGTAAACATTTGCTCTCCTTCTTCAATTCTTGCTCGTAAAGCTAGACTAGATTTAGTCTAACATGTAGCTATAACTGTGCTTCATTGTTGTTGTCGTTGTCCCTGTATTCTGAAGAAGGCCACAGGCCGAAACGTCAGTATTGTGTTGCGTTCCTTCCTTGTAAAGCTGTCACCATATCTTGGAGTGTTTAACACTCCCCACCACTGGCTCCTACATTTAGTCTCTGTCCTGTCACATGATGAAGAGGTGGAGTAAAATCTGTCGTTTCCTGGTCCAAACGCAAACATTTTTGAGTTAGAAGAGAAATGAAAGAAAATATATCTATATGATGTGGAGGAAAAGGCGCGCCTCCCAGCACCAGAGCTGGAAGTTGTCAGCGACCCACAGATGATGGCTTGCGCCAGGATCGGTGAACCAAAACCATCCAGACCCTGCTCCACCTCTCCGTGGTGCCTCCAGTAACAGACTAACCTGTCTAGTCTGGCCAAGCGTGCTGGAATCGAAGAGGAAAGACAACCCGGTACTCAAAAATGTCGTGCTGAAGTCGGATGTGTTGGGCCGAAAGGCGCAAATATAACAGTTATACTGCAAACCACAACACAACGCAGACACGTCAATGCGTCCTTGTAAGGGCGGATGATGAAGAGGAATATTCTAGTCTACCATGACACTCTAGAATACTTTAATCATCGGGCGAACGCAACCAACCAACCAACCAACCATATGGTGTGGTTAAAGCTTTAGGTAATTAATGTACGACACAAATGTAATCTCATTGTGTTGTCCATTTATTAGGTAAACACTTTAACAATTCCATTCAAATTTTTGTTCATTTCCACTTTACAATCAGTTTTACTGCAGCTTCACATTTATGTTTTTCTTTGCGTGGACCACTTATCTTTGATTGGCTAAACAACCCCAGTCCAGGTCTATTAGCAGTCGTCCCACGAGAACTTGTCACGCAAAGTCAGGAAGAACACCAGAGTATAGTATATCACTATTCACATGCCTGCAGAGATATCTGTCTAGCAATAAGTTTGCAGAAAATTAATATACTCGGTCAGGACGTCGAAGCAACACCTGGATCTCTATCGACGACTATAAACTCGATGTAGTGCAGCAGTATGGCTACCTGAGGTCTATCATCAAAGACAAACTATCTTTAGATACGGAAACTGACACCAATATTGGTAGAGTCAACTGAGAGTATTGAACGACAGGCCCTTCTTTGATGCCCTAGGGAAGAGAAAAATGAGGAAGAACAAAATGTTCTTGGAGAAGACAGAGAGGGGCAGAGATGAGGATGCAATTGAAAATTAAAATAAAAACAGAATGGCTTGGAAAGTATTAGTTGAAGACCTGTGCTCCAAAGGGAACTGAAAGGTAGAAGAGGATGAGGAAGAAGAAGAGGGAGAAGAAGGAGAAGAATGATGCTACACAAAAAAAATATTTTAAAAGTCAACTCACATATTCCAGAAGGTTCTTTAAAAAATATATGAAACTCATTTTGTGGGTTTAAAAGTGCAATTATAGAAGAATAGGATGAAATTGATGGAAAGAAAGAGAATAAACGCTGAAGTTAAAAAAACTAAAAATTAAGATAACTGCCAAACATAATTAAAACAAGACAAATGAGATTTTGGGGGCATGTTAAAAGATACAACAGCCCACTAAAAGTAATCTTGGAGGGGAAAATACAAGGTAAACTAGGCAGAAGCAGACCAAGACTAACATGGACGAGTAATACCAAAAGATGGACGAGTCAGCCTAAGACAACCTGCATCATCAAAGCAAGAGACAGAGCGGAATGGCGCTCCATGGTAGCCAACCTTCGATACGGAGACGGCACTGAATGATGATGATAAAAGTGAGCATAGCCCTATTCATATTTACGAAACATTCAATATTTAGTTTTATTGAGACATTCATAAGTATTAAGCCTGTATCAGTTTAGTATAACAATATATTAAATCGGTCATTAAAATGAATGATTAGAGGACAAATCGTTGAAATGAACTCGACCTTGGAGCGGATGACGTCACATTTGTTAAAATATCAATTATGTTGTCTCCAGTGACTTGTTATTAGATTACTGCGCAGTTGCGGAAGTTGAAAACACGCGTCCCATTCGCGGTGAAAAAGGTTTAGACGGAAAACTGCAGTACAATAACAAGGACTTAATTAATTGAAAGCTGGGATCACGGAAAGTAGGTGATATTTGAAGGAAACAAAACATAAATCTCTAATTTTGACAAATCTCCTCAAAGTTCAGTCACATGTAAATAGGTACTTGCAGCTTCTTTTTTTTTTTTTAAACTCTTTTTATTCCTTTTAGGTGTAAATAGACGTGATTGATTTGTATCGCTAGTTTACGACAAAGTCACGATATCTCCGCCGTTAGGCCGGACCATCTGTCTTCGGGGTGGGGAGATATGTCTAATAATATTTGCCCGGGCTGCGGCCATCTTAAGTCTATTCTTCCTGACTTTTAACTACCAATATTTCTTTAACGTGCCCATGTGTCTCCAGTTTATCTCCGCTATCCGTGAGTTCTAACCATTGCTTCTTACTACCCAGATACTACGGGAGACTAAAGCAGCGGAAAAATCACAAGCAAGTAAACAAAATCCCACTGCCTTTTAACGGGATTCGAACTTTTGACCTTTTTGTCCAGAGGCTGACAGCTTACCCCTAGACCACTCAGTCCCACATTGATGGAACTGATCTTATTACCAAGTGCCAGAATAATTCTCCCACCCCCACCCGAAAAAAAAGAACTAGGTGACGCCTAAAACTCCAATTTATAGACGTGTGGACATGACGTGAAGACTCTGGACATAAACCCTGCAGCCTGGGAAGAAATAACTGCAGACCGCAATCTTTGGAGACATACTCTAAAGCTCCAACTCAAGCAAGAAGCAGACAGATATATGGAAACAGAAAATAGTAGGCGCAAGAGATGACAAAATAACATTTCACAGAGACGCTACAAAACCCACAGTCAACTATGACTGAAGGAGTTTGCTATGATTGACGGAGGCTACTATGATTGACGAAGGCTACTATGACTAACGGAGGCTACTATTACTGAAAAGGCTACTATTACTAAAAATATGAAAAATTGTCTAAAATATATTGTAAAAAAAAAACAGAAAAATTGTCAAATTTATGATAATGCAGTTTAAAGACGTGGATGATCAGCATCACTAAGGAAATAAGGCTCCGGCGGTTCCTTTCTTCAGTCGCCAGATCTAACAGATCAAAATGGTGATACAGCTTTATCGTTTTAGTATCCGTATGGATCAAGGTGTCGCGGAGACGTATAGTTGGCACAGTTAAGTAAGGAAGGCTTTGACAGGTAGTCAACATGTATCATTATAGAGTTGTAGTTAATAATAGAACAAAGAAGTATGTGTTAGCACTCGGAAAAATTGACAGACAAACAACAATAGAAAAAAACGAAGAACAATATATGGTCCGAAGTGGGATCGAACCCGTACTCAGTGGCACCGCGCCTTGCCACGAGAAGCCGAACGCTTGGTACACTGCCACGCAGCCAACTAAAAAATAGCCAATTTTTCCGAGTGCTAACACATACTTCTTTGTTCTATTATTCCCTATTATCGCCTCGGAAGTTCCCCATATAATAATATTTATGTATTATTATTTGTACCTAGAGTTGTAGTTGTAGTTAGTCGAAGATCCCGGTTTCACTTCAAACGAATTAAAATCCATAATTGCTCAACCGTCCGTGCCAGTTGAATAATCCGAATTAATATCTCATCTCACTGAAGGATCCAAATAAAGAAAGGCAGTTGCAGTCCCCATCATAGCAGCTACAGCACACGCCAAAAGATATAAGGCTAAGCGGTACCGAATGTGAACACAGCTAAACTGCCTTTGGTCATACGATATAAATATTTATCGTAAATATTCGGAAAACAAAACACTATCCGGATGAAATACACAACTCACGGTGTGCACAGAGCACTAAACTCAGTAGCTCCGACAGCAGGCCGGACTTGGAATATGAGGAAACTGAACCAAGAACACCTTCCAATAAGAGCATCAAAGGTTGTTACCGCCATATTGACCGGAAGTCCTTATCATCATCTTGTCACATATTAATGGAAAGAACCAGACATCGATACCTCGCATTAACACCACCTGGCAAACGAAGAAGAGGCAGACCATTTGAGGCACGGCGACGAACAATACATGATGAAATGGAAGAGGCTGGCAGATTCTGACGAGAGTTGTCCATGCTTGCTCCAGACCAGACAACGTGGTGACCTCTTGTGAGTGCTCTATGGTGGGTGGTGATCTCTTGTGAGTGCTTTATGGTGGGTGGTGATCTCTTGTGAGTGCTCTATGGTGGGTGGTGACCTCTTGTGAGTGCTCTATGGTGGGTGGTGATCTCTTGTGAGTGCTCTATGGTGGGTGGTGATCTCTTGTGAGTGCTCTATGGTGGGTGGTGATCTCTTGTGAGTGCCATATGATGGGTGATGATCTCTTGTGAGTGCCATATGATGGGTGGTGATCTCTTGTGAGTGCCATATGATGGGTGGTGATCTCTTGTGAGTGCCCTATGCTCCAACCGGGGTTCAGAGGATTAAGTTGAAGAAGAAATCACGTCTTATGGTGGACCAACAGTGTCACTCTTAAAGGGTGAAAGTGGTGGAGGTTAATGAGGTAAAAATGTCAGGCCCATAGTAATTGCCGTTTGGTAATGAAGTGTTATTGACGTCATTGTACAACCATCACCGTCATGAGGAAGGGTCCTTGGTGGCTAGTCCCCTATCCTCCCCCACCTCCCGACAATATCGTTGGTACTCACTTAAAAGCGGCCCGAGTGGACACAGAGACCCTCTTGATAAGGAAGACAAGCTTACTTTAAACAGACACTTGAACCTCGAACCTTCAAATCGGCAGGCGAGTGCACTAACCAGTGGATACAGAATTTCCTACTTTACAGGAAAGATTGATTTCTTATAATTTTTCCTCATTAAACACCGCGATAAGCTGGCATGTGTGTGATCTCTAATGAGACAGTTTATGTTCTAAAGAATAATAAATTAAACATTCAGTACAGCCATACACATATCAGTTCAATGAAGAGACAAAGGAAACAGAATAAATTTAACAATTTAAAGAAAATACGGTCCGCAAAACATGTTTTTCAATTAAAATAAATGCACATAGACTGCTGTTGGTCTGAAACTCAAGAACAAAAATAAAATAATTGTATTAATATCTTTCAACGATTAGTTTTAATGTATATTCTAAAATCAGCGTTCCAACCTTCTACCCAGATATAAATCACGGTTGTATTATTAGTGGGAGACACGAGCGGAAGCTGGGGTCAAGATAAACGACGATGTTAGATGTTTGTCATTCTTTTTAAGGAGGGCCTCGCAAACAACAATACGACCTTGAACGTTTAAAACAAGCGCACAAATATTTTGTATTAAAATAACTCACTTGGTAAATCAGAAAGTTGATTAATTGCTTGCAGACGTTTACTTGTGTCCAGTAACGATGTCGTTGTTATGTTATAATTCGGGAAGTTGAGGATTCTCAAACTAGAGGTAAGAGGGACTGGTTGATCTCAGAGGCAAGACGCCGGTCTCAAGACAGGGATGTTGCGAGTTCAAATCCTGGCTGCACTAGTTGCGATTTGTATTTGTGATTACTCTATGCGGCAACCACCACTGGTCTCTGCAGAGGCCTGGCTTGAAACGTCAGTTGCTCATCGACGGATAAAATATGAGTACCCGCGAAGACGGGGTTATCTGCCTGAGCGGCGAGGGACCCCGGTGCACATGGCTGTCAGAAAAAAAAACGGATTAACACCCACAATTCAGTTCCTACGTTCCAAGGACATCGCCGGAAGTGAAAGCTGGCGAACGCAAAAAAAAAAAAAGAAAAAAAAAAATTTGGAGGTTAGAGTTACCATAGAAAAAGAAGGAACAACATAAATTAGACATGTCGAAAGCAGCGCTCTCAACACCCTATGAACACAGATATGGCCCGCAGGAACAACCATGGGAAACCGGTGATGACCTCAAACGCACCGTCTTGTTCTAGATCCCTGTATGTCTAAATGTCAAACGTATAATAGTTGCTAAGCAGTGGAGACGAAATGGCGATAGCTGTAAACGACAAAAGACATTACTGGAGTTTTGAAACTGATTAGACCAGTTCGTATGTTATGTTCCCAACATAATTACTACCAACAACATAATAAAGTATGGGTTTCTGTTACGTCTTATAACGTTTATGAAGAATATGGTGTTATATGTCCATATTTTTTTTTTTTACAATGAGCAAATGTATGTGCAATTTGCTAGGGAGACGTCAAACCGCCCAGCATTCTCCGAGAGAATCTCTACTACCCTGATTCAGAGGTTAGATGGACCCCAAATCCGTGCAGAGACATCAAAACATAGGTTGGCATTAGAGTAAGAGAGCGTCGGTAGCGTGGTGGCTAGGCAGAAAGAGAATGTGTGTTCGATTACACTTTCCTGTTGATCTAGGTGGGAAGAGAGTAGAGACAAGCTTAATGAGTTGGTGAATGTAGAGACAGCGAGGGAGATGAGCGGCACCATTAACTCCAAGTGATGTGGCTTTCTCTTCTTAAAGTTAGTTCGTTAAGTGGGTGTTTATATGTCGTCTCGCTATTTTACAGCAAAACCAAGATATTTTTTTTTACCTCTGACGAAGTCCCTAGAGACTAGAAACTGAATTTTTCGTGTTAATCCCTTTTTTCCTGGCAGCCGTGTACACAGGGGTCCCTCGCCGCACAGGCAGATAACTCCGAAGTCGGAGTTACTCATATTTTTTTTCGATCGATGAGTAATTGACGTTTCAAGCCGGGCCTCGCTGCTGAGACCAGGGGTGGTTGCCGCAGAGAGAAATCATAAATAAAAATCCCAACCGGTGCAGCCGGGATTTGAACCCAACCCAGGCAAGACGCCGGCCTCGAGACCAACCAACCAGTCCCCCAACAGGGACATTTACGCCCTTATGTCTGACACATCCTTCTTCGGCCTACTTTTTAAAAATTGTTGTACCGTCAAGGCTTTTTTAACGTGCGCGAGTGAACATGAGGCCTCATGTTTTTCGCCGTTATCCGAGAAGGTTAGACATCGGCTCTCACTACCCAGCTGCTAGGGGAGGGAAATTCTTCTACCTTTTAGCTCCCAGTGGAGCATAGGTCTTCAACAAACACTTTCCAAGTCGTTCTGTTTTTTGCAATTCTTTTAAGATCATTCCATGTCTTCCCCATCATCTTCATCTCTGCTTCAATCTGTCTTCTCCAAGAATTCCTTGGTCTTCCTCTTTGTCTTTTCCCCTGGGGATTCCAAAAAAGGGCCTGTTGTGTAATACTCTCAGTTGGTTTCCGTAGTGTGTGTCCTATCCATCGCCATCGTCTTCGCTGTATTTCTTTATCCACTGGTATTTGACCGGTACATTTCCATAATTCCACGTTTGTGACTTTGTCCTGCCATTTCCATCCCTTTATTCTGCGCAAGCATCCATTAATGAAAGTCTGTACCTTCGTGATTGTCAATTTTGTTATTCTCCATGTTTCACAGCCATATAATAGAACCGACTTAACATTGGAGTTGAAAATTTGTATTTTTGTATTTAGCCTAATTTCTTTGGATTTCCATATGTTTCCCAGTGCAATGAAAGCTCCTCTTGCTTTTGATATCCTTATTTTGGTATCGTTTTCTGTTCCTCCCTCTTTATCTATATTACTACCCAGATATATATAAGATTGTACGTCTAGTAGAGGTATTTCTCCTAGTTTTATTTGGTTATTGCCAACTGCATTAATTCTCATAATGTTGGTCTTATCTCTATTAATCTTTAGTCCTAGCTGTTGTGATCTCTCAAGGAGGGAAATGCCAACCAAAAAAAAAAAAAAAAAACCCGGATTCTATTTTTAAAACTTTACATCGCTTGTGCTGGACTTGACCCCTTGACCTTCCTACCCAGAGGCCGAATTGTTACCCATAGACCTATATCTATAGATATAGAATAAAAAAAAAAAAACTGTGCGTCTCATTGCGGTAATACTCCATCCTCCCAAATGTTATATGGGACATCCTTTACAGCGGTAAAATACAATAATAAACTATGTTGCCAGCTTGCCATAAGGCAGCTTCAAAATCTTTTGCTACCAACAGCTTCATTAAGGGGACCATAACTATGTTAAACATATCTTCCTCGGCGCAAGGTCGGACGAGGAAGGTGGGTGTGGAATACACTTGAAATGCAGTTTTCGAAACGTTTCGACCGTAGCGTATGAACACTACGATGCCCCATATTGTGTTGCTGCAACATCTTAAGAAAGATCAAAACTTAAGAAGCGGGCCGGGGTGTTTGTACTATATTCTTCTTCTTTTTTTTTCCATACATTTCAACTCCCTGTGGATCATAGGGCTTCAACAGAAACTTTCAGTTCACTGTGGAGCACAAGTCTTCAACAAATACTTTCAGCTTCCTGTGGAGCATAGGTTTTCAACAAACACTTTCAGCTCCCCGTGAAGCACAAATCTTCAACAAAAACTTTCAAAGCTGTCCTGTTTCTTTTGTAGTTTATTTCGGGTTTCAAAGAGTTCTGAAGCAGATCACAATACTGTTGACTATAGATACTCTCATCATCATCATGTGCCAAACCGCTTGGCGTAGGCGATCATGTCCTTCCAAATTCTTCTATCCACAGTGCATCTTATTAGTTCTGTTGTTGACTGTTTTACATGCCATTACACCAAGCTATCCAGTATCTTCCCTCTTTGTCGTCCGTGATCTCTCTATCCCTGTATTTTTCCAGTTGTAACCAAACATCCAAACTTTCCTCTTCTCATGATGTGCCAGAAAAATGTTGATTGTATAGATACTCTCAGCATGTAATATTCCAGAAGTTGACCCATGGCTCCAGAAAGGCGTGAGAATCATTCTGCAAGTCGAACTTGAGCGAAACTGTTTCGATTTCAGGGAAAAGTGGAAGTTGTTTTTATTTGCTTGCTGGTGTAGTTTCTGGTTGCAAATAAAGATGCCTTTATTAAGCGCAAGTAACAACGCGTCGCAGAAAGTCATATACATTAGTTTTATATCGACGTAACAGCGCTGTTCCAGCACGAAGACGTCGCAGAAAGTCATATACATCAGCTTCTTATCGACGCAATAGCGCTGTTCCAGCACGAAGACGTCGCTAAAGTCATATACATCAGCTTCATATCGACGCAATAGCGCTGTTCCAGCACGAAGACGTCGCTAAAGTCATATACATCAGCTTCATATCGACGCAATAGCGCTGTTCCAGCACGAAGACGTCGCAGAAAGTCATATACATCACCTTTATATCGACGCAATAGCGCTGTTCCAGCACGAACATCGTTCATTTCGGTGGATATTTGCACCAGCATCTTCTCTAGCAGAGACAGTTACAGTTTAACACCTCGCTGATGACGTCATGACTTGAACCATGGCTTAAGTGACAGTGTTCCGGTCACATCGTGGATTCTCAGCCGTCTCCGACTTTCTTCATATATCCGTTCATGGCAGCAGCCATGTCAGGGGTAGTCGCAGTTTGTGGACGGTCTGTTCGAGCTGCATAAGTCACAGTTATAACGCCACTTTCTTTGCCACACATATACTTGTTGCAGTGATAAACGATTTTACTGTTTTTGCATTTCTTCTTTGCTGCATGTCGACTGTTTTTGCATTTCTTTGATGGATGTCGATTGTTTTTGCATTTCTTCTTTGCTGCATGTCGACTGTTTTTGCATTTCTTCTTTGCTGCATGTCGACTGTTTTTGCATTATTCTTTGCTGCATGTCGACTGTTTTTGCATTTTTCTTTGCTGCATGTCGACTATTTTTGCATTTTTCTTTGCTGCATGTCCACTGTTTTTGCATTTTTCTTTGCTGCATGTCCACTGTTTTTGCATTTTTCTTTACTGCATGTCCACTGTTTTTGCATTTTCTTTGCTGCATGTCCACTGTTTTTGCATTTTTCTTTGCTGCATGTCGACTGTTTTTGCATTTTTCTTTGCTGCATGTCGACTGTTTTTTGCATTTTTCTTTGCTGCATGTCGACTGTTTTTGCATTTTTCTTTGCTGCATGTCCACTGTTTTTGCATTTTTCTTTGCTGCATGTCGACTGTTTTTGCATTTTTCTTTGCTGCATGTCGACTGTTTTTTGCATTTTTCTTTACTGCATGTCGACTGTTTTTGCATTTTCTTTGATGGATGAGATGGTTCTTTTTACCTTTTACTACTCAAAAAAAAAAAAAATAATAATAATAATAAAATAAACGTATCACTGCGCGCATCTCAGACCATGTCTGTATGGATACCGCCATTTATTTTTATTTAGTCTGCTGACGATACAGTTTACGTGGCAACTGGGGGTAGCTGCATGCGCCCGCTCTGTATGAGGACATATCACTTCAATACAATAACAGTCCGAAACATGGATTAACATTGTTATGACCATATTAACATTACTTCCTCTCTATTTGATACCAGAATACTTCATTCTTGTTATTTGATTATTGATATTTGATTCTTGATATTTGATTCTTGATATTTGATTTTTGATCTTTCCAGCACTGTTGAACGTCACATAAACCTCGTAGTGGATTTTGCCATCCATTTCTATTCTGGGCGCGATGTTCAATCTTATCCAATGAATCTATGCCTGCCAACATTGCTTCTCTTATCAGCGTTCTTTTTAATGTCTCTCTAAGACTTCCTCTTTTTTCTCTATCCTGATGTTTCCCATAGACGAACCTGTTTTCAAACCCAAGTATCACTAATAGAACAATTAATTAAGCAAGAAAATTCAAATCTTACATCTTCAACAATTGGAACAGCTCCCAAAAATCATGAATTTTACAAGAAAGAAGGATTTATTCGTGTCAGGACAACTTCCGCAGTAATTATTGCAACCTTTCTAGGATTACAACTAACCCGCCATTTTGATACTAAAATAAACTTCTGTACTGGAGTGTTGTACAAAAAGTAACTTTAATGTCATGAAAAAATATACTAACATCAAAACAAATAACACCAGGGCTAAAAGTGAGAATAGCAAAATGTTATAGCTTTGAAACATTCCTATATGGTGCAGAACCTGGATATTAGACAAGAAAACAGAACAGAGAATTGGAGCCTTTTAAATGTGGATATATAGAAGTATAGGTATAATTGGATGAAAGAAAATAAAACAAAAAATGAAGTTGTAAAACAACTAAAAATGAAATGTGAGCTACTGAACACAATCCAAACAAGACAAATGAGATGTTTGGGGCATGTTAAAAGACACAACAGCCTACTAAAAGTAATATTGGAGGGGAAAATACAAGGTAAAAGAGGCAGAGGCAAACCAAGACTAACATGGACGAGTAACATCAAAAGATGGACAAATCAGCCTAAGACAACCTGCACCATCAAAGCAAGAGACAGAACAGAATGGTGCTCCATGGTAGCCAACCTTCGTTGAGGAGATGGCACCCGATGATGATGACTGGAGACTCGCACTTATCAGGAATATCAGTTCTCGTTTAATCCTCGAGGATTCCAGTATCCAGAAGAAACGCCTACACGAAAACACTGAAATCAATAATACAAAACAATTTTCAATATCGATTTCTATAATCAGTATTGACATTGTTATTTGTACGAACTTGAGATAGAAATCTGCGGAGGGAAAGATTGATTAGCTAATATGTGAGTGACTTCTTCTACTTTCCTTCCTCATCTGCCTTTCCGCGTCGAGGGGAGATATAATTTGCTGTCTTTTGCTCTTCTGTTCGCCTCTGCTACTGTTATGTTTCCTAGAGCTTCTAATATTCCATCGACCCATCTTTTTCGTGGTCTACCCTTGGGTCTGGTGTTCTCACATCGTTTTTTGAAGGCTCGTTGTGTTGTGTTTGATCTTTCTGCCTTGTCACATGGCCAACCCATTTTATCTGTTGTTTCCTTATATATTCTATGGCGGGGGCTATTCCTAGCTTTTTTCTCAGTTCTTCATTTCTGATCTTATCTCTCATACTGTTTCCTGTCATTCGTCTAACACACCTCATCTCTGTACAGGTTATTTTTCTTATTGTTCTTGCATCTAGGGTCCAGGTCTGGCATTCGTGAGTGACTCCTTTCAATAAATTTAGAATAAATCTGTTTCAATTTGATCACTTCACATCAACAAATACGAACAGCGATAGATGTATAATGCACGTGCGTTATCACTTCCGTTTCTTCTTGCGTTCACCCGATGACTAAAGGCATATCTGATTTCGTGGATAGTACTGGTTCATTGATCCCGATACAAGTTATCCCTCTCTTCGTCATCCATAATTATAAGGACGCTGAGTAAAGTAAAGTGCGCCGTCACGCCAAGTGGCGCAAGTGGAATATGGTGTTAGTGACCATAATTTATACAGACCTTCAGCACATGATTTTTGGGGTAATGTGGTCGGTATTACGCCCGTGCCACTTTACTTTCCCAGAAAAAAAAATCCGGTACCCATTTATGGCTGAATAAACCTGTAAGCCGTCGATCTATATCGAACCTGACCTCATGTCCTTTATAGTCCAGTTCACTAACACTGAGTTATCGCTGCTGCCTATAAGGACGATAACCCTAACCCTAACCCTATAAGGACGATAACCCTAACCCTAACCCTATAAGGACGATAACCCTAACCCTATAAGGACGATAACCCTAACCCTAACCCTATAAGGACGATAACCCTAACCCTATAAGGACGATAACCCTAACCCTAACCCTATAAGGACGATAACCCTAACCCTATAAGGACGATAACCCTAACCCTATAAGGACGATAACCCTAACCCTATAAGGACGATAACCCTAACCCTATAAGGACGATAAGTGGGCGTAAATGCGTTGTGTCGTTATTTATAGTAAAAGCTGTGATATTTTAACATTTCGGCCAAACACATCCGTCTTCGGCATGGCGTTTTTGATTACCTGGTTGCCTTCCTTCTTGATCCCGACCCACTTGGCCAGACTAGACTGGTTAGTCTGTTGATGGAGGCACCACAAGGAGGTCACAAGCAACTTGACACAAGGAAACAAATACTAATAAATGAATATTATTCTAGAGGGAAACGGCGATAATTCAGGGAATCATAGGAGGAAGAGGTATGTACTACAGCACTCAGAAAAAATGACAAATAAACAACAACAGAAAAAAAAACAAAGAACAATATATGGTCCGAAGCAGGATCGAACCCGTACTCCTTTGAACTGCGCCTTGCCACGAGAAGCCGAACGCTTAGGAACACCGCCACTCAGCTAACTTGACACAAGACCTGCGCGCAACACTATTGGCGTGACGTGCTAAGTTTTGATAGCAACGGCGGTCATCGGTGGGGCTCTGCCAGCTATGGCTCGCAAAGGTGAACATTGACCGGTGACGTCTCGTCTGAAAGGTCGATCCTATCCTGGGGCAAGCCAGCAGCAATGAATCACTGACAGTCTCCAGCTGTTTCCGTGCGGGCACCTTGTCTCTAGTCGTGCCTTAATGCGGTTTCTATTTAAATAGTTCCCACGTATGTTGCATGTTTTATGTTTCATGTTTTATGTTTTATGTTTCATGTTTTATGTTTTATAACAAGACCCCCACCACGGAACAACGGAATGAAATACATGTTCGTGGTTTGAACACCGACGCTTGGGGTCCTCGGTAGCCTATTTGGGGGCCTCGGTGGCCTAGTTAGGGTGCCTCGATAGCTTAGTTTGGGGGCCTCGGTAGCTTAGTTGGGGGCCTCGGTGGCCTAGTTAGGGGGCCTCAATAGCTTAGCTTGGGGGCCTCGGTAGCTTAGATGGGGGCCTTGGTGGCCTTGTTAGGGGCCTCGGTAGCTTAGTTTGGAGGCCTCGGTAGCTTAGATGGGGGTCTCGGTGGCCTAGTTAGGGGCCTCGGTAGCTTAGTTTGGGGGCCTCGGTAACCTAGTTGGGGGCCTCGGTAGCCTAATTGGGGGCCACGGTAGCTTAGTTTGGGGCCTCGGTAACTAGTTGGGGGCCTCGGTAGCTTAGTTAGGAAGCCCACCCGACTGGCCTACCGACGTTCGAACAACCCGTGTCGGATTTCCACTCGAAGCAATGTGAATTGTAGAATAAAAAATACCCCCACTGTAGACTTACCCGCTGGCAGAAATGGGTACCAGGGTATTACACTGTGAAGTCGACGAATGCCGCATAGCATCGTGAGTTTCGATGCTTGAAACGACACTGTCCAACTATCCAGAAGTCTCCGAACATTTCTGGATAGACGGCCGAGCACATATGAGTGGAAACTCCCGTGCTAAGACGCCGATTCAAGTCTCTTACTTTACTTTACTTTACTTTACTGTACTTTACTTTACTTTACTTTACTTTACTTTACTTTACTTTACTTTACTGTAGTTTACTTTACTTTACTTTACTTTACTTTACTTTACTTCACTTCAGTTTACTTTACTTTTTTACTTTACTTAGCTTTGCTTTACTTTACTTTACTTTACTTTACTTCAGTTTACTTTACTTTACTTTACTTTACCTTACTCTACTCTACTCTACTCTACTCTACTTTACTTTACTTTACTTTACTTTACTTTACTTTACTTTACTTTACTTTACCTTACTTTACCTTACCTTACCTTACCTTACCTTACCTTACCTTACCTTACCTTACCTTACTTTACCATACTTTACCTTACCTTACCTTACCTTACCTTACCTTACTTTACCTTACCTTACTTTACCATACTTTACCTTACTTTACCTTACTTTACCTTACCTTACTTTACCTTACCTTACCTTACTTTACCTTACCTTACTTTACCTTACCTTACCTTACTTTACCTTACCTTACTTTACCTTACCTTACCTTACCTTACTTTACCTTACCTTACCTTACCTTACCTTACCTTACTTTACCTTACCCTACCTTACCTTACTTTACCTTACTTTACCTTACTTTACCTTACCTTACTTTACCTTACCTTACCTTACCTTACTTTACCTAACTTTACCTTACCCTACCTTACCTTACTTTACCTTACTTTACCTTACCTTACCTTACCTTACCTTACTTTACCTTACTTTACCTTACTTTACCTTACCTTACCTTACCTTACCTTACCTTACTTTACCTTACTTTACCTTACTTTACCTTACCTTACCTTAGTTTACCTTACCTTACCTTACCTTACTTTACCTTACCTTACCTTACCTTACCTTACTTTACCTTACTTTACCTTACCTTACCTTACTTTACCTTACCTTACCTTACTTTACCTTACCTTACCTTACCTTACCTTACTTTACCTTACTTTACCTTACCTTACCTTACCTTACTTTACCTTACTTTACCTTACTTTACCTTACCTTACCTTACTTTACCTTACTTTACCTTACCTTACCTTACCTTACCTTACCTTACCTTACCTTACTTTACCTTACTTTACCCTACCTTACCTTACCTTACCTTACCTTACTTTACTTTACCTTACTTTACCTTACCTTACCTTACCTTACCTTACCTTACCTTACTTTACCTTACTTTACCTTACCTTACCTTACCATACTTTACCTTACTTTACCTTACCTTACCTTACCTTACTTTACCTTACCTTACCTTACCTTACCTTACTTTACCTTACTTTACCTTACCTTACTTTACCTTACCTTACCTTACCTTACTTTACCTTACTTTACTTTACTTTACTTTACCTTACCTTACCTTACCTTACCTTACCTTACTTTACCTTACTTTACCTTACTTTACCTTACTTTACTTTACTTTACCTTACCTTACTTTACTTTACCTTACCTTACCTTACTTTACCTTACCTTACTTTACCTTACTTTACCTTACCTTACCTTACCTTACCTTACCTTACCTTTCCTTACCTTACCTTACCTTACCTTACTTTACCTTACCTTACTTTACCTTACCTTACCTTACCTTACCTTACCTTATTTTACCTTACCTTACCTTACCTTACCTTACTTTACCTTACCTTACCTTACCTTACCTTACCTTACCTTACCTTACCTTACCTTACCGTACCTTACCTTACCTTACCTTACCTTACTTTACTTTACATTACACCCGTTACCTATTTGGAAATACTGACCAGTTTTTCTTCAACCTGCCTGTCAACTGTTTGGTTCTAAACATCAACATCTGGACTTATTCATCCTTCAACATGCCTCTCTCACTCTTAACATTATTAATGTTATTAAAATGGTTCTTTTCCTTCTTCTTCTTCCTCTTCATCGTTTAAGTTCTGTAATAATGCGAACTTGACTCTTGTCCTGTTTAATGATGGAGGGGTAAGAACAACATCATGACACGATGTTCCCTTAACCAGTACTCGTATATGCCCAGCAAATGGTGTTAGTTCCCAGTAAATAATGTTAATGCTCACAATATGGTGTTAGTATCCAGTAAATGGTGTTAATGCCAACAATATGGTGCTATATAGTATCCAGTAAATGGTGTTAATGCCCACAATATGGTGCTATATAGTATCCAGTAAATGGTGTTAATGCCCACAATATGGTGCTATATAGTATCCAGTAAATAATGTTAATGCTCGCAATAGGGTGTTAGTATCCAGTAAATGGTGTTAATGCCCACAATATGGTGTTAGTATCCAGTAAATGGTGTTAATGCTCACAATATGGTGTTAGTTCCCAGTAAATAATGTTAATGCTCACAATATGGTGTGTCCGGTCTTTGACGTGATCTGTGCAACTTTTGTTCATTAATGAACATACAAATATTCAACCCTAAAGATGCATGAACACTACTGCAAATTGATAAGGTACGACCTACTGGTTGATGTTACCAATCATGGACAATCTGACAATAGTAAAAAAAATTCAATAGAGGCCACATAACCTCGTTTTATGGAAGAGTTCAGAGAATACAATGGAAGCTGGAAAGATAAATGAAGATGTTTCAAAGACGTCAAGCCGAAAAGAAAATGCTTTGCCAAAGTAAGGAAACAATCATTCCTGGCCTTGTAACGAAAATGTTCTCAATCAATCAACCAATCAAAGCCAACGATACCCGTTATAGAACCTTAGGCCACAAGCAAGGTCGCCCCATCCTTCCCTATTCTTGGACATTTTTACTACTTCTCTCCATCCATCTCTATTCTTGGAAATTTTATAATAATAATGACATTTGGAAGTTTTGTAATAATAATGACATTTGGAAGTTTTGTAATAATAATGACATTTGGAAGTTTTGTAATAATAATGACATTTGGAAGTTTTGTAATAATAATGACATTTGGAAGTTTTGTAATAATAATGACATTTGGAAGTTTTGTAATAATAATGACATTTGGAAGTTTTGTAATAATAATGACATTTGGAAGTTTTGTAATAATAATGACATTTGGAAGTTTTGTAATAATAATGACATTTGGAAGTTTTGTAATAATAATGACATTTGGAAGTTTTGTTATAATAATGACATTTGGAAGTTTTGTAATAATAATGACATTTGGAAGTTTTGTAATAATAATGACATTTGGAAGTTTTGTAATAATAATGACATTTGGAAGTTTTGTAATAATAATGACATTTGGAAGTTTTGTAATAAGAATAATATGCATAAAAGTAATATTTACTTAGGCTAGAAAGACAAGAAAGACATTGTGGGAACGAGATAATGAAACAAAAGGGAAATAAATGACTTTGTCACAGCTGTTAGTTACAGAGGTATCGTAAAAATTGTTTGCTTAAAGACATTATGAGAATGGTTAATCAAACGACACATAGTAGTGGTGGTAGTTGCAGTGGTAGTAGTAGGGGTTGTAACAGTGGTAGTAGTACTGGTAGTAGCAGTAGTAGAAGGAGCAGTGGTAGTAGAAGTGGTAGTTGTTTTAATAATAGTAGTGGTAATAGCAGTAATATTGGTGGTAGTATTAGAAGTTGCGGTGGTGGTAGTAGTGGTGATTGTAGTGGTAGTTGCAGTAGTAGTAGTAGTAGTAGTAGTAGTAGCAGCAGAAGTAGTAGTTACAGTAGTAGTAGTGGTAGTTGCAGTAGTAGTAGTTGCAGTAGTAGCAGAAGTTGTAGTTGTAGCAGTGGTAGTAGTAGTAGTAGTGGTAGTATTAATAGTGGTAGTAGTAGTAGTAGCGGTAGTAGTTGTAGTGGTAGTAGTAGTATTGATAATCAATATTCTGGAAAAATTAAACATTGATGGCAAAGATCTGCGAATCATAAAAACATGTACTTTCAACAAACAGCAGCTATACGAATTAACAACCAAACAGGACAATTTCAATATATAAAACAAGGAGTCAGACAAGGCTGTGTTCTGTCGCCGGATTTGTTTTCACTTTACAGCGAACATATTATGAGACCAATAGTAGACAAAAAAGGAATTGAAGTCAATGGTCACAACTTAATAATTTGCGATATGCGGATGACACAGTCTTAATAGCAGAGTCAGATAATGAACTACAAGAAATGATAGACATAACAGTAAAAGAAAGCAACAAGAAAGGTCTCAGTCTTAATGGTAAGAAAACAGAAGTAATGGTAATATCGAAGAAACAATCATCACCAGCATGCAGCATAAAAATAAACAGGACAAATTTGAAACAAGTGCAACGCGTCAAATACTTGGGTACAATAATAACATCGGATGGAAGATGCACCACGAAAATAAAAAGTAGATTAGCTCAGGCCAAAATAGCATTTCAGAAAATGAAAAATATCTTATGCAACAAATCTATGTCAATAGAAATTAGAAAGAGAGTTCATCGGTGCTATATAGAACCAATTCTGACCTATGGAAGCGAATCATGGACAGTAGACAAACAAATGAAAAGACGATTAGAGGCCACAGAGATAGGATTTCTCAGAAGAATGTTGAAAGTTCCCTGGACAGCTAAAAAGACCAATGAGGAAATCCTCAAAGATGCCAACACAAAAAGGCAGCTCCTTAAAAAAACATCAGAAAGAAACAATCAACATTTTTCGGGCACATCATGAGAAGAGGAAAGTTGGAATACTTGGTTGCAACTGGCAAAATAAAAGGAAAGAGAGATCGCGGACGACAAAGAGAGAAAATACTGGATAGCTTGGTGTCATGGCATGGAAAGCAGTCAGCAACAGAACTGATACGATGCACTGTAGATAAAAGATTGTGGAAGGACATGATCGCCTACGCCAACCGGTATGGTACATGATGATGAGTAGTAGTATTAGTAGTAGTGGTAGTAGTAGTATTAGTGGTAGTAGTAGTATTAGTAGTAGTGGTAATATTAGTAGTGGTAGTAGTAGTAGCGGTACTAGTAGTATTGGTGGGAGTAGTAGTAGTAGCAGTAGCAGAAGTATTAGTAGTAGTAGTAGTAGTAGTAGTAGCAGTAGCAGAAGTATTAGTGGTAGTAGTAGTAGTAGTAGTAGTAGTAGTAGTAGTAGTAGTAGTAGTAGTAGCAGTAGTAGTAGTAGTAGTAGCAGAAGTATTAGTAGTAGCAGTAGTAGTAGCAGTAGTGGTAGTAGTAGTAGTAGTAGTAGCAGTAGTAGTAGTAGCAGTAGCAGAAGTATTAGTAGTAGCAGTAGTAGTAGTAGTAGTAGTAGTAGTAGTAGTAGTAGCAGTAGCAGAAGTATTAGTGGTAGTAGTAGTAGTAGTAGCAGTAGTAGTAGTAGCAGAAGTATTAGTAGTAGCAGTAGTAGCAGTAGCAGAAGTATTAGTAGTAGCAGTAGTAGTAGTAGTAGTAGTAGTAGTAGTAGTAGTAGCAGAAGTATTAGTGGTAGTAGTAGTAGTAGTAGTAGTAGTAGTAGTAGTAGCAGAAGTATTAGTGGTAGTAGTAGTAGTAGTAGTAGTAGTAGTAGCAGTAGTGGTAGTAGTAGTAGCAGTAGTGGTAGTAGTAGTAGTAGTAGTAGTGGTAGTAGTAGTAGTAGTAGCAGTAGTGGTAGTAGTAGTAGTAGCAGTAGCAGAAGTATTAGTGGTAGTAGTAGTAGTAGTAGTAGTAGCAGCAGTAGTAGTAGTAGTAGTAGTAGTAGTAGTAGTAGTAGTAGTAGTAGTAGTAGTAGTAGTAGTAGTAGTTTACATTTAAAAACAAGTATGAACTAACGACATAGAATAAAAACATTCAGTTACCAGTTCTCCTTCTTGCTGGCGTCAGAGATTTCTCATGATTGTTGATTGAAGAAACAGCTGAAATCACTGACTTTCTGTCAGCAAACACGCTTGCAAGATTGCCTCTTTCTAGTCCGATTGTAATAACATATTTCAATTAAATTACTTTACGAATGTCTTATTTCATGTATTCTTAAATAATGATAATTTTGTTCTATATAAATTGAACAAGTTTATTTTATAATATACTATACTTTTAAAAGTATATAGTATTATATATTTCAAATATTTCTTTTCTTTTACCTTCTCATAGTTTGGAGTCATGGATTATACGCATCGTGATATTTTAATTTATTCTTCACTGTAATTGTAAAGAAATTAATATGTCGCAAATATACAAAAGAAAAATAAACGTGGCTTGAAACAAAGGATCAAATGGTGCAATAATTGATGCAAAAATGCGGACGTTTATTGAAAGTGTTCGGTAAGTGCGAATTATTGGATGAAATAAGCGCACCACGAGGCTGACATTTTTAAGTAGCGGCTTGAGGTTCAATGTCAGATGGCGAGTGCATGGTCGAGGGTGACACAGATATCCCAAGTTCACTTCGCCTGCGCGTGCAGGCGGCGCCGAGTAATCTCCCACGTGAGTTACGTAAGCGTGGACACACACGGGCTGGATTACGCCGTATTGTTTCGCCTTGTTCTTTTTATTCTACCTCTTCATGTTCTTGCTCTCCATGTTTTTTCTTCCTCTTCTTCTTCCATTTCTTCTACCGCTTGTTCTTTTTTCTTTCATTTCTTCTTCTGCTCCCTTTTCCTTTTTTTTCTTTTCTTCAACTTCTTGTTCTTGCTCTCCTTTTTTCCTTCTTCTTTTTCTTCTTCCACTTGTTCTTTTCTTCTTCTTCTTTTTTCTTTCTCTTTCTTCTTCTTCCTCTGCTCCTTTTCTTTTTAGCTTTATCTTCATCTTCTTCTTCTTCTTATAATTCTCCCTTCTTCGTTTTTCTTCTTTTCCCCCCCATTCTTTTCCCCTTCTGTGTGTGTTCTTCCGAAGAGTATTGCATGCTACTTAATCACTCAAGATAGCGGCTGGTAGTCTAGGTTGTAGAGTGGTGGAACACAGGTTGTCTTACCTTATTTTGTACTCAAACCGAAGCATCCGATCTTTTTTAGCACAATTATTTGTTAGTGTAAAGTTGCCTTCCAAAGCGATCTCATCTATCTCTCTCAGAGCCAAGGACGTTGAGAGAAACTTGATCAGCTTTTGGTCGGTAATCAACAGTTAGCTATGAGTCACTGACTCGTTTTGGCCCAAACGTTGTCTGGAGTCTTGACCTTTCACGTTATGGTCGTGTCGTATTTTTGTATTTTTTTCTCAGTTTCTTATCGATGAATTTGTTATATTTAGTCCCAATGACACGGTACCTCCGATTCAGATTAAATATGCATTCCGCTCCTCCCATCTTCAATCCTTACATTTTAATTCAGGCTAATAATTTTACTATCATCATCATCATCGTCATTACCATCATCATCATCATCATCATCATCGCCATTATCATCATCATCGTCATTATCATCATCATCATCGTCATTACATCACCGTCATTATCATCATCATCATCGTCATTATCATAATCATCATCGTCATTATCATCATCGTCATTACCATCATCGTCATTATCATCATCATCATCGTCATTACCATCATCATCATCGTCATCATCATCATCGTCATTATCATCATCATCATCGTCATTATCATCATCATCGTCATTATCATCATCATCATCGTCATTATCATCATCATCATCGTCATTACCATCATCATCATCATCGTCATTACCATCATCATCATCATCATCATCGTCATCGTCATTATCATCATCATCATCATCATCATCGTCATTATCATCATCATCATCATCATCGTCATTATCATCATCGTCATCATCATCATCGTCATTATCATCATCATCATCGTCATCGTCATCATCATCAAGTACCGGGCCTGCTGGTGTAGGTGATCATGTCTCTCCACAACTTTCGATCTCGACAGTTATTTATTATTTCTGTTGTCATTCTGCCAAGACATTCTCTTAAGCTGTCTGGTATCTTTTCTCTTGCTTCCCTCTATCTCTTCGTCCTCAATATTCCTATTTGTCACAGTATACTCCAGCTGTTCTCTTCTCATTACATGTCCAAAAATAAATATTGATTGTTTCTCGTAATATTGGATATTAACTCTCTTTTTGCTTTGGCCACTTTCAGAACGTTTTCATTGCTCTTCTTTTCCATAGAACACTCTATTGGGAAAATACAATTTTAATTGTCTCTTGTATCTAAAAAAATGTTATTTTAGACATCTCTTGCCATGGAAAAATATTATTTTAGACTTGCTTATTATTGAAAAATATTATTTTAGTCTTCTCTTATGGAAAATATTATATAGTCATCTCTTGTCACGAATAAAATATCATTTTAGTCATCTCTTATGGAAAATATTATTTTAGTCTTCTCTTATGGAAAATATTATATAGTCATCTCTTGTCACGAATAAAATATCATTTTAGTCATCTCTTATGGAAAATATTATTTTAGTCATCTGTTATGGAATATATTATTGTCTTTTGGCGTGTGCTGTAACTGCTATGATGGGGACTGCAGCTGTCTTTCTTTGTTTGGATGATTCAATGAGATGAGATGTTAATTCGGATGATTCCACTGGCACATTATGGATTTTAATTTGTTTGCAGTGATACCGGGGCTATCGACTAACTACAAATACATTAAATCAAGTATCCGGCCTCTTGAGTTAAGATCCTATACCTGTGTGTAGATTTATAATTCTATATATTACTTTCCCTTTTCCTCCCTGCTTTATCTTTATTACCTCTCTCGGTCTTCGTCCATCTTGCCACCCCAATCTTCTCTTTCCTTCTCGTTTTATTATGTTTTTTTTCTAGTTTTACCTTACTGAACACATCCTTTCTTTTTTCCAATTTTTCTTTCTTTGCTTCATTTTGGTTTATTTAAATCCTACCTATCTTATTGTCGATTTATCTTTTAACGACATTTATGTATCATTTATTATTTATTTATTATTTATTTATTATATTATTTAGTCATAATAATATATTGTCAAATATGCAAAAACAAAGATTCGCATCTAAACAAGAATGCGATGTGAGCGGAAAATGAGCACATTTTAAAATAAGCTGGTCAGCACTACACAAGGACGTCTTTCTCCTCGCAACTCCCTACTCCATCTACCCTACCCCCGTCCAGAAAAAGAAAATGCGTTTCTATTTAAGACTGGGTAACTCAGAAGAACAAGAAGGCGGCTCTTAAAAAACATCAGAAAGAAACAATCAACATTTTTCGGGCACATCATGAGAAGCGGAAAGTTGGAATACTTGGTTATAACTGGCAAAATAAAACGAAAGAGAGATCGCGGACGACAAAGAGAGAAAATACTGGATAGCTTGGTGTCATGGCATGGAAAACAGTCAACAACAGAACTGATACGATGCACTGTAGATAAAGATTGTTGAGGGACATGATCGCCTACGCCAACCGGTATGGCACATGATGATGATGAACTCAGAAGAAAAATAACAATGTTCAACTCCAATTTTTATGCACTCCTATTATATGGCTGTGAAACATGGAGAACAACAAAAATAACAATAATGAAGACACACACCTTCATTAATGGATGCTTGCGCTGAATAAAAGGATGGAAATGGCAGGACAAAATCGCTATCATAGAATTATGGAAATGTACCAGTCAAATACCAGTGGATAAAAAGATACAACGAAGACGATGGCGCTGGATAGGACACACACTGCGGGAGCCAAATGAGAGTATTACACATCAGGCCCTTTTTGGGAATCCCCATGGAAAAAGAGAAAGAGGACGACCAAAATAGTCTTGGAGAAGACAGATAGAAGCAGAGATGAAGATGATGGGAAGACATTGAATGATCTTAAAAGAATGACAAGAAACAGGCTTGGAAAGTGTTTATAGAAGACCTATGCTCTACAGGAAGCTGAAAGTGTTTGTAGAAGACCTATGCTCTACAGGGAGCTGAAAGTTTTTGTAGAAGACCTATGCTCCACAGGGAGCTGAAAGGTAGAAGAGCCCAGAATCGCCAGTCCGGATCCAGAACAAGCTGTAGAACTCAACATACCAGTAAAGGTCAAGGTATAGTACGAGAACCGGCGTCTTAGCACGCGAGTTTCCACACATATGTGCTCAGCCGCCTATCCAGACTTCTGGATAGTGTCGCTTCAAGCATCGAAACTCACGATGCATTCCTCACCTTCCCAGGGTAATACCCTGGTATCCATTTCTGCCAACGGCTGGGTCGACCGAGGGGGTGTTTTTTTTTTTTTTTCAACCACGATTACAGCTCAAACAGCTCCCAGCGGGAATCGAACACGGGTTGTCCGAACGTCGGTAGTCCAGCCTAGCTTACTCTAGTCTAGTCTAGTCTAGTCTAGTCTAGTCTAGACTAATCTAGTTTAGTTTAGTCTAGTCTAGTCTAATCTACTTTAGTTTAGTCTAGTCTAGTCTAATCTAGTTTAGTTTAGTTTAGTCTAGTCTAGTCTAGTCTAGTCTAGTCTAGTCTAGTCTAGTCTAGTCTAGTCTAGTCTAGTCTAGTCTAGTCTAGTCTAGTCCAGTCTAGTCTAGCCTTGTCTAGTCTAGTCTAGTCTTGTTTACTTTAGTTTAGTTTAGTTTAGCTTAGTCTAGTCTAGTCTAGTCTAGTCTAGTCTAGTCTAGTTTAATTTAGTTTAGTTTAGTTTAGTTTAGTTTAGTTTAGTTTAGTTTAGTTTAGTTTAGTTTAGTTTAGTTTAGTTTAGTTTAGTTTAGTGGACAGATCATTTTCATTGCACAATGAATAACTCCATAGTTCTCTGATCCACTCTTCACTGCGTTCCCCAGTGTAAAGAGCACCCGTTACACACTAGCGAAAGCACTGAAGATGGCTTCAGACCAAGTGCACAAACTTCGTAGGACCGACGAAGAAGAACCTCTCCCCAAAGCCACAATATTTGTCTTCTACATGTCTTGAAGGTGACCGTGGTCATATTCTCGTCCTTATAAGATAACAAGAGCTTGTCGGGTCTCCTGGGTTTCCCCTCATTACACCCAATTGTTGATAAATTGTTTGCGGAAAAGTAATAATAAATGAATATTATTATAGAGGGAAGTAAGCCGCGATAGCTCAGTGGTTAGTGAACTGGACTACAAAGGACAAGAGTTAGGGTTCGACCCAAACCGACGGCTTCCGGGTTCACCCAGCATTTAATGGGTACCTGATTTTTTCTGGGGAAGTAAAGCAAAACGGGCGTAATACCGACCACATTACACCAAAAAATCATGTGCTGAAGGTCTGTAAAATTTATGGTCACTAACACCATATTCCCTATACGTCACTTGCCGTGACGGGGCCCTTTTTTTTTTTTTTTAAATTATAGAGGGAAACTCCCGAGGCGATAGATCAGCGTATTATCTCAGAGAAAGGGGTATCTTTACACTCGGACAAAAGGCTCAAATAATCAACAACAGACCAAAAAGCAAAGAACAATAGATGGTCCATATGTTGTTCTTTGTTTTTTTTTTCTGTTGATTATTTGTCACATATATGGACAATATATGCAAATTAGCATGCCCAAGCAAAGGATAGTATACCAACAAGGATGATAACAAGCGATAATACAAAAGAGAACGAAATATACGAATCAGAAAACAGCAGAAGAGAGGACGAATTAAATGAAATACTATTTGCATACGACCAAGTTCTGATACATGAAACAACTGAGGACCTGCAAGAACATATTAACAGGCTAAACAACACTTGTAAACAATACAACATGTAGATCAACATAAACAAAACTGAAGTAATGGCAATAGTGAGAAAGAAAGAAAAACTAAACATCATAATAGATAATACAACCCTGAAACAAGTAGACAATTTTAAATATCTGGGTAGCACGTTAACAAAGACAATAACCAAGAGACAGAGATAGACATAAGGTGTAACAAAGCATGCCAAGTTATAGGCCAAGTTCAACACTATTGAAAAACAAAGCAATAACTACGGAAGCAAAAAGGGCAATATACAAATCAATTTTTCTACCAACTCTGTGCTATCAGTGCCAGAATTGGACGCTGGACTCTAGAACAATAAGAAAAATAACGACCACAGAAATGAAATGTGTCAGAAGAATGACAGGAAACAGCTTAAGGGACAGAGTAAGAAACACTAACCTGAGGAAGAAACTCGAAATTGAACCAGCCATCGAATACATAAAGAAACAACAGATAAATTTATTTCGGCCACATAACAAGACAGAAAGAACTAACAATGACTCAAAGAGCCATAAACAAACGCTACAAAAACGCCAGATTAAGAGGAAGACCGAGAAAGAGATGGATAAAGGGAATACTAGAGTCACTAGGAGGAATAACATCAGAAGAGGCCAACAGAAGAGCAAAGAATCGCAGATTGTTTCTCCCCTCGACGCCAACGGCAACAGAGGAAGGAAAGAAGAAGAAGAAGATGATTATTTGTGATCTTTTTCCGAGTGTAAACATACTTCCTCCTTTGAAATTATTTGTTTTCTAAATTGCTACCAGTTGATGCATGTTGTATTTGTTGTTCGGGGTCACTGCTGTCATCGAACCACATACAATATTTTTTTAAATAGCAACATTAATAAAGGTCAAGGCTGAAAGGGTTCATAAATAAGGTGACCATATTTTTGAAACCCTAATCCGGGACTGATTAATTTGATTTAATTTTTCCATCAATAAAATGACATTTCTTCCGGTTTTTTTCAAGTGAATAATACATATATTTTAAAACTAATTAAAACACCTAACAATATAGGCTCAAAAAAACGTTATCAGGAGATAAAAAAAAACACATTAGTGATACTCACTTAAATGGAAGGTGAAGCAGAGTTGCTGTACTTTTCTGATCAATATTTAAGTTTCAGTATTCAAGATTTAAAACTTGGAGCGCAATTTACTGTTATTGTTTCGCCAAATGAACAACCAGTTCAACTTTTTAAACATTTTCTACATAACAACGTAATAATGTCTATTTTTAAGTCGAAGAGACGTTTACCATATTGGCAAACGTTTGTGTCACTAATGTATTTTAACAAATCCGGGACAAAAGCTAAAAAACGGAACAATTCGTGACAGTAACAAAACGGGACAAACGTTGAAAAAAAAACTAAAAAATCGAGACTGTCCCGGAAAAATCGGGACGTCTGGTCACCCGTTTAATAAACAAAGTGTGCGCCCGTGGACAGTTTGAGATTCACTGGAATAGTACCAACATATACATGCATTACTCTTGTCTTTCACAACCAACCTAATAGATAGTGTCCCCTGCCGACATTCCAAGAATCTATTTCCTCCAACTTAGATAATACGTCATCATCATTTTTCAAGATCAAATACATAATGACTTCAGATCCGATTAGGGGCGTCTACTATTTCACAGATCTCTAACATTGGGGTCAAGCGGCTTAACTCGTGCTAACAACAACAACAATAACAGTAACCAATGGTCAAACGTTCAGAACGTTAATGTAATGCAACACGCAGACGACTGACCTTGAATGCTGGATGCAGTTGTTGTTGCGCGGTCCAGCCATAGCTGCACGTGAGTGCAGTCCACGTTTACCGAGCGGAACACGAGTGCTAGACTCACTCGGCGCGAAATAGAAAAACCCAGATAAGTCTAGAAAATACATTACACCTGTCTATTTTCACCTACTTTTTTGCTGACGTTATTATTTATCATTAACTTGGCCTTGTGCAGAACAATTATTTTATTTCATTTTTTTTTTAAGGTAGTGTATTCGTCAAGTCGCTGCGGAATTAGATTACTGATATTTATCACGCAAAGTTACTTGTGATTTTTAACTCTTTTTCCGAAATTGTTTTGCAATTTGGTTTTATTAATTAATGCGAATTATTTTGTTGTCCGTATTTGACGACGCAAAAACCTTTATTGTCTCTGCTTACTATCATCTATTCTTATTTACGTTTTCATTTACGATACGGAATAGCGAGCATACAAAACAGTCATATCCCCAAGTGTTTTGAGATTTGCTAGTTCTTACTATTTTTTTAAGATTTCCTTTATTTCTTGGTAGGCGTTTCGTCTGCATTTTTGTGCTTTTTAAATATGATTTCTGTGGGGGGTTTTTTTTCGTTCGCCAGTTTTTTACCTCTGACGAAGTCCCTAGAGACTAGGAACTGAATTTTGCGTGTTAATCCATTTTCCCCTGGCAGCCGTGTGTACAGGTCGCCGCACAGGCAGATAACTCCGACTTCGGTGGAGCTCATATTTTTTCCGTCGATGAGTAATTGACGTTTCAAGCCGGGCCTCGCTGCTGAGACCAGGGGTGATTGCCGCAGAGAGAAGTCATAAATAAAAATTCAAACCGGTGTATCCAGGATTTAAAACCTCAACCTCTTTGTCTCGAGGCCGGTGTCTTGCCTCGAGACCAACCATTCCCCGTTCTCTGTTCAATTTCTATATTTTGTTTAATGTTACTGAAGAAGGCTTTTTCCGGAACGTTGCAGTAGTTTGTCGTGTCTTTCTGTAAATCCAGCTGCTCAGTACTATCTTATTTTGACTTTGTATGGACAATAAAGTGTTAATGACAATTTTTCTCCGTGACCTTGGCATATTAGTGGGTGAAGTGGTCGATATCACACCAGGCCGCCTTTACTTCCAGAAACGTCTGTGGTATCCATTTTAAAAGCTTGATGAACACCGGAACCCCTTCGGCCTTGAGAAGAAAGCAGTTTCTGGGGGGACTGTACCCGGATAGTTCTCATGAGGAAGTGAGTGCACTAACGACACAGCCACAGAAGCTCCATGATAAGAACGGAGCATAGAGAAAATATTAAAAGGAGAGCGAGAGAGAGAGAGAGAGAGAGAGAGAGAGAGAGAGAGAGAGAGAGAGGGAAAAGACACGAGAACGTTTTAAAAAGAAATATTTGGTAAGAACTCAACAACAGAAAAATTCATCATCAAGTACCGTGCCTGCTGGCGTAGGTGATCATGTTTCTCCAAAACTTTCGATCTCGACAGTTATTTATCATTTCTGTTGTTGACCTTCTGCCAAGCCATTCTCTTAAGCTGTCTGTTATTCTTTCTCTTTGCTTCCCTCTATCTCTTCGTCGCTCAATTTTTCCATTTTCAATCTACCTATTCTTCTATATATCCACATTTCAAGGGCTTTATTTTTCTGTTCTGTTTTTTTTCTAATGTCAATGTTTCTGCACCATACAGGAATATTGAGAAGATATAACGTTTAGGTATTCTTAGTGTTTTAATTCCACATTGCTGAGATTTATCGTTCCTGTTATTTCCCTTTGACTTTTATTATCACACCATTATGTTTTATTGACGGACGTAGTTCTGACTAGCAACATAAAAACTATGGTTTGATGAGGAAGCACCCACGTTAGCAACATAAGTACTCATACTCAAAATCTGAAGCTTAATCGCGCCCATTATTATTTTTAAAAAAAATATATATATATACATATGAGGTATAAAGTAACTAACTCTAATGAGTTACAACAAGCCAAACTCCCATACATCATAGCATCCCTTAGGAGTCGTAGACTAAGGTGGCTGGGTTATGTAAGAAGAATGGTAAACAACTGTATTCCCAATCAAATATTGAATGCCGAATTTAAGGACGGAAGAGACCAAAGGGCAGAACAGTGCTGCGATTTAAGGATGTTTGCAGAGTTTCCTTGAGGGAATTCTCTATTGGTGACAGAAAGTGGGAAAATATGGCTGCAGATCGTCCGTAGCACATGGAGAACAAAATATGGCTGCAGATCGTCCGTGGCACATGGAGAACAAAAAAATGGCTGCAGATCGTACGTAGCACATGGAGAACAAAAATATGGCTGCAGATCGTACGTAGCACATGGAGAACAAAAAAATATGGCTGCAGATCGTACGTAGCACATGGAGAACAAAAAAAAATGGCTGCAGATCGTCCGTAGCACATGAAGAACAAAAAAATGGCTGCAGATCGTCCGTAGCACATGGAGAACAAAAAAATGGCTGCAGATCGTACGTAGCACATGGAGAACAAAAAAATGGCTGCAGATCGTACGTAGCACATGGAGAACAAAAAAATGGCTGCAGATCGTCCGCAGCACATGGAGAACAAAAAAATGGCTGCAGATCGTACGTAGCACATGGAGAACAAAAAAATGGCTGCAGATCGTCCGCAGCACATGGAGAACAAAAAATGGCTGCAGATCGTCCGTAGCACATGGAGAACAAAAAAATGGCTGCAGATCGTCCGTAGCACATGGAGAACAAAAAAATGGCTGCAGATCGTACGTAGCACATGGAGAACAAAAAAATGGCTGCAGATCGTACGTAGCACATGGAGAACAAAAAAATGGCTGCAGATCGTACGTAGCACATGGAGAACAAAAAAATGGCTGCAGATCGTCCGTAGCACATGGAGAACAAAAAAATGGCAAAGCAACTTTCGAGGCAGCGCTGATATCAGATTTAGAAGTTAAACGCGCAGGAGAAAGGAGGCGAGGGTAAGCACCAGGATTACATCTTGTTCGTTCTGCGGATGGATCTGTCAATATTGCTAGATTCAGACATGAGAGAAGCTGTTCAGCAAAGCAGCATCCAGCATAAGACACTAATATTTTTACCGAACTACTTATCATGATTGCTTGCTACCAACCGTCTGTCAAGACGCCAAAGGTCATAAATACATTCATATTTTTTTTTTATCGTTCGTCAGCTTGTACTTCTGACGAAGCCCCCTAGAGTTCAGGAACTGAGTTTTGCGTATTAATTCATTTTTCCATGGCAGCCGTGTGCAGAGGTCCCTCGCCGCGCAGGCAGATATCTCCGTCTTCGGAGGTACTAATATTTTTTTTAGGTCGAGGAGCAAATGAAGTTCCAGGCTGGGCCTCGCTACTGAGACCAGGGGTGGTTGACGCCGAGAAAAATTATTTTAAAAAATCCCAAATGGCAATGGTGCAGCCGTGATTTGAACTCACAACCTCTCTGTCTCGAGACCGATATCTTACCTCGAGACCAACTATTTCCTCCCTACCCCCGAATATTATATATATATATATATATATATATAGCTCTAAAAAGCCTCAGGAACAATGAACTAGATGACTTGAGAATAAACCTAGACCAACTATGCAATAACTTCCAGAGAGTGGTCATTCATCCAAATCATCCTCAAAGGTCAGTACCATGAAAAATGGAAACGAGAACACCCAAGGTATAACGAGAGGGACGGATACCACCAACTATCAAGGAGGGATCAAGTCATCATACTTCGCTTACGCAAGGGCCACAATAGAATGAGAAACCACATGTTCACCAAATTCAAAATATGTACAACCAGCTTATGCCACTGTACACTGGACAATATGACTACAAAACATGTTCTACAGGATTGGCCCCAGTACACAGACCTGAGAAGAGCAATGTGGTCAACACCCACCTCCCTGGAAGAAAAACTATATGGGGCAATCGAATCACTTAAACAGACAGCTGACTTCATGAGAGAGTCTGGAATCCTACTCTGATTGAGACTTAATCGCATATATATATATATATATATAATGATTCTTACATGTGTTGTTTCAAAACGCTTTATTTACACTATAGGGCCTTTTACAATATTAATATAAATCTGTATTATATATAGCTTGTAATGGATAACGCTGTAATGGATAAAGCGTGTAATGAAGTCTTGAAACATCTAACAATGAAACGAAAACTTCTAAACACAATTAAAACAATACAAATGATATATTTGGGGCATGTTAAAAGACACAGCAACCTATAAAATAATGCTGGAAGGAAAATACAAGGTAAAAGAGGCAAAGGTAGACCAAGGCTAATATGGACGAGTAACATCAAAAGATGGACAAGTCAGCCCATGACATTCTACACCATAAAAGCAAGGTAGAGAGCGAAATGGTGCTCTATATTAGTCAACCTTCGATGCGGAGACGACGCTCAATGAACGAATAAAAAGCTTGTAACAAAACATACGAGCTAATTTCCAATACGTACGTACCGTGAGGTACGTGTCACGGCAACTGTTCACATGGGATCTATGGACACGACTGCTCTGGGTCTTGTCTTAGTGTCTGTCCTTTATGTAAGGAAAAATCCGGAAAATGTAAGCATCCTGGCTACACCTGTAATGACACTTGTCCCGATGGTAATTTTGGGCTACAGTGCAAACAGACGTGTTCTGATGGCTGTGACATCATATGTGACCCGGAAAGTACAGACTGTACGTGCAAGGAAACGTACTACGGGTCAGACTGCACTCTCAAATGTCCGGACAACTGTTTCAACGACACCTGTGAACAGTCAACCGGGAACTGTACATGCAAGGGAACGTTCTACGGAACAGACTGCACTCTCAAATGTCCGGACAACTGTTTGAACGAAACCTGTGAACAGTTAATCGGGACCTGCATCTCGTATGTCGATGATTCCCAAGTTAAGAAGAGTCTGCCGACTACAACAAACCCAAGCGAATGGATTCCTTAATGTGTTTCTGTGCTGGACATGGTTCATTTCTTGGTGTTTTTCCGTGAAGCCATGGCTCATATCTTGATGTGTTTCTGTGCTAGCCATGCTCATATCGTGATGTGTTTCTGTGCTAGCCATGGCTAGTGTGTGTGTGTGTGTGTGTGTGTGTGTGTGTGTGTGTGTGTGTGAGTGTGTGTGTGTGTGTGTGTGTGTGTGCTGGCCATGGCTCATATCTTGGTGTGTGCCATGTTAGTCATATCTCATATCTTGGTGTGTCCGTGTTAATCATGTCTCATATCTTTATGTGTGTATGTGTTTAGTCATATTTCATATCTTCGTGTGTATATGTGTTAGTCATGTGTCACATCTTTGTGTGTGCATGTTTGGGTTAGTGATATATCATATCTTTGTGTGCATGATTATGTTAGTCATATCTCATATCTTTGTGTGTGCATGGCTATGTTAGTCACATCTCATATCTTTGTGTGTGCATGGCTATGTTAGTAACATCTCATATCTTTGTGTGTGCATGTCTATGTTAGGCATGTGTCATATCCTTGTGTGTGCATGTCCATGTCAGACATATCTCATATCTTTATGTGCATGTCTATGTTATTCATGTGTCATATATCTTTATGTGTCAGTGTTAGTCATGCCTCGTATCTCTGTGTGCATGTCTGTGTTTGTCACATCTCATATCTTTTTGTGTGCATGTCTGTGTTAGTCACCTCTAGTGACTCGGGCAGATGGTGCTCGTAAACCTGGGAAGGCCGACCATCTAAGGGCAGAATCCCCCTACAGAAAAGATCATCTGCTGCCTTGCAGGAAGATTGGGGACAATCAAAGGCTAAGGAAAGCTAACCTGAATAAAATGCTGGCTGAAATCGGATGCACTGGGCCACTGGCGCAGAACACAGTGCAACGTTTTAACGGGTGTTCAATCAGAGTGGATCTGGTGGGCTCTAATTGTGATGTTCTGTCTATGGGGGCGATCAACACACTTAACCTGACAGCTGACTTCATGTGAGAGTCTGGGATCCTGCTTTGATTGAGTCCTGATCGCAGAGAGAGAGAGAGAGAGAGAGAGAGAGAGAGAGAGAGAGAGTAACAAAAAGATCAAAGTTTGGCGAATCTTAGTGTCTCAGGTGTTGAAATATTCATTTTTTAAAATTCATTTTCTTTTGTGTGTTAGTTTTTAAGACACAGCTTCCTCTTAATCACTTTGATTGTAGTATAGAAGAAGCATATGCATTTTTATCTTCATGGAGCAAGCAGGAATTGATGATTTCCGGTTCCGGTCAAGATGGAGGATTTCTTTTCCTCATCTTCTATGGCCGGTTGATCGATACCCAACATCATCGTAACACATTCAATGTTATTGAAACATCAATCTCGACTCTAAAACAAAATTAGAATAAGAAGAGCAAAGGTAGAAATGACTTTTAGAAACCTTGATCAAATATGAAATAACAATTCTATCTATAGTCCTTTCGAGCCGAAGACGGCACATAGGGCAGAACTACAATCTCAAAAACAGAAACCTTGCATGCCAAAGTGGCACATATTGCAGAGATCACTGCTTCTAAAATCTATGGTTATGTTTCCATAACAATGCTTTTTACAATGACAGCTTGTCAAGCCATCGATCAACCTCCTTAGTCGCCTCTTACGACATGCCTGGAAGGTTACAGTGTCACTATTCTTTACTTCCCACATAATGAGGCCCGGTAACACACGGGAGAAATAATAATTACTAAGCACAAAAACAAAACTCAGGACTTTCAAATCAAATGTGTTATCTACCCTTACTTATGGATGCGAGAGCTGAAAAAACAACTAAAGAAAAATGAAATGGGTTGAGTGCATTTGAAAACAAATGCCAGAGGAAAATAATTGGTTTACCATGAAATGAGTTCAAAATTAGTGCAGAAATATGAGATATGAGAAGGCGTCAAAAGATATCAACCTTAATATATGAGATATGAGAAGGCGTCAACAGATATCAACTTTAATATATGAGATATGAGAAGGCGTCAAAAGATATCAACTTTAATATATGAGATATGAGAAGGCGTCAAAAGATATCAACTTTAATATATGAGATATGAGAAGGCGTCAAAAGATATCAACTTTAATATACGAGATATTTTGATAACAAACTATCTTGGAAACAGCAGATAAATAAGGCAACCCAAAAAGCAAGGAGGAAATTGGCTATTCTAAGAAAGTTGTGTGGAACCACATGGGGTGCGAGTGGGAAATACTCAGTAAAGTTTACCAACAGTGTATACGCCCACATTTAGAATATGGATCATCCGCATGGTGCTCAGCATCAAACACCACATTGCAAGAACTGGATAAAGTACAAAACCAGGCACTTAGGGTCATCACAGGAGCAATGAAATCAACACCAATATTGGAGATGGAGAAATTGTGGAGGATACCAGCACTGAGAGAACGGAGAGACACAAAGGTGCTGATACAGGCAGAAAAATTTGTATGCATGCCGAGACATCCAATGAAGGACAGATTCCAAAATCTTGCATTGGGACGACTTAAGAGAAGCAGCTTTATCCACCAAGCCAAGCGTATTAGTAGACAAACACCAGACATGCCAAGAGTTGTTAAACCCCTTCTGCCCATACCAGAACAGACTCCCTGGACAGATGAATCAGGATTATCAGTTCAAATACGGACAGAAGTGAAAGGAATAGTTGACAAAGAGGAACAAAATAGTCTACAGCGAAAAACAATAGCTCTCAGTTTCCTGGATGAAGAATACCCACAAGACCTATGGATTCGTGTGTACACAGATGGATCAGCACAGAATGCAGTAAAGAATGGGGGAGCAGGTGCATATATAGAGTACCCAAATAACACTAGGGATATGAATAAAATAGCAACAGGGAAATATTGTCACAATTATGATGCGGAAATACAAGCAATAAAGTTGGCAATAGAAAAAACTGCTGAACAGTAATCTTAGCCCACAGCCTGTAGTGTTTTTGACAGATGCAAGATCAGTACTCCAGGCACTACAATCCAAAAAATTACCACATCTACAGACCTTATTGACTGAACTCTGCAAGCACCACAGGGTTGCCCTGCAGTGGATCCCGTCTCACTGTGGAATACCAGGAAATGAGAAAGCAGATCAGTTGGCAAAGGAAGGTTCAACAGGCACACAACTAGATACACCAGTTACATACCATCATAAGAAACAGATAATCAAATCAATCAGAGGACCACAAGCCCCAAATCAGGATGCCTTTCATAATATGAATAGATATGAACAAGTTATCATTATACGCCTAAGAACAGGACACAATCGACTCCATAGTCACATGTATACAAAATTCAAGATCGGCACATCAACTACTTGTACATGTGGACAGGCACCCCAGACTGCTGAACACATACTTCAAGACTGCACTGAATATAGTAGACTGAGGAAAATCCATTGGCCCATAGATACAACACTACAGACAAAACTATATGGGCCACTGCAAGAATTACAAAAGACAGTAAAATTTATACAGGAAACGACATTGCAGATATAGACAATACCTCAGGCGAACGAAAGATAGATAGATAGATATACGAGATATGAGAAGGCGTCAAAAGATATCAACTTTAATATACGAGATATGAGAAGGCGTCAAAAGATATCAACTTTAATATACGAGATATGAGAAGGCGTCAAAAGATATCAACTTTAATATATGAGATATGAGAAGGCGTCAAAAGATATCAACTTTAATATATGAGATATGAGAAGGCGTCAAAAGATATCAACTTTAATATATGAGATATGAGAAGGCGTCAAAAGCTATCAACCTTAATATATGAGATATGAGAAGGCGTCAAAAGATATCAACCTTAATATATGAGATATGAGAAGGCGTCAACAGATATCAACTTTAATATATGAGATATGAGAAGGCGTCAAAAGATATCAACTTTAATATATGAGATATGAGAAGGCGTCAAAAGATATCAACTTTAATATATGAGATATGAGAAGGCGTCAAAAGATATCAATTTTAATATACGAGATATGAGAAGGCGTCAAAAGATATCAACTTTAATATACGAGATATGAGAAGGCGTCAAAAGATATCAACTTTAATATACGAGATATGAGAAGGCGTCAAAAGATATCAACTTTAATATACGAGATATGAGAAGGCGTCAAAAGATATCAACTTTAATATACGAGATATGAGAAGGCGTCAAAAGATATCAACTTTAATATACGAGATATGAGAAGGCGTCAAAAGATATCAACTTTAATATACGAGATATGAGAAGGCGTCAAAAGATATCAACTTTAATCAAAAGAAGGTGGTCGTGCGTTGGTCATGTGATGAGAAGAGACAACAAGAGAATCTCAAAGGAAGCCCTCAAATGGGAACCAGAGGGTAAAACAAAAAGCGGTTGACCTAGAGAAACACTGACATAACATTAAAGCGAGAGGCAGGAACAGCAGGCATCGGCTGCCTCCTCGAGATTGAGCTGTTCGCCTGGAACAGAACCGTGTAGCGAGACACAATGTGTGCTAGGTCCAGTACAACAGTCTAGAAATTTCTGTCCTACGTGCCATCTCCGCTTCAAAAGGGCAATAGATCATCATCATCATCATCATCATCATCATCATCAAGTACCGGGCCTGCTGGCGTATGTAATCATGTCTCTCCACAACTTTCAATCTCGACAGTTATTTATCATTTCTGTTGTTGTCATTTTTTCTCTTTGGTTTCCTCCATCTCTTCGTCCCTCAATTTTCCCACTTGTTACAATATATTCTAGTTGTTCTCTTCTAATTACATGGCAAAAAAAATACTGATTGTGTCTTCTTAATATTGGATATTAGCTCTCTTTTTGCTTTGGCATCTTATAACGTTTTCATTACTCTTCTTAGCTGTCCATGGGCAATAGATAGATAGAATAAACAGAAATGGACAAATCATCTAAGGTATTAATGACAAATAAATGTGATTAAGTCATCAAATAATCCACCAAGTGAGAACCGCTGGTGAAAACAGCATGCAACACTATCAATCACAGACGTGACAACAAGACACCATGTCGCTTCTTACGTTTCTAGGTGTATCCCATACGAATGACGATGTTTGTCTTCAACCTTAGAGAGTGTCGCTTCCTTGGCAACGCATACACAATATGGATGGATTGTTTCCCATGTAAAGTGCAGTTCAGAACTGTATATTTTCACGATTTATCACGTTATTTTTGTGCTAAACGAGTGTCCGGCACGACATTGTGGCTTGATCCTGAACCGAAACGAACCGCTAATGACGATGTGAGCGAACGCGGAACTATATCACAGAAACATGAGCATGAAAATTATTAACAAACACACAATATTAAGCCATTCGATAAAGCTCTGTGCACTTAGATCTAGAGGCTTGTCAGTCTTATAATGTGCGTCAATGTCAAAGTGTGAAGTTCGTGATTAAAGATAGAGATAATGTGAAGATGAATAGAACAAATCTTCAGAAAATAGTTTAATAAAATAGCTGGGCAGGTGCTTATCTGGAACCAACAGGGGACAAGAACAGATGAGAAGTGAAAAAAAAATATATAGATATTGAAAAAAAATAGCGAAAAAAAGGTACGGATAAAGCTTCACGTAGCAAGTGGACAACACAAACCAGAACGACGTTTCTGCTCAATAGGCCTTCAGCAGGAACAGACATACAACACACATACAAATATGTATTTAAAAATAAAAAAAATAATAATTTTAAAAATAGAATAATTAATATTATAATTAATTATTATAAAAAATATAAGAAAAAATAATGGCAAAAAAACAGAACGACTTGGAAAGTGTTTGTTGAAGACATATGCTCCACTGGGAGCTAAAAAGGTAGAAGAAGAAGAAGATAAGAAAAATAAAAGGAAAATTTAAAATCAAAACTCTTCCATGTATACTGCAGATTCGCAATTGTATACATTTATGTGCATTTCTTGTCTAGACAAGACAAACAGAGATGAATGGCTTAATTCAAAGTTAGAAAATAACAGTAGGGTCAATAGTTAGGGCGTTGGCTTGGCGTTAAGATGAAGCTGGGTTTAATCCTACCTAAATTCTCTCAGTCTGAACTCAATGAAAAACATAGACATTTGACTCACAGACTTAAGAAGATCATTAGTCCTTCATTTCTAAATGCTGCGGCTTTGTATGATAATGTTGTATGCTACATCTTCTATGACATTACGTTATGTTGTTGTTGTATGCCACATCTTCTATGACATTACATTATGTTGTTGTTGTATGCTACATCTTCTATGACATTACGTTATGTTATTGACGTTGTATGCTGCATCTTCTATGACATTACGTTATGTTATTGTTGTTGTATGCTGCATCTTCTATGACATTATGTTATGTTATTGCTGTTGTATGCTACATCTTCTATGACATTAAGTTATTTTATTATTGTTGTATGCTGCATCTTCCATGACATTACGTTATGTTATTATTGTTGTATGCTACATCTTCTATGACATTACGCTATGTTGTTGATGCATGCTACATCTTCTATGACATTACGTTATGTTGTTGTTGTTGTATGCTACATCTTCTATGACATTACGCTATGTTATTGTTGTATGTACATCTTCTATGACAGTACGATATGTTATTGTTGTTGTATGCTACATCTTCTATGACATTACGCTATGTTGTTGTTGTATGTACATCTTCTATGACATTACGTTATGTTATTGTTCTTGTATGCTACATCTTTTATGACATTACGTTATGTTGGTGTATGCTACATCTTCTATGACATTATCCTATGTTGTTGTTGTATGTATATCTTCTATGACATTACGTTATGTTTTTGTTGTTGTATGCTACATCTTCTATGACATTACGTTATGTTGTTGTTGTATGCTACATCTTCTATGACATTACGTTATGTTGTTGTTGTATGTCTCATCTTCTATGACATTACGTTATGTTGTTGTTGTATGCTATATCTTCTATAACATTAAGCTATGTTGTTGTTGCACGCTACATCTTCTATGACATTACGTTATGTTGTTGTTGTTGTATGCTACATCTTCTATGACATTACGTTATGTTGTTGTTGTTGTATGCTATATCTTCTATAACATTACACTATGTTGTTGTTGTATGTTATTTCTTCTATAACATTACGCTATGTTGTTGTTGTTGTGTGCTTTATCTTCTATGACATTACGCTATTTTATTTTCGTTGTATGCTACATCTTCTTTCAAATTACGCTATGTTGTTACATGATACATCTTCTATGACACTACGTTTTTTTTGTTGTTGTTGTATGCTTTATCTTCTATGACATTACGTTATGTTGTTGTTGTTGTATGCTATTTATTCTATGGCATTATGCTATGTTGTTGTTGTTGTTGTATGCTATATCTTTTATTACATTACTTTATGTTGTTGTTGTATCCTACATCTTCTATGACATTACGCTATGTTGTTGTTGTATGCTACATCTTCTATGACATTACGTTATGTTATTGTTGCATGCTACATCTTCTCTGACATTGCGTTATGTTGTTGTTGTTGTATGCTACATCTTCTATAACATTACGTTATATTATTGTTGTATGCTACATCTCCTATGACATTACGCTATGTTGTGATTGTATGCTACATCTTCTATGACATTACGCTATGTTATTGTTGTATGCTACATCTTCTATGACATTACGCTATGTTGTTGTTGTATGCTACATCTTCTATGACATTACGCTATGTTATTGTTGTATGCTACATCTTCTATCACATTACGCTATGGTTTTACATGCTATATCTTCTATAACATTACGCTATGTTGTTGTTGTTGTATGCTATATCTTCTATAACATTACGCTATGTTGTTGTTGTTGTATGTTATATCTTCTATAACATTACGCTATGTTGTTGTTGTATGCTTTATCTTCTATAACATTACGCTATGTTGTTGTTGTATGCTACATCTTCTATAACATTACGCTATGTTGTTGTTGTTGTATGCTATATCTTCTATAACATTACGCTATGTTGTTGTTGTTGTATGCTATATCTTCTATAACATTACGCTATGTTGTTGTTGCATGCTACATCTTCTATGACATTACGTTATGTTGTTGTTGTTGTATGCTACATCTTCTATGACATTACGTTATGTTGTTGTTGTTGTATGCTATATCTTCTATAACATTACACTATGTTGTTGTTGTATGTTATTTCTTCTATAACATTACGCTATGTTGTTGTTGTTGTGTGCTTTATCTTCTATGACATTACGCTATTTTATTTTTGTTGTATGCTACATCTTCTTTCAAATTACGCTATGTTGTTACATGATACATCTTCTATGACACTACGTTTTTTTTGTTGTTGTTGTATGCTATATCTTCTATGACATTACGTTATGTTGTTGTTGTTGTATGCTATTTATTCTATGGCATTATGCTATGTTGTTGTTGTTGTTGTATGCTATATCTTTTATTACATTACTTTATGTTGTTGTTGTATCCTACATCTTCTATGACATTACGCTATGATGTTGTTGTATGCTACATCTTCTATGACATTACGTTATGTTATTGTTGCATGCTACATCTTCTCTGACATTACGTTATGTTGTTGTTGTTGTATGCTACATCTTCTATGACATTACCTTATGTTGTTGTTGAATGCTACATATTCTATTACATTACGCTATGTTGTTGTTGTATGCTACATCTTCTATGACATTACCTTATGTTGTTTGTTGCTCTTTATCTGTGTTCCAGCTTTATATCACTAGCAAAGTTCCAAGAGACTGAATTTTGCGGAAATATTATGTTTTACTATTTTCATACAGGCAGCCATATGCTCTGGTGTCTCTCACCATACACGCAGATAATCTTCGACTTAAGATATACTCTCATTTTTTTTTTATCGTCGACAGTTTTCACATCTTGGGTATATTTTTTTCTATTATTTTTCTCCTTGAAACCAAAGTTGTATTCAAATGATAGCGTTCAACATTTTAATTTTTTATTTAGAGACCCAGTGTCTAGTCTTTTCGGAGTCGGACGTTAAACTATAAGTCGATATTGATTTTGAGAACATAAAATGAAAAACCAGCGCAGTTGAAACTCTTTGAAAGAAATACGATTATCTACTAACTGTACAAAGTATGAAGTACAGTTCTACAGAAAGTACTATTCTGACAGTGACAATAATGTGAAAAAGTTTTCTTAAACTAAAAATGAGATGTTATTGATGTTATGTTGATCATGCACTCAAATGGTACATTTATATCTAATCATGAAAGTACTAACTGACATCGTCTTTTATTCTTCTTGTCCCTTTTCTTCTTTTGTTGTTCCTTAATTTTTATCTTCTGCTGCTTTTTCTTCTTCTTTTGTTGCTTATTTTTTCTTCTTTTCTTTCCTCTACTTCATCCTCTGCTTGTTTTTCCCCCCTTGTTCTATTATTTCTGAGAGGATATAAAAAAAAAAAAACTACAGTACTAACTAAAAATACCTTCTTCGATGTCCCTGGAAATGTGGGAGTACTGGGAAATGAAAGAGCGGACAGGTTGGCTAGCTGCGCTGTCGTTGAGGACGGGCAACCAAATGGATCGGGCGGACATCACCAGTTCCCTCCGAGATGTGGGAAAAGCACAGGACTTCGACAACCACAAATCCACGTCACTCCATCGGATGAAAGAGATGGGAGATAAGATGGGCACAGCCAAAAACGAGAAACTTAGTGGGCGTGTAAGAAGACTAATCAACCAACACAGAACTGGAGTCGTCAGTCGGGGGACACTGCGGAACTTACTGAGGAGGGGATCTGAGCTCCTAAGTACATGTTCGGAGTGTAATGATGATGACCCGCTAATAACTCAATAACTCAATAACCTTCTTCTTCTTCCACTTTTTCTACATTTTTTCCTTGTGTGCAGATATGAGAATTGATGAAAAGCATTTTCATTTTATTAATCTTCTTATCTTGTAAATAGATCTTGTGGTTAAAAAAAATGTACGCAATTTTAGGAAGAATTTCTTGATCTTCTTTCTTCGGATAGATTTTTATGTAAAAATGTAAAGTAAAGTACCCCCTTCACGCCAAGTGGCGTATAGGGAATGGGGTATTATAGCTCGTTTCAAATCACGTGCCCAACTTCAAAACGCTATTACTCAGTAACCGTTTGTTAAAAACTGTTGAAATTTTCCAAATGTTATTAGAATGCAAAAGACCATTTAAATGTATATTTAACAAATATCTTGCAGCTGCAGTTTTCTTAAAGCGGCGAATTTCTTTGATGTTTGTGAAAAATTGTAAATTGTGAACCCCTAAATAATAGAAATTACCGTAGTTGCTGGTCTATGATTAATTTTCACTAGGTAAAGGCGTGACCGTAATGGGGAAATAACTGGATAAGACAAAACACCAGGAGAATTATTGTCTGCTCAGCTCGAGGACGGACGATAATATCAAGGTATACCTGTATGTCCAATTTTCATAGTTGTGTGGTCCTGATAAGGACCGTTTGTTGAACTAATTTTAAGGTAATATAGGGGCCAACATTGTGGGGGCTATATACTTTCATTCTGAATCAGACGAGTCTAAAAGATTAATAACTGTTTGGGGTTGAACATTCCACAAACCATCATTTTTCCAATATTCCTCTTCCTGTTTTAAGACGTGGTCCTCACATTTAGCCCAGTAATCTTTGTCTATATTTAATAAAGCGAGATTAGCAAGAGTCTTTACATCACATATTTTGAATGTTGTATTTTCATCTGCCACTTGTCCTTTTAATTTTGCCAGATTAGTTCTATTGGATTTAAATGAGCATGGTAAGGTGGCAGCCTCAAACTTATATGACCGTGCTCTTGGACAATCTTATCTATTTGAAAAATATTTGTCCTTTGTTTTTCCTTTACTAGAGATAGTAATTCAGGTTTTAAGTACATGTTATTAAATTGTATGTGCTCCTTTGTGAGCCATATCTTAATAGCATCTTTTGTACTAGATGACGTCGGGACTTTATCTTCAAGTGCAACAATGTTGTGGTACGCTGCATTGTCCATTATTAGGCAAGATGGTCGATCTAGTGATGGGAGAACAGAATTTTCAATCCAATGTCTAAATATGTGACCATTCATCTCAGAGTGATAATCCTGATTGTCTATGGATTTTGAAAGAAAAATGAGCTCTGCATTCTGTATTAGTCCATGTTGTCGACTACCTGCATGAGCAATTATCAAGCGCTGTCCTTTGCTGCTAGGTATTAATCTCTGAATCTTTCCATCTGATGACTGCCATTCCCTTTGGTTAGTGTGGTGAGCATTGATCCATGTTTCATCCAAGTACACAATATCATAACCTTGCTTGCGCACCTCTTTTACTTTACGTAAGTACTTGCTTCTCATGACTACTATATGTGGCTTCTCACAGATGATGTTTCGTCCATTGGAATACTTTCTGAATGTAAAGCCTGCAGCTCTCACATTCCTCCATAATGTAGACTTTGATATTTCAATATTGTTGTTCTTTTTCAGCGATACTTTTAATTTTCTTATTGTAACAGTTTCATTCATACCCAACATTTTGCGAATTTCACTTCTAATAAGTTCACTGTCGAAATTATCCAACATTTTTGCTCTTCCTTGTGGTTTTGTATATTTGGAACATTGACGGTCACGTGCTTGAATCCAGCGATTAAATGACCGTTTAGATAAATCCAAAATGTGTCTTGTCCTATTCTCAGGGTTTTCTAAAGAATGAAATAATCTTCCTCGTTTAGCCTCTTTGCAAAAATAGTCATACATTTTTATTGCGATGTTTTGTAAACTGCAGAATTTCATTTTAAGACACATGATAAATGTTATCGTTCCACGTCTCTACCTATGAATGAACGGAAATGGAACACACAATTTATCGTGTTTTTTTACAAGTGTCTAATTGTGTCAAAAAACCACGGTAAAAGCGTGCAAGCACGTCAATTTTACCGTGTATGGATTTTTACTCTCTATTTTTAACTTAAAATACTGTAAACATTAAGTTTTGACTACATCAATGGGTCGTTATAAATTTATATAAATCAAATAAGCAACAATAATAACCAATTGTTTTTTTTAAATGAAATTAATTCCCTGTTGGGTTCTAATCATTATAACTTTACATGCAAATTTTGAACAACTTACAACAAGCGGTTAAAAAGCTACCGATTTAAAAGTTGGGCACGAGTTATGAAACAAGCTTAGTGACCATACATTTTACAGACCTTCGGCTCATGATTTTTGGGTAATGTGGTCGGTATTACGCCCGTGCCGCTTTACTTTCACAGAAAAAAATCCGGTACCCATTCAAGGCTGGGTGAACCGGAAGCCATCGGTTGGAATCGAACCCTACCTCTTGTCCTTTGTAGTCCAGTTCACTAACCACTGAGCTATCGCGGCTCCCAGATTTTTATGTTGGGCTAAAAAAAAAATTAGAAAAATAACAGATGGGCACCTTTTCGTTGTCTACATATGCTTTTTTCCTTCTCTTGCGAATGTAGTGTAATGCTGGTTCCGCACACAGGAGTTGGAACATATATCGGTAAATGATGGGTTGGACTTCTTGTATATGCTGAGATCTGCATGTATTCATTCCACTGGGTATTTATGTAATGTTATGTTATCTTGTTTAGTTTAGTTTAGTTTAGTTAAGTTTAGTTTAGTTTAGTTTAGTTTAGTTTACTTAGTCCAAAGATCTTTTTTCAAAGCACACCAGACACACCCATAAGTGCTCGGATCTTCACCGCCAGTGGCGTACTTAATGGGGGGAGGGGGGGGGGGTTTGGTTACAAATGGGGATCATCCGTCTCAGGGCGCAGCATCTGGGGGCGCCAAATTGTTCTTTGTTGCACTAATTATTTTACTTCTTTCATCCTCTTCATAGCCTAAAAAAAGCAACTAAATGTAGGTCTTGATGTTCTAAATGTAGGTTTTCATGTTCTAAATGTAGGTTTTCATATTCTAAATGTAAGTTTTCATGTTCTAAATGCAGGTTTTCATGTTCTAAATGTAAGTTTTCATGTTCTAAATGTAGGTTTTCATGTTCTAAATGTAGGTTTTCATATTCTAAATGTAGGTCTTGATGTTCTAAATGTAGGTCTTGATGTTCTAAATGTAGGTTTTCATGTTCTAAATGTAGGCCTTGATGTTCTAAATGTAGGTCTTGATGTTCTAAATGTAGGTTTTCATGTTCTAAATGTAGGTTTTCATGTTCTAAATGTAGGTTTTCATATTCTAAATGTAGGTCTTGATGTTCTAAATGTAGGTCTTGATGTTCTAAATGTAGGTTTTCATGTTCTAAATGTAGGCCTTGATGTTCTAAATGTAGGTTTTCATGTTCTAAATGTAGGTTTTCATGTTCTAAATGTAGGTTTTCATGTTCTAAATGTAGGTTTTCATGTTTTAAATGTAGGTTTTCATGTTCTAAATGTAGGTCTTCATGTTCTAAATGTAGGTCTTCATGTTCTAAATGTAGGTTTTCATGTTCTAAATGTAGGTTTTCATGTTCTAAATGCAGGTTTTCATGTTCTAAATGTAGGTCTTCATGTTCTAAATGTAGGTCTTCATGTCCTACAACTCAAAAACTTCCGAGAAAGCCTGACGGACCTTCTGATGGCTCACACCTTGTCATAAGGCTGCCATGTGGGGGCGTGAAAACTGCCTTTGTTCCCGGGCGCTGAAATCGCTACATTCGACTCTACCCCAGTATATCCCACAGTGTATATTTGCTCTACTATCCCTCATAGCCATCAATTCATTCTTGCCTGAATGTATAAATTATCATATCTCGTTTCACTATTCTCCTAATTATAGGACGCCCGCCATTTTGTCTTCTAAATTCGTGTTTTACCTTAAACGACAAACACCATCAATAACAGGAAAAGTTGGACTGGATATCAGCTGCGAAGAGAAAGCCTGAATTAATGGAATATCAAAGTAAGGGTAAAAATAAAGCAGAAACGCATTAAATAAGTTATTTTTGGAACAATTCCGGCGATCATGTGTCATTTTGTTACACGTGCTTGGCGATTTGAGTTCACAGTTAGTTGATGATTCTTATTTTGTTTCTTATGGAATCTGTATATTAATAGATTGTTGCTGTGCATAAACATACAATAAATGGAATGTGATATCATCATCATGTACCGTGCCTGCTGGAGTAGGTGATCATGTCTCTCCACAATTTTCGTTCTCGACAGTTATTTATCATTTCTGTTGTTGACCTTCTGCCAAACCATTCTTTTAAGCTGTCTGGTATCTTTTCTCTTTGCTTCCCTCTGTCTCTTCGTCCCTCAATTTTTCCAGTTGTTACAATATATTCCAGTTGTTCTCTTCTCATTATATGGTCAAAAAATGATGATTGTTTCTTCCTAATATTGGAAATTAGTTCTCTTTTTGCTTTGATCTCTTTCATAACATTTTTATTGCTCTTCTTAGCTGTCCATGGTATTCTCAACATTCTTCTGTAAAACCACATTTTTCTATTGTTGTGGCGATTCATGATTGTACAAAGAAGTTACGACGGTGGTTTTCTGTTGCCTTCCATAGGTTTGTTTACGGTTGGCTCCGCTAGCCTTTGACTAAAAAGTCTCACCCACAAGGCAGTGGGTTTGTTTTACTTCGGGGTAACCTCCCTTAGCCTTTTACTCTCCCGAGCTTACCTGCAAGGCAGCAGGGCAGCATACCTTAGATTATTTATATTATGACCTCCAATTGTTATTCCAGACATGCCGATTATGGATCTTAAAATAACCTCAGTATACATATTAACAAAATCTGGTGTCAGCACACAACCACCATACCTATACACAAGGATGCATCCTATCACCAAAATTGTTAAATCTATAAACTGAGCACATCTTTAAAAACATCACTGAGATGCCAGGCCTAAACATTAATGGAAAAATAATCAATAACCTAAGATATGCTGATGATACTGTTCCACTAGCAGAAAATCCTAAAGACCTACAACATTTGCTTAATGTGATAAACATAACAAGCAAAAAAATATGGACTAGATATGAATATCAAAAAGACAAAAACTATGATCATAAACAAAGAAAATTCTCAAGACCTACAATTAAATATCACAGTTGAGGGAATACATCTGGAGACAGTCCAGAGCTACAACTACCTGGGACATACTATAACCAATGATGGAAAACGTAAAATTGAAATAAACAAAGAATAGGTATGGCAAAAAGTAATTTTAATGCCATGAAAAATATACTAACAACAAAACAAATATCAGCAGGGCTGAAACTAAGAATGGCAAAATGTTACATCTTCTCAATATTCCTGTATGGTGCAGAAACATGGACATTAGACAAGAAAACAGAACAGAAAATTGAAGCCTTTGAAATGTGGATTTATAGAAGAATAGGTAGAATTGGATGGAAAGAAAAGAAAACAAACGATGAAGTTTTAAAACAACTAAAAATGAAAAGAGAACTACTAAATAAAATTAAGACAAGACAAATGACATTTTTGGGGCATGTTAAAAGACACAACAGCCTACTAAAAGTAATATTGGAAGGGAAAATACAATGTAAAAGAAGCAGAGACAGACCAAGACTAACATGGACGGGTAACATCAAAAGATGGACAAGTCAACCTATGACAATCTGCACCATCAAAGCAAGAGACAGAGTGGAATGGCGCTCCATGGTAGCCAACCTTCGATGCGGAGACAGCACTCGATGATGAGCTCTCTTTTCAATTTTTAGTTAAAGCTGTTACCATATCACTTTTTTCTTCTTTTAAAAAAAAAAACTATCATTATCATCATCTTTACAGCATCTTGGCATCTCTATGCATCTTGATGTCTTTACTCCTCCTACCTTCTTGTCAAGTCAACAAAAATAAAGCTGTTTATTTGTTTCGTTACCCTGAACTTTTTATCAGTTTCGTTGCCCTGAACTTTTTTATTTGTTCTGTTATCATTCACATGTCGTTAACATTCCATCATGCAGCATAAAATTAAACAGGACAAATTTGAAACAAGTGCACCGCGTGAAATACAATAATAACATCAGATGGGAGATACACCACAGAAATAAAAAGCAGAATAGCTCAGGCCAACATAGCATTTCAGAAAATGAAAATTATCTTATGCAACAAATCTATGTCAATAGAAATGAGAAAGAGACTTCATCGGTGCTATAGTATATAGAACCAATTCCGACCTATGGAAGCGAATCATGGACAGTAGACAAACAAATGAAAAGACGATTAGAGGCCACAGAAATGGGATTTCTCAGAAGAATGCTGAAAGTTCCCTGGACAGCTAAAAAGACCAATGAGGAAGTTCTCAAAGAGGCCAACACAAAAAGGCAGCTCCTAAAATACATCAGAAAGAAGCAATCAACATTTTTCGGGCACATCATGAGAAGAGGAAAGTTGGAATACTTGGTTACAACTGGCAAAATAAAAGGAAAGAGAGATCGCGGACGACAAAGAGAGAAAATACTGGGTAGCTTGGTGTCATGGCTGGAAAACAGTCAACAACAGAACTGATACGATGCACTGTAGATTGAAGATTGTGGAGGGACATGATCGCCTACGACAACCGGTATGGCACATGATGATATCATTCACCATTTTCCAGTAACAGAAGGGGAAGTAGCTCTTGGAATTGGGAAATAACTCTAGTGAAAGGGAAGTAACTAACCGTTGTAGAAGCTCAGCTGCCATGTCAGGTCTAGCCTGTAGGCTGTAGGAGCTAGTTGTGCTCGTCTTGTCTCGTGACTGAGATACGTCGGAATTTGTGAAGACATGTAAGTAATTAATTAGGATCGCGTTTTAACATTTTGAAAGTGTGTGGTAAATAAATCTCGATTAAAGGTGACAATCAAATAAAGTTAGTGACACACCTCCACGAGTGGAATAAAACGAAACGTCTTTTCTTTTCAAATTTAGGACCGTTAGGTTTGTTGTTTAATTTAAATTATTGGTATTGTAAAATTATATTGATTATTTACATTTTTAGTGGGGAAATGAATTGAATGAGGACGTGACTATGAGGACGTTGTTTTGTGTGTCTTTATCATAATTTGTTATGAACTTTCTATTATATATAAACGAATAAACGTGTTTAATTACACAATTTAGTAATTTAGCTACTAACAATTTAAATTTTCAAAGATGCTCAAGACTCAAGGAATAAAGAGCATATTTTTTTTTTTACATTACACTAGACTAGTCTTGTTTACAATTTCATCAAATAAATAAATACTAAAATTAGTACTTCTGATATGCTATCAATGTCTACGTTTGTAGGTGGCTCTGACTGCTTTGAGGACAAAAGTAAAAGCGTTAATTTAAGGGTTAAAATTAAAAACTGCAAACTTTTAAATTAAAAAGACAATTATTATGATTCAAGTATATGAAGCTCAGACTGAGACCGGAGAGTGAAAAACATTCCTATTTTCAGCGCTTTTCGCATCTTTCTAAATTGTTTGAATGCTGGAAACTACAGGAAAGGAAATTCAACTTGTGCCATGTTCATGTTGAAGACGGAGGAGATCCATCACAAATTCAGAACTCAAGAACTGACATTGACATCACATTATCACTGCAATATTTCGAAACAATATACATGTGTCCTATCCTTTCACGAGATTCAGTAAATTACATGTCCAGATGCTCTACTTTGATTGTTTCATTCTTTTTCTACTGGCTCGGTATACATTAATTGTAGTAGAGTTATCTTCTTCAGTGTTGCTCAGATCATGATGGATTGGAATTTGGCATTTGGCTTGTTGGAAGAACAGAGTTGGTTACTATGTGCTGTCAAAGGTAATGAGGTTATACAAAAGATGTTTAACCTTCTTTTCCTGCCCTGCATAGGTAGTCCCAAGTTTTGGATTCCTATAGTAGTGTGCTAAATATACAGCTTTGATGAATCGAAAGCATGTATTATATATCTTGGTGTGTGTCAGTGTTAGTCATGCCTCGTATCGCTGAGTGCATGTCTGTGTTAGTCACATCTCATATCTTTGTGTGTGCATGTCCATGTTAGTCACCTCTAGTGACTCGGGCAGATGGTGCTCGTAAACCTGGGAGGGCCGACCATCTAGGGCAGAATCCCCGTACAGAAAAGATCATCTGTTGCCTTGCAGGAAGATTGGGGACAATCAAAGGCTAAGGAATGCAAACCTGAATAAAATGCTGGCTGAAATCGGATGCACTGGGCCACTGGCGCAGAACACAGTGCAACGTTTTAACGGGTGTTCAATTGGAGTGGATCTGGCAGACTCTAATTGAGATGTTCTGTCTGTGGGGGCGATCAACATACTTAACCTGACAGCTGACTTCATGTGAGAGTCTGGAATCCTACTCTGATTGAGCCCTGATCGCAGAGAGAGAAAGAGAGAATCGAAAGCTTTATCCTGAGTGTTAGTTTGTGTTGGCCCAAGTTCTATATTTAAGTATATAAAATGTTGTTCATCAATCTAAGCAGATTGTCAATCATTGACTGCTGGATAGTTTCATTGTGAGCAACCAGAGTTGTATCATCAATGAATAGAAGCTCCTTGATTTAGACCTCACTTTTAAATTTTGCTCTCCGATGTACTAGATTAAATGAGCTGTCTGATCCTGTTTGAATGTAGAAGTCACCAGAGATGGCTTCAAAGACATTGTGTAGAAGGGCAGCAAATTATATTCTGAATAGGACAGGAGCAAGTACACATTCTGCTTGACTCCACATTTAACCTCAAATGGCTTGAATAATCTGCTATCAAATTGAGCAGTGGCAGATATATTGTTGTTGAATGATTTATGATCTTGAATAATGTAGGTGGGCAGCCAATATTTTCCAGCATCCTGAATAGAGCAGCTCTATTCAAAGTATCAAAAGCCTTTGTGAGATCAACAAAGTCAATAAACATAGGTCTTTCCTGTTTCCTGCACTACTGCAGTTGATGGAGCGCAAAAATCTTATCAGATGTTGACCGTCCAGTAGTAAAACCACACTGGGTCTTAGGAAGGGTGCATTCTATCAGTTTATAAAGGACAAGAGGTAGGGTTCGATCCCAACCGATGGCTTCCGGTTCACCCAGTCTTTAATGAGTACCGGATTTTTTTCTGGGAAAATAAAGTGGCACGGGCGTAATACCGACCACATTACCCCAAAAATCATGTGCCGAAGGTCTGTAAAATGTATGGTCACTAACACCATATTCCCTATACGCCACTTGGCGTGACGGGGGTACTTTACTTTTTTTTACTTTTATTCTATCAGTTAGTGTAGGCGCTTTAGGATGTTTTCATTTACTACTGTGCTTGGGTCGATAATTTGGAGATATGTTCTCTGGGTTAATAATATCGTAATATGGAGATAATTTCTCTAGGTCAAGAACATGGAGATAGGTTCTCTGGGTCTACAATCTGGAGATAGTTCTCTGGGTCTACAATCTGGAGATAGTTCTCTGGGTCTACAATATGGAGATAAGTTCTCTGGGAGAATAATATGTAGATAATTTCTCTTGGTTAATAATATGGAGATACGTTCTCTGGGAGAATAATGTGGAGATTATCTGAGAAAATATGGACTGGAGATAAGTTCTCCATCCTAAGTGCACTAGCCCCCTCCCCTCCTGACTCCTCCTAGAAGTATTGTAAAGAAATGAGGAGCTCCTTACATTTAGTAACAAAGTTGAGTTGCAGAGGATGCAAGGAGGTGGATAAACACCTGATTACTTTTAGAGTCATCCTCCAGAAATTCTGCCAGGGTTTACTCCCACAGCCTTCAATCTCTTCCGAGTTTTCTCACAAGGCAGTGAGCCAGCTGGGCAGAGAGCCATAGTCTGATATAGTATTTGTCATTTCAACAGTGAAATCAGCGAACTATTGTCAATAGATATATCAAAGAAAAACAAATATCCCGTTAAACAACGAGAATTTCACCATCCACCAGTCTATTAAGGAGCCGCGATAGCTCAGTGGTTAGTGAACTGGACTACAACGGACAAGAGGTAGGGTTCGATCTCAACCGACGGCTTCTGGGTTCACCCAGCCTTTAATGGGTACCTGATTTTTTTCTGGGAAAGTAAAGCGGCACGGGCGTAATACCGACCACATTACCCCAAAAATCATGTACCGAAGGTCTGTAAAATATATGGTCACTAACACCATATTCCCTATACGCCACTTGGCATGACGGGGCTCTTTACTTTCTTTTACCAGTCTATTAGATGTTAAATAATCACAATAGGCATGGCCGGAAGGCTATCTGAAGTGGTCCCCACATGTCCCTGATGCATTTCACAACAACATGTGCTGCATCAGAAAAAACTGTCCACACACAACCAACTATAGGTTTACTAAGGCCAGTGAGCAGAAAATAAAACTGGAAAACCTGACCCAACTAGCTCGACATTATCAACTATAGGAGATATAGATGACTGACTTTGCTCTACCCGCAACAACCCCTACTCTGAAAGCTGAAAACATGCTAGTTGGGGATTTTCTTGGAATATCCTTTCAGCCCGTAGGCCTTAGAAAAGTCTTAGTTGGCTGTGCTCCACATATCAAAAGCATGCTTGAATAAGTAAACAACATATGTTCCAGTCATCATCATCATCGAGTGCCCTCTCCACAACGAAGGTTGGCTACCATGGATCGCCATTCTACTCTGTTTCTTGCTTTGATGGTGCAGGCTGACATAGATTGACTTGTCCATCTTTTGATGTTACTCGTCCATGTTAGTCTTGGTCTGCCTCTGCCTCTTTTACCTTGTATTTTTCCTTCCTATATTACTTTTAGTAGGCTGTTGTCTTTTAACATGCCCCAAAAATTTCATTTGTCTTGTCTTAATTGTGTTTAGTAGTTCTCTTTTTATTTTCAGTTGTTTTAAAACTTCATCATTTGTTATCTTTTCTTTCCATCCAATTCAACATATTCTTCTATAAATCCACATTTCAAAGGCTTCAATTTTCTGTTCTGTTTTCTTGTCTAATGTCCATGTTTCTGCACCATACAGAGATATTGAGAAGATGTAACATTTTGCCATTCTTAGTTTCAGCCCTGCTGATATTTGTTTTGTTGTTAGTATATTTTTCATGGCATTAAAATTACTTGTTGCCATACCTATTCTTTTGTTTATTTCAATTTTACATTTTCCATCTTTGGTTATAGTATGTCCCAGGTAGTTGTAGCTCTGGACTGTCTCCAGTCAATTACCTTTTTATATTTCCATGATTTTTGTATTTTTATTATGGATAAGGTATTGCATTTAGACAATGTTAATGATTTGTGTGTTTTAATTTGTTACAGGGCAAAACCTATTGCTGATTATAACTCACGTCTTGATGACCTTGAGAATGAAATCACAGAGGTCACTGCAGTGTTGAGAGATAATGTGGAGAAAGTCATAGAGAGAGGGGAAAAGATTGAAAAACTTCAAGCCCGATCACGTAAGCGAAATATGTTAAAATTGTATATTTTAGCGATTATATCTAATTCTCTCATTGTTATTGTTAATAACCATAGATTATGAAATTTATCTGCAAGCAACGTTTTGACAAAATTTTCATAAAAATCACAAACACGAAATGTTACATTTAGTAGCTTTTTAAGTTGTTTGCATATGGTTGGAATTGGTTGTTATCAGAAACTGACAGATGCTGTTTTTGGTGAGCTGCTACTCTCATGACTGGTTCTACTCAAATTCAAATGCCTCTTCTTCAGAATGAGCACAGCATATTTATGATTAAAAGACTCCAACACTTCTCTTCTGTACCTTTTTATCTTCAAAATTTAACTTGCATGTCATAAAAAAAAATTGTGCTGTTTCTCCTGGTTAATGATTATCTGCCAGATTTTCCCACACGTTTCTAGCAACATATGAAAGTAATCATCATCAAGTACCGGGCCTGCTGGCGTAGGTGATCATGTCTCTCCACAATTTCCGATCTCGACAGTTAATCATTTCTGTTGTTGACCTTCTGCCAAGCCATTCTCTTAAGCTGTCTGGTATTTTTTCTCTTTGTGCTTTCCTCTATCTCTTCGTCCCTCAATTTTTCCAGTTTGTTACAATATATTCCAGTTGTTCTCTTCTCATTACATGGCCAAAAAATGATGATTGTTTCTTCCTAATATTGGAAATTAGCTCTCTTTTTGCTTTGGCCTCTTTCAGAACGTTTTAATTACTCTTCTTAGCTGTCCATGGTATTCTCAACATTCTTCTGTAAAGCCACATTTCTACAGACTCCAGTGATTTTCTTGTTTGTTGTCCTATTGTCTATAATTCACATCCATATGTTAAGACTGGCTCTACATAACATTTAAGAACTCTTTTTCTTGTTTCTATTGTCAAAAATGGATTGCATAGTAACTTCCTCATTTTTTAGAAAGCTGCTTTTGCCTGAGCCATTCTGCATCTCACCTCTTTTGTACATCTTCCGTCTGAGGTTAACAATGTTCCCAAATATTTAAATTTATTTACCTGTTTTAATATTGTTCTGGAATCCTACTCTGATTGAGTCCTGATCGCAGAGAGAGAGAGAGAGAGATATTGTTCCACTTGTCTTTATTCTAATGAAAGTAATATTTTTAAATATAATATTTCTTTCTCTCTATGTAGGTTTTTATTTTGATCTTATTTATGTTTTTTGTAAGTATAATCAAATTAATATTTTAGATAGATGTAGTTATTTCTTGTATTTCTTCTTAATTATTTTTTGTTTCTATTTAATTTTAGAGGATTTGGAGACGAGCTCCGTGGCTTTCCGGACTTCTGCAGTGAAACTGCGCAAGAAATATTGGTGGAAAAACTGCAGGATGGGCTTTCTTCTTGGCTTGGTTGTCATTACCATTTTGACTGTAATTATTGTAGTGATAGGTGAGTGTTGCATATTTTCTATATATTAATACTGTCACTGCTTTTGTTATATTAGTTATTACGTAGATTTATTTTCTTCTGTGTAGTCTTTTAATGCATCAATCTTACTAGCTATAGGTGTTGGTAATCTACTTAAAACTTGCCCATGTGAACCGCTGATGATGGCTATAAGAGCCTTCTTTGGTCATCATATACTGGGTGGGGGTGGGGGGGCGCTTGGTGGTCTAGAGGATGTTAACCCCTGGACAAGAACTCCTGGGTTCAAATTCTACCAGAAGTGATGGACATTTTTACATTCAAATCTATGGTTTCTTTGAGGCTCTGCCCTCTCCCCAGTCTTTGGGTGGTGAGATCCAATGTCTTCCTTGTCTTTGGGTGGTGAGATCCAATGTCTTCCTTGTCTTTGGGTGGTGAGATTCAATGTCTTCCTTGTCTCTGGGTGGTGAGATCCAATGTCTGTCTTGTCTCTGGGTGGTGAGATCCAATGTCTTCCTTGTCTCTGGGTGGTGAGATCCAATGTCTTCCTTGTCTCTGGGTGGTGAGATCCAATGTCTGTCTTGTCTCTGGGTGGTGAGATCCAATGTCTTCCTTGTCTCTGGGTGGTGAGATCCAATGTCTGTCTTGTCTCTGGGTGGTGAGATCCAATGTCTTCCTTGTCTCTGGGTGGTGAGATCCAATGTCTGTCTTGTCTCTGGATGGTGAGATCCAATGTCTTCCTTGTCTCTGGGTGGTGAGATCCAATGTCTTCCTTGTCTCTTGGTGGTGAGATTCAATGTCTTCCTTGTCTCTGGGTGGTGAGATTCAATGTCTTCCTTGTCTATGGGTGGTGAGATCCAATGTCTTCCTTGTCTCTGGGTGGTGAGATCCAATGTCTGTCTTGTCTCTGGGTGGTGAGATCCAATGTCTGTCTTGTCTCTGGATGGTGAGATCCAATGTCTTCCTTGTCTCTTGGTGGTGAGATTCAATGTCTTCCTTGTCTCTGGGTGGTGAGATCCAATGTCTGTCTTGTCTCTGGATGGTGAGATCCAATGTCTTCCTTGTCTCTGGGTGGTGAGATCCAATATCTTCCTTGTCTCTGGGTGGTGAGATCCAATGTCTACCATGTCTCTGGGTGGTGAGATCCAATATCTTCCTTGTCTCTGGGTGGTGAGATCCAATATCTTCCTTGTCTCTGGGTGGTGAGATCCAATGTCTACCTTGTCTCTGGGTGGTGAGATCCAATGTCTTCCTTGTCTCGGGTGGTGGGATCCAATGTCTAGCCCTCTTGGACAGTAGCAACAAAATAGTGGGTCCCATGTGCTTTCTGGGTACATTAAAGGACCCCTGGCGGCTGGGAGTTGAAAAGAGTAAGTAAAATAATGGCTGTTGTGCTGGCAGAATTGATAGGAAAAAATGTACCAAAAGTGTCATAACTCTTGATAATTAAAAAAGAAACTGAGAGTATCTGCCCCAACATGGCGAGCGACACATGGTTGTCTGTGTGAAAAATAAGAAAAAGTGATATCCTAGCAAAATTCAGTCACCTGGGCTTTGCTAGAGATATAAACTGGCGCATGTATGAAGAAAATATAAAATATACTGTGCACATCTGTAAAAGATGCCCAGCGGGCACATCTGTAAAAGATGCCCAGCGGGCACATCTGTAAAAGATGCCCAGCGAGCACATCTGTAAAAGATGCCCAGCGAGCACATCTGTAAAATATGCCCAGCGAGCACATCTGTAAAAGATGCCCAGCAGGCACATCTGTAAAAGATGCCCAGCAAACACATCTGTAAAAGATGCCCAGCAAACACATCTGTAAAAGATGCCCAGCAAACACATCTGTAAAAGATGCCCAGCGAGCACATCTGTAAGAGATGCCCAGCAGGCACATCTGTAAAATATGCCCAGCAAGCACATCTGTAAAAGATGCCCAGCAGGCACATCTGTAAAAGATGCTCATCAATCATTCTGCCTGTGCAACATCCACATTCATTAGAGGCTCCCATTCTTCTATCTATCAATCTTTCCAGCAGTAGTCGACCCACAGGGCATAGACTCCGATACTCTTTCCCTGTTTCTACATTTTCTTTCTTAATCCTTGCAAAGATCTTTTATCAAATCTCGCCATTTGTCTCTGTTCTATATAAGCATCTCGATCTCATTGAGGGAGCCAATTCCTGCTGCCTTTGCCTCCCTGAACAATGTTCTTCTCAGTGTTTTTCTGGATCGGCCTTTTTTCCTGCTACTTGTTGTTTCCCACATGAGGACTTGCTTTGCTATTTGGTTATTATCTCTTCTCAACATATGTCCAACATATTTTCTTGATCACTGATGATATCAATGGTTAATTGATGATTTCTATAATTTCCCATTCTTCATCATCATGTGCCATACCGGTTGGCATAGGCGATCATGACCTTCCACAATCTTCTATCTACAGTGCATCGTATCAGTTCTATTGTTGACTGTTTTCCATGTCATGACACCAAGCTATCTAGTATTTTCTTTCTTTGTCATCCGCGATCTCTCTTTTCCTGTATTTTGCCAGTTGTAACCAAGTATTCCAACTTTCCTTTTCTCATGATGTGTCTGAAAAATGTTGATTGTTTCTTTCTGATGTTTTTTAAGAGCTCACTTTTAGTGTTGTCCTCTTTGAGAATTTCCTTATTGGTCTTTTTAGCTGTCCAGGGAACTGTCAACATTCTTTGGAGAAATCCCATCTCTGTGGCCTCTACCCCATTCTTAGGGTGTTGAAAAGATGATACTTCAATATACTAAGTCTTGTTTGGAATCTAACAACCTGTTCTTGTCAGTTGGAGGAACAATCTTCATGTACCCCAGCCGGATGGCACGTAGAAAAGATTCTGTGGCAACTGGTAGTACTCAAGTTTCTTCTTAGTGTTCAGACGTGAGGTAAGCATGGATGCAATGTGCCGCTAATTTATGGCGAGGTCGTGATTTCTGTGCCTTTCAGACCAACATATCCATCTTCAGCTTGGGTAGATTAACTTAACGATTTAGTTCAGGCCAAATTTTGGTCCACTCTTTTTAACTGTCAACTGTTCTTTAATGTGCGCACAGGACCTCCTGTTTTTTTTGCCATTGTCCGAGAGGATTAGGCATCAGATCTCACTGATACCATGGGAGGGTAAAGGCACTAAGAAACCACAGATCTGAAATGAAAAATTCCCACTGCTTGTGGCAGGATTTGAACACAGAACCTTTCTGTCCAGAGGTTGATGTCTTACTTTAAGACCTATCAGTCCCCATACTCAAGTAAATTTAAGACCTATCAGTCCCCATACTCAAGTAAATTTAAGACCTACCAGTCACCCATACTCAAGTAAATTTAAGACCTACCAGTCCCCCATACTCAAGTAAATTTAAGACCTACCAATCCCCATACTCAAGTAAATTTAAGACCTACCAATCCCCATACTCAAGTAAATTTAAGAAACTACCAATCCCCATACTCAAAGTAAATTTAAGACCTACCTGTCCCCCATGTTCAAGTAAATTTCAGGCAAAGTCTGAAGCTTTGAAAACTGCATTAAAAATTCTCAGGAGAAAAACAAAGAAGAAAACAGAGCATTCTTCACAGACATTAATGTAGAACAATGGCAACTAAAACCTGAATGAATAAAGAGCAGAGGCAGCTGTTGTATTCCTGGAAGTGATAAGGGAGGCTAGCAAGTTGATGAAGGGTGATGGTCAGCTGGACTAGCCAGATACAAGTACAATATATCTGGAGTCTGTGAGGTTGGTAAGATATAAATACACAACCAAAATGGAATATTTTTTTGTTCAATTTATTTGTACTAAATGGTCATTAGCATTGAAAACAAATGATACAGGAAAGTAGAAGAATTATTAACAAAAACATCTTTAAGTTAATTAGTAATGAAAGATGCTACAAACTAATAATTAATCAAAAATTATTCTAGCTAAGCAATGTTAAAACATGTTACATACTAATATTTAACAAAATGCTCATGTTACTACTGGGGCCCTGACCACAGTGAGAGGTGAAAGAAGTATTGTCACTGTTGCCTGCCTCCATGTGTCGTAAAAAAAAAATGACAAAGGAGGTTTTTGCGTAAATGGTCTTCGCTTGTGCTATAGATTTCACGTATCTTAGCTGAAGCCGCCCTTGATGCTTTTGCTATTCTGTGACTAGCAGCATGCTTCCTACAGAAGGACATGTAAGATAGTCATAAAATGTTATCGAAGAGCTGAATTATTAAAGAGACGAGACAAAAAACATTTCAACAAAAGTTTTCACGAGGTACAGAACAAAAAATGTACAAAGAACAACTCAATTGGCAATGTTAGATACTATTTTATGTTTATTTTACATGCAGCTCTACTCACAGACCCACATAGTTTTTAATACAGTCGAACCTGGTCTTAGGACCACCTGTTTAAAGCATTTCCCTGGTTATAGGACCGGGTCTACAATTTCCCCGAGCTTTTTACTATATGCTAACACTGATTACGGCGCTCACCGTATGACGCGACCAGAGACCAGGCTAATTAACCGCCGCCAATGTTATTTATCCCGTTTACGACGACCAGCCAGTCCTTCGTCTCGCTGGGAGCTATAAACGATCGACACAGGTGTCTACAGGTGTTGATGTTTTCCCGTATTTAGTGAGTCCCAGATTACAGTGGGACGTGTTACGTTTATCAGTCAATACTGGTGCAGACACAGATCTATGATTCGTGAAGTGACATCACTTCGCGGTTCCGTCTAGACCAGAGTAGACCATTGCGTGGCCCGTATAAATTACAGGAATTAACTAAAGAATTAGTCATTGCCCGCTTAGAGTGTATTCATGTACATGTACAGTATCTCAGTGAATTATTTTTGTGGATTTTAAAAGTGTTACACACAATATAGGAAATGGCCAGTGTCAAAAGTGTAAAACCAAAAGCATTAACGCTGGAAGAACGAATATCAGTGATTCGACAAAATCAGCAAGGTAAAAGTTCGCGATTATTGGCAGAACAGTTTGGAGTGGGAAAGACACAGATTTTACGTACGTTAAAGAGAAAAGCCGAGTATATGAATGACTTTGAAAATAATGCACCAAGTATGAAAAGAAGGAATAGCAGGAAAACGGGAAATGAAGACATAAATACACTTTGTTGGAAATGGTGTCAATCAGCACTTGCACGAAAAATTCCGTTATCTGGGCCGATGATCAAAGAACGAGCTTTACAGTTTGCAAAAGAATTGGAAAACTCAGTCTTTAAAGCATCGAACGGCTGGTTAGAGGCCTTCATTAAAAGACACAATCTTGTGTTTGGTAAGCAATGTGGCGAAGTCGGTGATTCAGATATGAGTGCTGCGGCTGACTGGACTTCTAAATTATCCGAGATATGCTATGGTTACGCTGCTCAAGACATTTTTAATTTAGATGAAACCGGGTTATTTTTCAAAGCGACTACGGACAAAACATTTTTTGTCAAAGGAGAAAAATGCGCTGGGGGTAAAAAAAGCAAAGAGCGAATAACAGTGATGCTATGCACTAACATGTTGGGGGAACGAGAACCGGCTTTAGTGATTGGGAAAGCAGCTAACCCTAGGATTTTTAAAAACATCAACATAAACACACTGCCAGTGATTTACAGAAACAACAAAAAGGCATGGATGACTGCAGCTATATTTGAAGATTGGCTGAAAAGTTTTGACCGTAAGATGCAGAAAAAAAAGCGCCACATTATTTTATTTGTTGACAACGCTACCTGTCATCCCAAGATCGAACTACAGAATGTTAAGCTGCAGTTTCTGCCACCCAACACAACTGCATTAGTTCAACCCCTAGACCAGGGTGTCATTCAGACATTTAAATTAAAGTTTAGACAAAAACAGCTTCTACATCTTATCACAGTCATGGAATCAAACAAGGATGCTTCCGGAACCGAACTCATGAAACAGGTCAATTTACTGGATGTAGTCTACTGGATTGCTGCAGCATGGAAAGAAGTGGACAACTCAACCATCCTTAAGTGTTTCTGTAAAGCAGGTTTTCATTGTCCTGCTGAAAACACACGCATATTCTCTGACGCACATGGAATCTGCATCAAAGACCGACGTGCAAATTGTTTCTACTGCAATTTCTACTGCTTTGGATAACCTTTCAAAAGAATTGTTTGGATACCAATTGACAGACATCTCCATGATTGATTCAGGGCTCCAAACTTGCAACACAATAGAAACAAACTGGGATCTTCCTGCCACTGCAATTTTAGCTGCTGAGGATGTGAATAGTGAATCAGACAACGAACAAGATTCTACTGACATTGAGAAAAACATACACTATCGCAGATGCACATAATGCTTTGGAGCTTCTGCGCACCTATTCAATAACAAACGGGAGATCTGACATACTAGACGTTATCATGGACTTGAGAGAAAAATTGAACTTATTGTTTATTTCATCTGTCAAACAACAGACTACCATATTGGATTTTTTTTCAAGTCAAAAGTGATACATGTACAGTATAAGTGGAATCTGTGTATGTGTGTTTTATTTTTGTGTGTTTAACTATCGTGTTTTATGAAAAGTGTCCAACCAGTGGCTATTGTAGACCGACATGTGCACTATGTTCTACTCATGGATTACGCTGATTTGCAGGTTAGTTTTCATAGTGCTTAGGATAAAATTTTTTTTATCGCTCTATTTATTATGTGAAACCTGTGAGGCAGGACCACCTGTCCTATGGGACCAGTTTTTGAAAGTCCCGTGAATGGTCGCCTTAGACAGGTTCGACTGTATTTTATATGTGTACTTATCTATGTTTCTCTTGGAGAACTTGCTGAAGAGAGGGTCTGAGCACTATGGGGTTGTTTGTTGTGCAATGCAGATGATCTGTTAATTAAACGAAACGAAAAAACAAAAGATGTAGACAATTATTAACAAAATATGTAAACAATTATTAACAAAAGATGTACACAATTATTAACAAAAGATGTACACAATTATTAACAAAAGATGTGGACAATTATTAACAAAAGATGTACACAATTATTAACAAAAGATGTGGACAATTATTAACAAAAGATGTACACAATTATTAACAAAAGATGTACACAATTATTAACAAAAGATGTGGACAATTGTTAACAAAAGATGTACACAATTATTAACAAAAGATGTAAACAATTATTAACAAAAGATGTCACAAACTAATTAGCAATAAATCATATTATTCCTTTATCAGCCTACAATTAAATCATTATCCATTGCAGCCATGCAACTAAGCAAAATTGGTTTGTGTTTTTTCTCTTCTACAAGTGGCAACGGACACTCAAACAAATTCATTCTGTTGACTAGGTTGTTAAATATGCACAGCATGATTTTAATTTCAATAATGGGTAATTAAATTTAAGTAATTAAATTTTTTCAGGTCTACGTTTTATTAACAAAAGCGTTTTTACGATAGTGGCTAGTTAAACCTCTGATCAAAGGTTCTAAACCAGGTGGGGGAAAAACAGTTCTTCCATCTTGGATCCAACCGGAAACAGCTTTTTCAGTAATTAACAAAAGACAATGGTCATATGTTGGACATGTGATGAGGAGAGATAATAACCGAATAGCAAAACAAGCCCTCATGTGAGAAACAACAAGTAAGAGGAAAAGAGGCCGACCCAGAGTGACTCTAAGAAAACCATTGATCAGCGAGGCAAGAGCAGCAGGAATCAGCACCCTCAATTAGATATAGCACAGAACAGAGACAAATGGTGAGATTTGATCAAATATCTTTACAATAATTGAAAACTGCTAGAATAAAAATTTAGATAAGAGGAGTATCAGAGTACCTTGTGGACCGGCTACGGCTTGAAAGGTCAATAGATAGATAGATCAGGTTTAATTTTTTTTTTTACAAAACATGTGGTTGTTTTAAAAAAAATAAAGTAAGTAACTACATCTAGTCAGTCTAGTGAGTCAGTAGGAAGAACCCCCCCCCCCAACTTCAAGTGTAGCAGGCACATACAGAAAATATCTACCTTTCCAAGAAATACTCATAGCTGTAGTTAGAGAGTTCAAATACTTCTCCATTATATTTACAAAAGCATAATTAGGGAGATTAGAGACCAGAGTAACGAGAGCAAACATTGGCTACCAGCTGCCTCTGTTTTTGAAACATTCAAACATCTTATTAACAGCTAGGAATAAAGGATAAATGGCATTTTCATCTTCATGTGCCATTCCGGTTGGCGTAGGCGATCTTGTCCCTCCACAATCTTCTATCTACCGTGCATCGTATCAGTTCTGTTGTTGACTGTTTTCCATGCCATGACACCAAGCTATCCAGTATTTTCTCTCTTTGTCGTCTGCGATCTCTCTTTCCTTTTATTTTGCCAGTTGTAACCAAGTATTCCAACTTTCCTCTTCTCATGATGTCCCCGAAAAATGTTGATTGCTTCTTTTTGATGTTTTTTAAGAGCTCCCTTTTTGTGTTGGCCTCTTTGAGAACTTCCTCATTGGTCTTTTTAGCTGTCCAGGGAACTTTCAACATTCTTCTGAGAAATCCCATCTCTGTGGCCTCTAATCGTCTTTAATCAGCATTTTCATATCAATTTCATTTTAGCACTGTCGAACTGGATTACCATGGACAAGGGGTAGGGTTCGATCCCAACCGACGGTTTCCGGGTTCACCCAGCCTTAAATGGGTACCGGATTTTTTTCTGGGAATGTAAAGCAGCATGGGTGTAATACTGACCACATTACCCCAAAAATCATGTGCTGAAGGTCTGTAAAATATAGGGTCACTAACACCATATTTCCCTATACGCCACTTGGCGTGACGGGGGTACTTTACTTTTTTTTATTACTGTCAAACATGGCCTGTGAACAAAGCCCACACACAGAAGATGACAACTTGTGAAATGAGCTGACTTCACACACACATATCTACAAACAAACAAATGAAATGATTCCAACATTTGTTAGGAATGAAACCTGAACAAAAAACATCAAAAGCTTTCTGCCTCAAAACATCAGGACAGAGTGCATGAGAAAGATCAAAGAAGAGATGGACAGACAGAATAAAAGACATATGCAAGAACCAAAACATTTCTATCTTAATAGCATCCAGATATGCCCAACACTACATCAAAAGGGAAGTGACCAAAAGAACACAACATATCTACAGACGTTACTTATATTATATATTCCTCCTTTCTCATGAAACACTTCAAGGCAATAGCAGATGGACAAAAGAGGAAAGAAAAAACTCATACTTACTTTAGACTCTGCTAGTCAGAAATGAAGTTAAACTCTCGACCTCAACAGACTAATTTACTAACCACTTTAGATAGCTGAATTGGCCATGTGCTCTAGAGTTTGGTTTCTCGTGGCAAGGCGTTGTGCCGAGGAGTACAGGTTCAATTCTGCTTTGGACCATATATTGTTCTTTGTTTTTCTCTGTTGTTGATTATTTGTCATTTTTTCTGAGTGCTGTAAACATACCTCCTCATCTGAAATGATTCGCTGATCTATCGCCTTGGTAGTTTCCCTCTATAATAATATTCATTTATTAATATTTGTCTTCACTAATCGCTACTCTATTGCCGTCAATTAATAATGAGCTAAACTATTTTCTTGTTTTTTTTTAATATTTCAGTGGAATTAAAACCCTGGGCAACTATTGATGAAGTCAGACATAACGGAACTTATTTGATTGGCTGTCACACAGACAGAAAGCCAGTGGTGATCCTTTGGCCGAGACGTGACTTGACACAGGAAAGTCCTGGGATAAGTTATGAGTAATGTCATCATCAGCAAAAAATAGTTTCACAGACCACAGAGGGAAAAAAGACAAATATCACAAGGACAACTACAAAAATTATGCCAAAATAATTGTCAAAATTTTTAATTATACAAACAAAATTGTCTATGTATTCACATTTTATTTATACGCAAAAATTTTTATGAAAAATATATCAATTTTTTGCAAGGTTTTACTGTAATGAAATTTTTAAAAATGAAAAAGGTCAAAAATTTTTAATTTTAACTAAGTATTGACCTTCTGATGAAAGTTCCATTCCACTTGTACCAAAGACTCTTGAATCTGATAAAAGTTCCATTCCACTTGTACCAATGACTCTTGAATCAGTCTATCATTTGTCGGTTACACTGCCTTGGTTTATAATTTAATAGTTCATTCATTTTTATTCTCTCTCAAATACACAATGACCAAATTCCTGTTACACTAGATCCACACGGTTTGAAAAAAAAAACTTTTATTTTCCTTTTTTATGTTTATTTTTATTTTTTTTTGGTTATCTTCCCTCCATGCCTTGCAAGGTGTATGGGGACTATGGTATTAACGACCGCATTTTTCCATAATCACCGAGTATTTTTGAGATGATGTGGTCAGTACCAGACAAGGCTGATTTACTTCCCAAAGAAATCTCTATTACCCATTTTTAGAGGCTGGATGAGACCCCAGAGCGAAAGTATCATACAGACTAGACACCTTAATTAGGACTACGTGTCATAATTAAGGGTTAAAGTAATCACATATTTATACAGCTATGTTGAATGTACATACTGTTGATGAATCTTTTTGTAGTTTTTTTTTGCACAAAATGTATTAACAAGGAGGAACGCTGCCATGCTTCCTTTCTTATTTGGGAATTTTAGTAAATGAGAGTATATTTTTATATGTTTGAGGGATTACGTTTTTAAATTGTAAATTTGATTATGTGTTTGATGGATGAAATTTAATCCTTTACATTATTTGTGTACGGTAAAATTGCATTTAACAAAAGTCATATAAATGCTTTTGTTGCAATGGGGCTTTCATAATAATACGGCTATTTTAATTTACCCGCTGATGGAGATTCTCCAAGCTATTTATATTATTTATGCATAGAAAGTGTCAATTTATATGTCAGGTATTTTACACCTATTTACCTTTTGTAAATATAAAAATAATGTCTGAGGTATATACAACTTCTCTACTATTCCATGCAGGTATATTGTATACATACTATGATTGCTAGTGTGTAGTTGAGTTGGCTATGTTGTTGTTATTTATATTTTTGCATTTTCTGGTCGTGAGAGTAAAACTGCATTGACTTGGCGGTACTTTTAGTGTGGGTTTATTTGCTGTTTATTGTCCTTCGGCTGTCACAGCTGAATAAATATGTAAGCTGGTTCAAAAAGTTGTGAAGGATATTTAGCAAACAGCAAAAAGAGGCTTAGTTCTTAGTATTAGCCTCCATCAGTCGTAGTTGTCTATGGATTTTGCAGCGCCCCTAGGAAATATAACTTTTTTCTTTTTTTCGGAGTGTATTCTATTTTTTTTTCTAGGAGTCTGTCGGCTTCTTGCTTGAGTTGGAGGAGATCTGCATCTATCTCTTCCCAGGCTGCAGGGTTTATGTTCAGAGTCTTCACGTCACATTTACACGCATCTACAAGCCTCAAACATGGCCATTAGTAAGAGACACACCCACTTGTATAAATCGGAGCATTGTGTACTTTCCCTTGACACCCGATTGGGTACAAGAGGAAGGGAGGAATGAAAAAAAGAGAGAAATCTGTTTTGAGATCCACTTTGTGGAGATCCATAACAATATGTGGAGCTGTGGTACAGCTGAGAATAAAGTAGAGAAAAAATGATAAGTGTATGTTGTACTGCAGAGTTTGGTGCAGAACAGCTCAGGCATAGGCTACATTCCAAACAAAGAAAAGATAAAATATTACCCACATTTGTTAATAATTTTTTACTTTACTTTGCTTTACAGAGGAAGGTAATATAAAGTGCTCAGCTAACAGCTCTGTAGTGTCTCCAGCATTGTACTCATTGTGATTCCTACAACCTCATTAATCCATCACCTTCTGGTTATCGTTGTCAATGAAAGTAAGAGAAAGAAGTCTTTACACATCAGCGTTATGTGTTTCCCTGAAAGCTTCTGTACTATCATCATGTGCAATGCAGGGTCATTTAGCACAGATGTCCTTCCATAATTCTCTGTCCACAGTGTATCGTATAGATTCTGTTACCTGTTTACTGTGCCACGCCACCTAACTATCCAGTATCTCTTATTTGCCAGTTTTAACCAAGTATTTCGTGCAGAAACAAGGACATTAGACAAGAGAACAGAAAATTGAAGCCTTTGAAATGTGGATATATAGAAGAATAGGTAGAATTGGATGGAAGGAAATAAAACAAACGAAGAAGTTTTAAAACAACTAAAAATAAAAAGAGAACTACCAAACACAATTAGAACAAGACAAATGCAATTTTTGGGGCATGTTAAAAGATACAACAACCTAATAAAAGTAATATTGGAAGGGAAAATACAAAGTAAAAGAGGCAGACCAAGACTAACATGGATGAGTAACATCAAAAGATGGACAAGTCAACCTATGACAATCTGCACCATCAAAGCAAGAGACAGAGTGGAATGGCGCTCCATGGTAGCAAATCTTAGATGCGGAGACGGCACTCAGTGATGAGCCAAGTATTCCAACTATCCTCTCCTTTAACATGTGCCATAAAATGCTGATTCTGTACAGTCAGTACAAATTTGCCGGCTTACTTTACTTAATTTGGCAACTATTTTACCTTTGAAATACTCCCTTGGGAATACAGATCCCAGCATCTCGTCCATGCCTCAATGGGAATCACGGAAGTCAACTGCTCAAAACGACCTGCAATCCCAATAAGATGTCATTTAAGGTGTTGAAGTGGAACACTTCGGCTTCAAGTTTAGTTTAGAAAAGAAAGCAAAGTCGCTGGGGATTAGGTAGGTGAATATATGACAAGTGTGGCACCACTGCAGTACATTTCAGCCTGAATAAAGATTATTTGTAGTGGAACACAAACCAGTTTAAAATTTCATCATCAAGTACTGGGCCTACTGGCGTAGGTGATCATGTCTCTCCACAACTTTCGATCTCGGCAGCTATTTATCATTTCTGTTGTTGACCTTCTGCCAAGCTATTCTCTTAAGCTGTCTGTTATTTTTTCTCTTTGCTTCCCTCTATCTCTTCGTCCCTCATTTTTTCCAGTTGTTACAATATATTCCAGTTCTCTTCTCATTACATGGCCAAAAAATGATGATTGTTTCTTCCTAATATTGGAAATTAGCTCTCTTTTTGCTTTGACCTCTCTCAGAACATCTTCATTACTCTTCTTAGCTGTCCATGGTACTCTCAACATTCTTCTGTAAAACCACATTTCTACAGACTCCAGTGATTTTCTTGTCTGTTTACAATATACAAATGTTATCATGAAATAAAGCTCATCCGCATGGCCAACATGATGCATTTCTCATAATTAGTTGTTTTTTTCTCTCAAGAACCATATCACAGCCCGTAAGAAGTCTTGATAAACATTTTTCTCATAAATTGTAGTATAGCTACTTTACACATATTTCTGTAATATATCAGGAGCATTCGTCTCTTAAATTGTAGTATTGCTACTTTACACATATTTCTGTAATATATCAGGAGCACTTGTCTCTTAAATTGCAGTATTACTACTTTACACATATTTCTGTAATATCAGGAGCAAGAACCACATAAGATCTCAATATATTTTTGTCCCATTTATATTTTTTTTTTAAATAATGTCCATTTGTATATGTGGCTGACACAGTGGTCAATCCTGTGTAGCTTCCATCTACCAAAGGATTGCTGAGTAATTCCAGCAGTATTATTGATGTTTATATTTGCTTGTCTCTAAATTTGTACCTATCATATCACTTCCTTCAAGACAGCGAGTGGTCATTAATGACAGTTTGTGAAGTATGTTGCTCTTAACATTTTAAGTTGTCATTTTATGGACTTAAGCTATTTTTAAATTGTAAATGGGTTTAATTGTGTTAACATTTAAAATGATAAATTAACAGAGTTTAATTATGTTAAAATTATAAATTGGCGGAGCTTAATTATGTTAAAATTATAAATTGGCGGAGTTTAATTATGTTAAAATTATAAATTGGTGGAGTTTAATTATATTAAAATTATAAATTGGTGGACTTTAATTATGTTAAAATTATAAATTGGCGGAGTTTAATTATGTTAAAATTATAAATTAGTGAAGTTTTATTATGTTAAACATGTTAAGTTATCACTTTATGGAGCTTTACTTTTTTGAGCCGAAGTCTTCACATAGGACAGAAATTCCAGACCCCTGTGTATGACGATCTTTTTTACACAGAATCTGCATTGTGTCTCGTCATACAGCCCTTTTCTAGGCAAGTTACTCAATCTTGGTGAGGGAGCAGATGCCTGCTGTTGTTGCATCTCAGTTTAATATTTTTCCTGAGTGTTTTTCTAGGTCGGCCTCTTTGTTTTTAACCCTCTGGTTCTCATTTGAGGGCCTGCTTTGAGAGTAAATTAAAATTGATGGAGTTTAATTATGATAACAATTTAAGTTGTCTGGAGCTAAACAGTTTACAGTGTGCTGATGTTAATAACAATGAAGAGAAGCAACAGTCCCCTTATGGTTACGCAGAATAAAGGGATGTAAATGGGAGGACAAAGTCACTAACATAGAATTCTGGAAATGTACCAGTGGATATAGAGGTATAGTGAAGATGATGGCACTAGATAGGTCACACACTGTGGAAGCCAACTGAAGGTATTGCACAATAGGCCCTTTTTTGGAATCCCAAAGGAAAAAGACAAAGAGGAATGCCAAAATATTCTTGGAGAAGACAGATAGAAGCAGAGATGAAGATGACGGGGAAGACATGGAATGATCTTAAAAGAATGGCAAGAAACAGAATGGCTTGGAGAGTGTTTGTTGAAGACCTATGCTCCTCAGGGAGCTGAAAGGTAGATACACTGGCCCCCTCACCTACAAGTACTACACTATATTACTCTTTACTTCTCTACATTTTATTATGAGAAGTTTCTAACTTCTCAACATTTTTTTGTAGACACAGCTGTTTGTTATCATCTCAAAAGTGACATTTTAATTCTAATTTGTGAAAATTTTTATCATTATGTTCTGAGCCTAGTACATTCCACTCATTCTTAAAATGGATATTCTATGGGAGTGGTTTCAATTTGTGACACCAGACACAAAAATGAAATATATTTTTACCTACATGAAGTATTTCTGTAGTAGCTAATCATGCCTAAAACATCAATGATTGACAAATCTGAGAGTTTTGGGGGATGCAATATTACATTTTTGCACAAAAGATTTTGAGATAACAGCTAATCACTTGGAATGTAGAATAGAAGTTTGTGTATTTTATCTTCAGGCAAAGACACAAGTGAGCATATCAACTAGAGTGTCAACAAATAACTGTGCTAAATATATTTTTGTGTTGAAGAAAGTTCAGTTGTTTTTATGTGCTTTTCTTTTTAAACAAAGAAAACAGAAATAAAATAATGCAAATTTTGGGGTCTTAAAGCTGTACTTTTTAAAATGTATGATTTATTTAATTATATTTGTGATCTATTAGAGAAGCACATTTCTGTAACCCTTTATGCATCATATGATGTGTAGTGCAGCATATATTATACATGTGGTGTTCCTTTGGATAGACTTCATGCATTTAAACAGATTTGTAATATCCATACTTCCTGGATATGTCACTGAGGAAGTCCTAGAAGACTGACTGTGACGTCAAGTTGGTTGTTATCATTATTATGTGCACACCTGGAGACTTCTATATGTATATTGATCTCATATTTCTCACCTGTGATAACTAAATACCATTCAGCATTTATTATCTTATGGAATGATATCAAGACTAGTGCAGAAGTAAGAGAACTGGCCATGCATCCAATATAATGTATGATCAAGAAAAGAAGGTGGGCATATGTCAGCCTGTGATGAGAAGAGTTATCAAGAGGCTCAAAGCAGGCCCTGAAATGGAACTCAGTTCTATAAAGAAATGGGGGAATGAAAAATAAAAAAATAGAAAAACAACGGCATGGTTAAAGCTCTATGTAATTAATGGACGACACAAATTTGAACGATGTTTCGGCTCAATAGGCCTTCAGCAGGAACAAACATACAACATACACATATATGCCAGTAAAATAATTAAAAAAAAATGTTTCAACTAGAATGAGAAATAAAAATAAAGAGAAACCAAACTCTGAGACAAAAAGGTATCGGGCAACAACATCGGGCATCAGCTGTCATGCCCTGGCAAGACACAATACAGATCCTGTGCAAAATTTGATGTTTATCTGTAAAGATCCTCTAACATAGACAGTCTATGAATTCTGCCATGTTCAACTCCATTGGATAATGAATAGATTTATTATCTGAATAATGAATAGATTTATTATCTGAAGAATGAATAGATTTATTATCTGAATAATGAATAGATTTATTATCTGAATAATGAATAGATTTATTATCTGAAGAATGAATAGATTTATTATCTGAAGAATTAATAGATTTATTATCTGAAGAATGAATAGATTTATTATCTGAAGAATGAATAGATTTATTATCTGAAGAATGAATAGATTTATTATCTGAAGAATGAATAGATTTATTATCTGAAGAATGACATGCTGATATTTATTGTCTGCTTAAGAATTGCTCTCAGTTAACGTGTGTGGGTTTAACAGTATTAATGCTCAGTTTATTTATTTATTTTTTGTGTAATTCTCTTATTGGAATCTATATTTATTAAAACTTACTAAACACAATTCAAACAAGACAAATTAGATTTTTGGGGCTTGTTAAAAGACACAGTATCCTACTAAAAGTATTCTTGGAAGAGAAAATACAAGGTAAAAGAGACAGAGGCAGACCAGGACTAGCATGGACGAGTAACATCAAAAGATGGACAAGTCAGTCTATGACAGCCTGCACCATCAAAGCAAGAAACAGAATGAAATGATGGTAGCCAACCTTCGATGCGGAGACGGCACTTAATGAATGAATGAATTTATCAAATTGCAGGCTGAATTATTTGATGATTTTTACTGCTCAAAGCTATGTTTTTTACTGGATTTTTTGTATCACGTTTATGGCCTTAGATAAATCTATGCAATTTTTGGTTGTTTTACGAAATAAAGTGGATTTTTTGCGATAAATGATGATTGTTCAGTTTTAATGGATTAAGATTTACTTGTTAACATTCTCTTCATATATTTTTGTGTTACAGATTCAGTAATTCATATCTATCTATATGTCGGCCCGTCTAGTGTCCTTTCCAGTCAAAAACGACAAATAGGGCAGAAAGTCCAGACTTTTCTTGATCAACGATATCTGAGTTTAATGTCTGGCTTGAACATGACCCACATTGTGTCTCACCACTTGTCAGTATTCAGTGTCTGGCTTACAGGACCCACATTGTGTCTCACCACTTGTCAGTATTCAGTGTCTGGCTTACACAGGACCCACATTGTGTCTCACCACTTGTCAGTGTTCAGTGTTTGGCTTACACAGGACCCACATTGTGTCTCACCACTTGTCAGTGTTCAGTGTTTGGCTTACACAGGACCCACATTGTGTCTCACCACTTGTCAGTGTTCAGTGTTTGGCTTACACAGGACCCACATTGTGTCTCACCACTTGTCAGTGTTCAGTGTTTGGCTTACACAGGACCCACGTTGTGTCTCACCACTTGTCAGTGTTCAGTGTTTGGCTTACACAGGACCCACATTGTGTCTCACCACTTGTCAGTGTTTGGCTTACACAGGACCCACATTGTGTCTCACCACTTGTCAGTGCTCAGTGCAAGCCTCTTCACCTTACAGCTGATGCCCACTGTTGAAAAGTTAAGTTTAGTTTAGCCTCGGGTCATCCTCGCTACATATCGGACAAGTCCATAAGTGCTTAGTTAATCTTTCAAAGTATATGTCCCAGCATGTAAAGAATAATGACACCGACGTTGTGTTGGTTGACAAGCCTTCTTTGGATTCCTGCGCAGTGCTCCCCATCTGGGATCTCACACCTTGACCTGATATTCGTGAAGTCTGTTCATGGTTGCTGATTCAAGGTAATTTTTTAGTCGTTTCTTCTTCCCGCGCCCCTGAGGGAATTCAAAATGTCATCACAGTCCATTGCCCTTCCAAATCAGAATCAGGCAACTCTATCAGCGCTCACATTACTTTTTGGTTCTTTGGTTATGGAAGGCCCCTGTATCACTGCAAATGAATTAAAGTCCATAATGGCTCAACTGCCCTTGGCAGTGGAATCATCCGAATTACTATCATCTCCCAAACAAAGAAAGGTAGCTGTAGTCCCCATCATAGCAGTCTCAGCACACGCCAAAAGACATAAGACGAAACCGCACAGAAAGTGAACACAGCCAACTGTTCCCTGTCATACAATATCATTATTCATCGTAAACAATTGGAATATCGAAACATGATCAAAACGGATGAAACACACAGCTCAGGGTGTGCACAGAGCAACTAACTCAGTAGCTCCTGCAACAAGCCGGACTTGGAATATGAAGAAACTGCAACAAGGAATACTTTCATACGTAGCCTTCAATGGTTCCTGCCGCCTATCCACCATATTGACTATAAGTTCACGTCCTCCTAAAAATTATGGTCATCATATTTTTAAAATGTATTTTAAAACTTTTTAACATTACTTTTTACACCCGCGTGCCCTGGTACGAAAGTAGAGACCCTTGTTAGAAGAGACCTCTCCACGAGGTAAAGATGTCGACAGCAACAGAGCTGAAGTTGTCAGTGACTTATAGCTGATGGCGTGTGTCAGGATAGGTGAACCAGAACTATCCAGACCTTACTCCACCTCCTTGTGGTGCCTCAAGTAATAAACTAGTCTTGTCAAGTGAGTAGGGATCGAGAGGGAAGGCAAACCCGTACTCAAAAATGTCATGCTTAAGTCAGATGTGCTGGGCACAAAGGTGCAAATATCGTGGCTCAATTGCAAACTTTAACACATCCACGCCCATTTTACGTCCTTTTAAGCGAAGATGATGAGATTTATTCTGTAGTCTTTGGCTGAACACAAGTAGACTTCCCCTTAGAGCACTGTAGTTCTTGGCTGAACACAAGTAGACTTACCCTTAGACAGCTGTAGTTATTGGCTGAATACAAGTAGACATCCCCTTGACCCGCTGTAGTTATTGATTGAACACAAGTAGACTTACCCTTAGATCGCTGCAGTCATTGGTTGAACACAAGTAGACTTTCCCCTAGACCGCTGTAGTCATTGACTGAACACAAGTAGACTTCCCTTAGATCCCCGTAGTTATTGGTTGAACACAAGTAGACTTCCCTTAGACCGCTGTAGTTATTGGTTGAACACAAGTAGACTTACCCTTAGACCGCTGTAGTTATTGGTTGAATACAAGTAGACTTCCCCTTAGATCGCTGTAGTCATTGACTGAACACAAGTAGACTTCCCCTTAGACCGCTGTAGTCATTGACTGAACACAAGTAGACATCCCCTTAGACCGCTGTAGTGCTTGGCTGAACACAAGTAGACTTCCCCTTAGACCGCTGTAGTGCTTGGCTGAACACAAGTAGACATCCCCTTAGACCGCTGTAGTGCTTGGCTGAACACAAGTAGACATCCCCTTAGACCGCTGTAGTTCTTGGCTGAACACAAGTAGACTTACCCTTAGACCGCTGTAGTGCTTGGCTGAACACAAGTAGACTTACCCTTAGACCGCTGTAGTTCTTGGCTGAACACAAGTAGACTTACCCTTAGACATCTGTAGTTATTGGCTGAATACAAGTAGACATCCCCTTAGACCGCCGTAGTTATTGGCTGAACACAAGTAGACATCCCCTTAGACCGCTGTAGTCATTGACTGAACACAAGTAGACATCCCCTTAGACCGCTGTAGTGCTTGGCTGAACACAAGTAGACTTCCCTTAGACCGCTGTAGTGCTTGGCTGAACACAAGTAGACATCCCCTTAGACCGCTGTAGTGCTTGGCTGAACACAAGTAGACATCCCTTAGACCGCTGTAGTTCTTGGCTGAACACAAGTAGACTTACCCTTAGACCGCTGTAGTGCTTGGCTGAACACAAGTAGACTTACCCTTAGACATCTGTAGTTATTGGCTGAATACAAGTAGACATCCCCTTAGACCGCCGTAGTTATTGGCTGAACACAAGTAGACATCCCTTAGACCGCTGTAGTCATTGACTGAACACAAGTAGACATCCCCTTAGACCGCTGTAGTGCTTGGCTGAACACAAGTAGACTTCCCCTTAGACCGCTGTAGTGCTTGGCTGAACACAAGTAGACATCCCCTTAGACCGCTGTAGTGCTTGGCTGAACACAAGTAGACATCCCTTAGACCGCTGTAGTTCTTGGCTGAACACAAGTAGACTTACCCTTGGACCGCTGTAGTTCTTGGCTGAACACAAGTAGACTTACCCTTAGACATCTGTAGTTATTGGCTGAATACAAGTAGACATCCCCTTAGACCGCCGTAGTTATTGGCTGAACACAAGTAGACTTACCCATAGACCGCTGTAGTTATTGGCTGAACACAAGTAGACATCCCCTTAGACCGCTGTAGCTATTGGCTGAACGCAATTAGACTTACCCTTAGACCACTGTAGTTATTGGCTGAACACAAGTAGACTTCCCCTTAGACCACTGTAGTTATTGGCTGAACACAAGTAGACTTCCCCTTAGACCACTGTAGTTATTGGCTGAACGCAATTAGACTTACCCTTAGACCGCTGTAGTTATTGACTGAACACAAGTAGACTTCCCCTTAGACCACTGTAGTTTTTGGCTGAACGCAATTAGACTTACCCTTAGACCGCTGTAGTTATTGACTGAACACAAGTAGACTTACCCTTAGACCGCTGTAGTTATTGACTGAACACAAGTAGACTTCCCCTTAGACCACTGTAGTTTTTGGCTGAACGCAATTAGACTTACCCTTAGACCGCTGTAGTTATTGACTGAACACAAGTAGACTTACCCTTAGACCACTGTAGTTATTGACTGAACACAAGTAGACTTCCCCTTAGACCACTGTAGTTATTGACTGAACACAAGTAGACTTACCCTTAGACCGCTGTAGTTATTGACTGAACACAAGTAGACTTCCCCTTAGACCGCTGTAGTTATTGACTGAACACAAGTAGACTTCCCCTTAGACCGCTGTAGTTATTGACTGAACACAAGTAGACTTCCCCTTAGACCGCTGTAGTTATTGACTGAACACAAGTAGACTTCCCTTAGACCGCTGTCGTCTAGCCCAATCTGTTTGCGACCTTTATGAACATAGCCTTCGCGTCAATGAGAAAACACACATTTGAGTTATTGCAAAAGCCAAAAATTAGTAAGGTCAACTTTGTCTACGTCCCAGGACATGCGGGAGTACGGGGAAATGAAAGAGCGGACAGGTTGGCTAGCTGAGCTATCGTTGAGGACGGTCAACCAGTGGATCGGGCGGACGTCATCAATGCCCTCCGGGAAGTGGGAAGGACACAGGACTTTGACAACCATGAGTCCACGTCACTCCTTCGGATGAATGAGATGGGCACAGCCAGAAACGAGAAACTTAGTGGGCGTGTTAGTCACTTAGTGACTTATCAACTAACACAGAACTGGAGTCGTCAGTCAGTCACTGGACACTTCGAGACTTGCTGAAAAGGGGGGGGGGGGATCTGAGCACCTATGGACATAGTAGAGGTAAAGGCATCAAGATGCGTAGAGATGCGAAGCTGCTGTAAAGCTGATGATAATGGCGATACTAAAAAAAAGAAGAAAAAGAGTGGTATGGTGACAGCTTTACGTGGAAATGGACGAAACAAAAGTAAAAGTCGACGTTTCGAAACGTCGACTTTTGTTTCTGACCTATGGAAGCGAATCATGGACAGTAGACAAACAAATGAAAAGACGATTAGAGGCCACAGAGATGGATTTCTCAGAAGAATGTTGAAAGTTCCCTGGACAGCGAAAAAGACCAATGAGGAAGTTCTCAAAGAGGCCAACACAAAAAGGGAGCTCTTAAAAAACATCAGAAAGAAGCAATCAACATTTTTCGGGCACATCATGAGAAGAGGAAAGTTGGAATACTTGGTTACAACTGGCAAAATAAAAGGAAAGAGAGATCGCGGACGACAAAGAGAGAAAATTGGATAGCTTGGTGTCATGGCATGGAAAACAGTCAACAACAGAACTGATACGATGCACTGTAGATAGAAGATTGTGGAGGGACATGATCGCCTACGCCAACCGGTAAGGCACATGATGATTAATCATTGGTTGTAAAGTATCTTCGCGTCTAGATATAAATAAATATATGCTAATAAAATTGATAGCACTTTGTAAAATATTACTCATAATGGAGCCACACATTTGATGTTCATCCCATACCTGACCCACGCCATTATTTCTGTTACTATAGTTTCCTGTTAAGAATTTTCATGAAATTTCTTGTTTTATTTTAGCAAAGAATCCTGCCAAACTAATTAATCTGTTCTACCCAGGTGGCTATCAAATGTTCCTTCACTAATCTGATAGGACTATTACTCTTTTCCTACATCTCGTAAATATAGATGGGATTCTGTTCCTAGGTTACCATCCATGAAACACGGCGGTATATGTGTTTTCCTTGTTAGTCATGGCAGCTTGTTATAATATTAAAGAGGCATTTTGTGTCTAGTCTTTGATATGATGTTGCATATTTTTTATAAAGATACCCTGAAACAACTGTATTTCACATATATTGGTATAGATACACTGAGACTACTGTATTTCACATATATTGGTAAAGGTACACTGAGACTTCTGTATTTCACATATATTGGTAAAGGTACACTGAGACTGCTGTATTTCACATATATTGGTAAAGATACACTGAAACTTCTGTATTTTACATATATTGGTAAAGGTACACTGAAACTTCTGTATTTCACATATATTGGTATAGATACACTGAGACTACTGTATTTCACATATATTGGTAAAGGTACACTGAGACTACTGTATTTCACATATATTGGTATAGATACACTGAGACTACTGTATTTCACATATATTGGTAAAGGTACACTGAGACTTCTGTATTTCACATATATTGGTATAGATACACTGAGACTACTGTATTTCACATATATTGGTATAGATACACTGAGAGCAATGTATTTCACATATATTGGTAAAGATACACTGAGACCAATGTATTTCACATATATTGGTAAAGGTACACTGAGACTTCTGTATTTCACATATATTGGTAAAGGTACACTGAGACTTCTGTATTTCACATATATTGGTATAGATACACTGAGACTACTGTATTTCACATATATTGGTATAGATACACTGAGAGCAATGTATTCCACATATACTGATAAAGATACACTGAGACCAATGTATTTCACATATATTGGTAAAGATACACTGAGACCAATGTATTTCACATATACTGATAAAGATACACTGAGACCAATGTATCCGATGTTAATATTGCCACTGTTAATGTGAATATCCTCCCTTGTTTGCCTGATCTGTATCCTATTTAATGTCATCTTAGGGCGCGCAGGTGTTGGTGTCATTATAACGTAACACAAATTGTTATACTGCACGCTAATATGTGTTCATGTATTAATAATGCAATGTTGGCAACATAAGTAGTTAATATTTGTTTTGTATGCGAATATAGTTATTCCTATTGCTTGAAAGGACTAACAAAGAAATACAAATATGTGGAATGAACGTTATTAGTGCCTTAGTTTATACTGGAGGGCCCGGGCGCCCGTCTAGTGATTGAGGTTAGCTGAGTCAGTAACCTACAGCTGACTCCATGCGTTAGGATCGACGAACAACAGAGCTGATTAAGACCCTGCTCCACCTCCCAGCAGTGTTACTGGAAACAGACTATCTAGTCAGGCCTAGCCAGTAGGGATCGAAGATGGAAGGAAGGCAGCTTGGTTCTAAAAAATCCTGCCCTAAAGTCGGATGTGTTGAGCCGAAAGACGAAAGTATGATACAGCACAACGCATCTCCGACACATTTAACGTCCCGCTACCACATTCAGTAGCCCGGACTTCAGAACCTGGCATTAATTATCTACTTTTTGAAACTTGGAGCCATTTTTTGCGGCTTTTGGTTTAATGACGTCTCCTGCTTTATTTCAACTAAAACCCTGTAATCCTCTTATTTAAACGTTTCCTAAATCCCTTGGCGAGTTGTTCAAACTAACCATGTGTTTTACATCATCATCATCATCATAGTGTCGTCTCCGCAACGAAGGTTCCCTACCATGGAGCGTCATTCTGCTCTGTCTCTTGCTTTGATGGTGCCGGTTGTCATAGGCTGATTTGCCCATCTTTTGATGTTACTCGTTCATGTTAGTCTTGGTCTGCCTCTGCCTCTTTTACCTTGTATTTTCCCCTCCAAGATTACTTTTAGTAGGTTGTTGTGTCTTTTAACATGGCCCAAAAATCGCATTTGCCTTGTTTGAATTGTGCTTAGTAGTTTCTCTTTTCATGTTTAGTTGTTTTAAGACTTCATCGTTTGTTTTCTTTTCCTTCCATCCAATTCTACCTCTTCTTCTATATATCCACATTTCAAAGGCTTCAATTCTCTGTTCTGTTTTCTTGTCTAATGTCCATTCTAAGGTCTATTCCTTCAATTTTGATATCCATTTGTTGGTTTTGAGTATTTTCTTTGTTTATGATCATAGTTTTAGTCTTTTTGATATTCATATCTAGTCCATATTTTTTGCTTATCATGTTTCATTAAGTAATTGTTGTAGATCTTCAGGATTTTCTGTAGTACAGTATCATCAGCATATCTTAGGTTATTGATTATCTTTCCATTAATTTGAAGGCCTGGCATCTCTATGATGTTTTTAAAGATTTATTTGCTCAGTGCATAGTTTGAACAAGCTTGGTGATAGGATGCATCCCTGTCATACTCCTCTTTTTATTTCAATGGGTGTAGAGAACTCTTTGTTATATTTTATTATTGCTGTTTGCTCCCATTATAGATTACATATTAGTCTTATGTTCATGTCATCTAGATGTATCTCTTTTAGACATTCTATAAGTTGTTTGTGGTGTATTCTATCAAAAGCTTTGGTGTAGTCTATGAAGCAGGCATGTATTGTTTTGTTTACTTTTGTGTACTTTTCGATTAATGTTCTCATGCAGTATATGGCTTCTTTTGTCCCGCTATTTTTCCTAAATCCAAATTGCTGCTCATCTAATTCAGTATTGATTTTATTCTGAATCCTTCCTTGTATAACTTTTAGCAAGATTTTTGTAACATGGCTCATTAGACTTATTGTTCTAAAGTCACTGCATTCAACTGCACCATTCTTTTTAGGCAATGCAATGAAAGTTGATGTTTTTATTTCATTTGGTATGTATCCTGTGTGGTATATGTGGTTGCATATGTCTGTAATCACTTCAATGTCAAAATCTTCTAGTGCCTGTATCATCTTTATCTGTATGCTGTCACGCCCCACTCCCTGTGCCAATATTTTTATACAATAAATCTTACTGTTACCGCTCCTAGATACGAGATATAACGATATCCATATATAGTAGAATTGATAGCTATAGATACTAGATACATTGAATTATATCATTATATGGTTGTGATTGATAGTTATATCCTCTAGATACGAGATATAATGATACTATTGTATATAAGGAACTGATAAGTATAGCCCATAGGTATGAGATATAATGATATCCTTAAAGCTTGAATTGATAGTCATGACCTCTAGATACGATGTATGATGAATTATATCCTTACATGGCTATGCTTGATAGTTCTAGTCTCTTTATACGAGAAATAATGAAACATTATATGGCTACTGGAGTTTGCAGTTATACTTTGTAGTCTCTAAATGTGAAAAACTACAATACCGTTAACTCTTTACAACATTCCGACGCACCATGCGCCGTGCCGATTTCGGTCATGTACGTTTAGCCGCACAGTGCGTCACTCTCAATTTGATTAGTGTAAACTGTCATCAAACCATATTCTTTTTACATGTCTTGTATCATCTTGGTATTGGTGAAATATAATTCATTGTTTAATTATATAAACATTCATATATAACATGTAAAGGGTTAGATAAATATAAACATGTAGATTAATATTTAAAACCTGAAATTTTGTTTACCTCTGAAATCTCTACCGCTAAATTGATAATAGTCTTACGGAATGAAAGAATTAAAGAGCTCAGCTTGATAGTTTTACCTCTAGATACAAGATATAGTTCTATCCTTAATTAGTTGTTCTTGAAGGTTGCAGTATCTAGAAAATATTCTTATACGACTGTGCTTGTTATTTATATTATTTAGATACGAGAAAGTAATTCTGTAAAATCTAGTGGCCGATTGGTTGGCACTGTTCTACTTCTAATCACATGAGCACGTTTCGATTCCCTGTCGTATCAACACGTTTTCTATCAGAGGCATGCTGTCATTATTCTCCAGAGTTATCCGCTGACAGACTCAGAGGATGAGATAAATTACATTTTGCACAAACCGCATGAGATCCCATTTGTATTTCCCCAGACTTCAAGTTTAAGGTGGGTCGTGCAGGGAAGCCATATCCTCCTGACCGATCTATTCTGGCTTCAACAGTAGCGCTCCTGTGACTTAATTGATGGTGTTTATCCTGTCTGACGTAAAAAAGAATTAATGATCCGATTATAGGTCACGTTCTGAGACTGTCATTGTTGGCTGCCTATTATATTTATCTTTTATTATGACAGAGGGATTTTTTATACGCCTTTTATTATGGAGTAAGAGTGCTTTTGACTGTTTATTATGATGGAAGAATGTTTATTCACTTTTTGTTATGGTGGAAGAATGTTTATTCACTTTTTGTTATGGTGGAAGAATGTTTATTCACCTTTTGCTATGGTGGAAGAATGTTTATTCACTTTTTGTTATGATGGAAGAATGTTTATTCACTTTTTGTTATGATGGAAGAATGTTTATTCACTTTTTGTTATGGTAGAAGAATGTTTATTCACCTTTTTTATGGTAGAAGAATGTTTATTCACCTTTTATTATGGTAGAAGAATGTTTATTCACCTTTTATTATGATGCAAGAATGTTTATTCATCTTTTAATATGATAGAAGAATGTTTATTCACCTTTTATTATGATGCAAGAATGTTTATTCATCTTTTATTATGGTAGAAGAATGTTTATTCACCTTTTATTATGGTTGAAGAATGTTTATTCACGTTTTATTTTGGTAGAAGAATGTTTATTCACGTTTTATTATGGTAGAAGAATGTTTATTCACCTTTATTATGGTAGAAGGATGTTTATTCACGTTTTATTATGGTAGAAGAATGTTTATTCACCTTTTATTATGGTAGAAGAATGTTTATTCACCTTTTATTATGGTAGAAGAATGTTTATTCACCTTTTATTATGGTAGAAGAATGTTTATTCACCTTTTATTATGGTAGAAGAATGTTTATTCACCTTTTATTATGATGCAAGAATGTTTATTCATCTTTTATTATGGTAGAAGAATATTTATTCACCTTTTATTATGATGCAAGAATGTTTATTCATCTTTTATTATGGTAGAAGAATGTTTATTCGCCTTTTATTATGGTAGAAGAATGTTTATTCACCTTTTATTATTGTAGAAGAATGTTTATTCACTTTTTATTATGGTAGAAGAATGTTTATTCACCTTTTATTATGATGCAAGAATGTTTATTCACCTTTTATTATGGTAGAAGAATGTTTATTCACGTTTTATTATGGTAGAAGAATGTTTATTCACGTTTTATTATGGTAGAAGAATGTTTATTCACCTTTTGTTATGGTCGAAGAATGTTTATTCACCATTTTACTTGTTATATTTGTTTGTTCTGCGCATTTTCAAACAGCGATGAAATTCTCCTGCGTTTTCTCGTCTTGTCTCATCCTTTCTTCTTTCTTGATTTGTGAATATTACCTTTGTAATTTGAGACAAACGAATAATTTGATGTTAGGAGTGTATAAGATTATAGAAATGTGCCACTTGCAACAAATTTGTGACGACAGGGCCACTGAAAACAGATCAAACCCCATCCCTCGCTTCAAGAAGATTAGCACATCAGACAAAATAAATTTGAAAAATGAACTCGGAAATCAAACTATGAAGTTACGAAATCGGATGTTTCGAAATGAAATTGTAACTTGAGTTCATCATCATCATCATCATCATCATCATCATCATCATCATCATCATCATCATCATCATCATCATCAGTGAGTGCCGTCTCCGCGTCGAAGGTTGGCTACCATTGAGCGGCATTCCACTCTGTCTCTTGCTTTGATAGTGCAGATTGTCATAGGTTGACTTGTCCATCTTTTGATGTTACTCGTCCATGTTAGTCTTGGTCTGCCTCTTTTACTTTGTATTTTCCCTTCCAATATTACTTTTAGTAGGCTGTTGTGTCTTTTAACATGACCCAAAAATTTCAGTTGTCTTGTTCTAATTGTGTTTATATAGTAGTTCTCTTTTCATATTTAGTTGTTTTAAAACTTCATCATTTGTTTTCTTTCTTTCCATCCAATTCTACCTATTCTTCTATAAATCCAAATTTCAAAGGCTTCAATTTTCTGTTCTGTTTTCTTGTTTAATGTCCATGTTTCTGCACCATACAGTAATATTGAAAAGATGTAACATTTTGCTATTCTTAGTTTTAGCCCTGGTGTTACTTGTTTTGATGTTAGTATATTTTTCATGGCATTAAAATTACTTTTTGCCATACCTATTCTTTTGTTTATTTCAGTTGTACATTTCCCATCACTGGTTATAGTGTGTCCCAGGTAGTTGTAGCTCTGAACTGTCTCCAGATGTATTCCTTCAACTTTGATATTTAATTGTAGGTCTTGAGAATGTTCTTTGTTTATGATCATAGGTTTAGTCTCTTTGATATTCATATCTAATCCATATATTTTGCTTGTCATGTTTTATTACATTTAGATCTTTAGGATTTTAGCTCGAGTTTAATTCGCGATAAAACGCGACAACCTTTTTGTCTGAGAACGAAAGACCTATGATTCCTGCTGACGCGAAAAAAAAATCGATATTAATATCAAGAGTCAGCTTTGAGTTGCTGTCTGCGTTCGGATCATTCATTGCATGTTTTGTGTGGCCTCTTTGACGATGATGATTTGTATAAAAACGAGAGCAATGATCATTACAATAGAAGCACAACAGTGTTATCATAGAGTGATAATCGATATGTATAAAAACGAGAGCAATGATCATTACAATAGAAGCACAACAGTGTTATCATAGAGTGATAATCGATATGTATAAAAACGAGAGCAATGATCATTACAATAGAAGCACAACAAACACAGTGTTATCATAGAGTGATAATCGGTCGTACAGTTCACTTGGAACTATGCGATGAAAAATTACCTTGAATTAAAACATGGGGGAGGGGGGGGGATGGATTGTCCCGAGAAAAGGCGCCGTTCTCAAAACAGAGGGGTTATGAGTTCACATCTCGGTTCCACTAGATGGGATTTTTATTTGTGATTTCTCTCTGCGGCAACCACCCCTGGTCACAGCAGCGGGGCTTGAAACGTCAATTACTCAACGATGGAAACAAATGTAAGTAGACAGAGACGGAGTTATCTGCCTGTTCGGCGAGGAACCCTGTGTACACGGCTGCCAGGTTAAAAAAAAAGGAAACCGGATTAACAAACAAAATTTAGTTCCTAGTCTCCAGGCATTTCGCTACAGATTAAAGCTGGCGAACTCAACATAAAATAAAACAATCAAATCAAACAAATAAATAAAAAAAAACAAAAAATAACATGAGAATCGATTTCATTGATTCTAACCACCGTGCTATGAAACACGGATCTTATTTACCAGTCAGGCCCCAGGCTTGCGATTGCTTATTGATTAGTTGTAACAAGAATCGATCTCCAATGCCGTATATAGACCCACGGATAGTTCAATTAAATCATTAGATCAGTTGTGTAAGCATTTTGAAATGTCCACTCAAACAATCATCATCATGTGCCATACAGGTTGGCGTAGACTATCAAGTCCTTCCACAGTCTTCTAACCATAGAGAATCGTATCAATTCTGTTGTTTGACTGTTTTCCACGCCATGACACCAAGTTATCCAGCATCTTCTCTCTTTGTCTTTCGTGATCTCTCTTTCCCTGTATTTTGTCAGTTGTAACCAAGTATTCCTACTTTCCTCTTCTCGTGTTGTGCGCGAAAAATGTTGATTGTTTCGTTGTCATGTTTTTAGGAGCTCCCTTTTTCTTTGAGAAATTCCTCGTTAGTCTTTTTAAACAACCAGCAGCTGTAAAAAACTATCACGACAGTATTCTCCCACTGCTGGGATCTGCCATGACTTACAGGACCGGTGTATAAAGACAGCTTGTCCAGTGCAGTCGTCGCGATTTTTTCGGGTCTGAGTTTTTATTTTTCCCCCAGTGGTAAAAAAAAAAAAAAAACTGACCCTGCCGGGACTCGAACCGCGCTCTCCTGGTTTGGTGCCGGACAATATCGCTGTTTATTTCGCATTTGATTTTTTTCCAAACCACTCTACTGTTTGACAAAGTTCTGTAGCGAGATCTATAAGCATATCTCTATTCTCCAATCGCCAGTACCACTACAGTGCTAGGTAATATCTGTTATACTCCTACTCTATAACAGATCTCATGTACAGTATTACGTTGAATGCTTCCCCCTTCTAAAAATCAAGTTTATTTATCGAGGAGTTGTTTCCCTTTAATTTCGCTAATCATGTCAAGCATCGTCTCCATCATAATGCCATTTTCAGGACTCGGTGGTTTTAGCGTCTGTACCAGGATTATAATCTCTACAGTGCTCTTCCCTTGGTATAATGATATGAAGAATCGTTACTGTCCAAGCAGCTGACGCCTCTTCATGTACTTCACGCAACTAGAACATTCGATTCTAATTAAACGACCAGGCAGATTAAACGTGACATCAGCGGTATAGAAGGACATATTGGTATAAGATTGAAAATGAATTGCAGAGACACGGGGACATAAACTACACAATTGTTCAAATAGTTATCAAAGCTGTTACCATCACCACGAACAATGAACTTATAAAGTGATTATTATCTTAAATATCGAAATCATCATTTTGTTATTACACGTTATTATATTACATATTATTTTACTCATTGGGTGTATAGTTCTTCAGCTTTAGAAACTTAGGAAGTGGTATATCGTTAAATGAGAAAACGCAAGAATGGTTCATTTGTGCAAGTGATTTCACAATTGACTCCAACATTATAGAACAATATAACATTATAGAACAATACAAAGATTATAGAACAAACTTTGTGTTCTAATACACACAAAAAAATTAAATTATTTAATACAATGCTTCTTTCATTACTCTGTTATTAGTGCAAAACGGGAACATCAACATCATCATTGAGTGCCGTCTCCGCATCGAAGGTTGGCTACCATGGAACGTCATTCCGATCTGTCTCTTGCTTTGATGGTGCAGGTTGTCATAGGCTGACTTGTTCATCTTTTGATGTTACTCGTTCATCGTAGTCTTGGTCTGCCTCTGCCTCTTTTAACCTTGTAATATCCCTTCCAAGATTAATTTTTATAGGCTGTTGTGTTTTTTAAAAGTAATAAAGTAAAGTAAAGTACCCCCGTTACGCCAAGTGGCGTATAGGGAAATATGGTGTTAGTGACCCTATATATTACAGACATTTCAGCACATGATTTTTGGGGTAATGTGGTCGGTATTATGCCCGTGCTGCTTTACTTTCCCAGAAAAGAATCCTGTACCCATTTAAGGCTGGGTGAACCCGGAAGCTGTCGGTTGGGATCGAACCCTACCCCTTGTCCTTTGTAGTCCAGTTCACTAACCACTGAGCTATCGCGGCTCCCTGTGTTTTTTAACATGCCCTAAAAATCTCATTTGTCGTGTTTGAATTGTGTTTAGTAGATCTCTTTTCATTTTTTAGTTTTTAAGCCTTCATCATTCTATCCTTTCCATCCAATTCATCCGATTCTTCATATTTTTCTATAAATCTACATTTCAAGGCTTAAATTTTATGTTATCTGTTTGTCTAATGTCCATGTTTCTGCACCATACATTAACAGCCAAGCAAACAAAAAAATAAATAAATAAAAATCATCACTACATAGATGAAATTACTAAAAAAGAATGATGAATGTGTCAAGACGAGGCAAAATCTAAAGTGAAAAGGTAGACATAGAAGGCGGTGGATTATTGAAATAGCAGACATCGGTATGAGCACAATGCAAGAGCCACTCTATAGAGCATTGGCGGAACAGTCCGTGTTCAAAGTTATAGTTGTAGTTAGTTGAAAGCCCCAGTATCACTGCAAACCAGTGGCGTATTTTCTATGATACCGCAGCTACCGCCGGTAGCCTGAACATATTAACGAAATACAAAAGGAAATGATAATTTATTATATTTTTAAAAATAATTATATTACAAATTTTCGAATATTCTTTTACACATTTCGTAGGCCAATATGATTTATTTGCTTTGATTTGCATTTATTAAAGCAAGGTTTTCCTCTGGCCACTATTACGTTTGTGAATGTTATAACCATATTACATTGAAACATCTTGGAGCCAGCGGTACATTTTTCCTCATCCGGACCAAGTATAACCGACCTTGACATTCAAAAATGGGAATCATAATTTATTTAGGAGGTGTTGCCGCTAGATGAATGCGGTTTCATGGGTTATTTTTAGCTCTAGCCAATCAGAATCGTCACAAAGTGAAAGTGAAACTATGTCTCATTACCGGAACTTCCTTAGCTATTTATAACTGCGTTATGCGCATCAGCATCTGTAGAAAGAACTTTTTCTGCTCTCAAGAGAATCAAATTTTATTGTCGCTCAACTCAGACACAAGAACGCTTATCTGATTTAGCATTAATGTCATTTGAGAAATCATTCTCTCAGAAACTTAGAAACCAACCCAACAGTACTTTCAATGACAAAGTCATCAAGAAATTTTCGCCCCAAACAAGATGGATATAATTAAGATATAAATAAGTAAGTAATTCAAAATGTAGTGAAGTCATTAGAAAATATTACTTTATGTTAGCCTAATGAATATAATGTATGTTTTTATTATTATGTCAGCGGTAGCCCAGACCCCAAAACCAGTATACGCCACTGCTGCAAACGAATTCAAATTCATAATTGTTCAACCACCGGTGCCAGTGGAATCATATGAATAAAAATCTCATATATCTGAAGGATCTAAACAAAGAAAGACTGCTGCACTCCCCATCATAGCAGCTACAGAAAATGCCTAAAGACATAAGGCGTGAACGAACCGAAAGTGAACGCAACCGAACTGTCCTTTATCATACGAAATCATCCTTCATCGTAAGCAATCGAAATATCGAAACACGATCCGTAAGAGGAACACAGCTCACGGTGTGCACAGAGCACTAAGCTTAGTAGCTTCAGCAGCAAGTCGGACTTGGAATATTAGGAAACTGCAACAAGGAATACTTTTCAGACAGAGCCTCAACGGTTACTGCAGCCTATCCATCATATTGACCGGAAGTCATTTTTCATTCAGCGTTGAGAAGGAATTGTGGGAGAGTAAAATAAAAACATCTTCTTTATTATCAACATGGTTGGCCATGTAAACTGCAGTCAATGTATCTTGTTCGATGTTACTAATATCCTTCCGGTGATGAGCATTCTGGGAGACAAGATCAGACGTGGGGAACTGAGAAAAAAGCTAGGAATAATTCCCGTCATTGAATACGTAAAATATAAAAACAACATATAAAATGATAAGACAGAAAGATGAAAATGACGTTGCGAGAATGCCATCGTCACCATAATCATCATCATCAGCATCATCATAGTCGTCATCATTATTATCGTCTTCATCATCAACGTCATTATCATTATGATTGCCTGCATCATTATCACCGTCATCCACAGACTATCAATTATCCACTTATCATCAAGCATTTATGGAAGGTGTAAATTGTTCCATTCTTGTATCTTGTCTTCCCATCTATTTATTGACTATCTCTCCATCTCTGACTTGTGACTGTATCCTGGTGCATTATTTCTTTGTTCATTTATAACTTTCCAATCAACGCAAATAAACTTTGGCTTCATTGATCAAAACGTCAACGGGAGTTACGCCCCTCAGCCCTGGCGACTTAGTCACAAACACTTCCTGCACGTGATATCCCAACTCGTGTTTCCGGTCACATATTACGTCTATGCTTTGTTTTTTTTCCGATAATGCTGGGATTTACGTTGTATTTTGAGCGACGACTCGTATCTGTCTTGTTCATCTTTATTTTGAAATTATTTTACCGTTCTTAAAACATTTATTTATCGTTTATTTCACAACCTGTATTGATAGAACTATCATACAAACATTTAATATCGAGACCACAACTGTTTAGATAACTGTCTCTCAGTATTTATTCTACCCTGGAATCTTTCCGACCTTGTTATTGTTCATGTGGCCTATCACTCCCTCCCCCCGCCCCCCAATGTCTTACCATGAATAAGATAACTATTTAAACGTTTCGTTTGCAATTATTATATTATATATATACCCCCGTCACACCAAGTGGCGTATAGGGAATATGGTGTTAGTGACCCGTCACGCCAAGTGGCGTATAGGGAATATGGTGTTAGTGACCATACATTTTGCAGACCTTCATCACATGATTTTTGGGGTAATGTGGTCCGTATTACGCCCGTGCCGCTTTACTTTCCCCCTTAAAAAAATCCGGTACCCATTAAAGGCTGGGTGATAGTAAATTCTTGGAGAGGACAGACAGAAGTAGAGATGAAGATGATGAGGAAGACATGGAATGATCTTAAAAGAATGGCAAGAAACAGAACGACTTGGAAAGTGTTTGTTGAAGACCTATGCTCCACAAGGAGCTGAATGGTAGTAGTAGTAGAAGAAGAAGAATACACACATGCATATTTGTCAAAAGAAGACTCATGTATCTGGAGACAAAACAGCTAATTATGTCACAACAAAGTAGTTTCCGCCAGCACGGATCAACCGGACACTTGATTAGAGTTTTCAGGTCGTTTTCCAACGGTCTGCAGCAAAACCAATGAATACTACACGGAAAATGAACACATACACAACTTTACACCGGTGTGTTCTTATTACGTCAGATACGACATCATCATACCTCTTACGTATACCCACATAACCCAGCTCGGGCAGGTTTAATTTGACATCCATCGTATTTACAAATTATTATGTTTATATTTGCTCTGTGTTTATTACTTACCTCATGATCTTCAGCTGCATCAGAACGTCATTATTTGTTTCCTTTCCCAAATATTCAACTATTCCAATTTTCTTTGAGTCCCGATTTTGAAGTCTTCAATTTTCTTTTCATTTACCTTACTCAAAGTCCATGTTTCTGATCATAAGACATTAAAAAAAGAGAACACTAATGAACATTTCAAGTTTTTACCATAAAAGGGACATAACCACAAAAATAGTGATACTTTAGTTGAGCCATATTAAAAAATGCAATAGGTCTGCGTTTATCTCCCACTGACCAGTTTCCTTCAACTTTCTACTTGCTTAAATAAGACTTAACATAATTTAAATATTTGTGAATATGTTTGGAGAGCAAGATTGTACTATGAAGGTCATTTTCTCTTATTTTTCCTGGAATATCTGCTTTCGATTTCAGTTTTCAGTTTCTTTTGATATATGTAATCAGAGAAATAAAAAAATTAAATAAGAGAAGAATCGTCTTTCCTTCCTCATCTCCCTTTCAGCGTCGAGGGACTATGGCTAAAGACAAGAGTGGTATGGTTAAATATAACGTAATTAATGGACGACACAAATTTGAACGACGTTTCAGTTCAACAGGCTTTCGGCAGGTACAACAAACAATAAACAAACACAGATATGTAAGTAAATTAAATGAGCCCTACATAACTAACTAATAATGGGGTATCTAAAACTAAATATATTTCTAACTAGAATGAGAAATAAAATTGAAAATGCTTTCCCTGCGTATTTTGTAGTGTGGCCAGAAGGAAAATGAACGAGGTCTAGTCCGCGCAGGGTAACTAGTTGACCAGTTAATGGGAGGGCCAAAACAACAGGTGGAAGGGTTATAAAAATATGTGAGGGTGGGGGGGGGGATATTGTATAGGTTACCTCAACTATAACGCCACCGGCAATGTGTATACGTATCTACGTACTAGAACACACCATACTCGTATAGACACACACTCACACACATATATATATATACGCCCATATTATAGTAATATATGTATATCCCCATTTATCACCATCACCAAGTACCATGCCTGCTGGCGTAGATGGTCTTGTCTCTCCACAACTTTCGATCTCGACAGTTATTTATCATTTCTGTAGTTGACCTTCTGCCAAGACATTCTCTTAAGCTGTCTGGTGTCTTTTCTCTTTGCTTCCCTCTATCTCTTCGTCCCTCAAGTTTCCCAGTTGTCACAATATATTGTCACAAGATATCTTTCTATTCTACTTCATCGTCGCCTTCTTCTTTCTTATCACTTTTTTCTTCTTCTTTCCCGAGTACAATCTTCTTTTCTCCTTTCATCACAATCTTCTCGTCCTACATTTCATCGCCACTATTTTCTACTTCGTTCACATCATTTTATTAATATTTTTCCACTTGTAGAACTTCAATAAATTTTAAAGAACAAATAACTATAATGCCGAGTTAGATGTTCTATCGATCTTCTTTTTCATTATTCTTCTACCACTGTTGTAGTGTGTCGAGGGAGATTCATGGTTCGGTCTCTGTGTTTGCGACAGTCTCATTCAGCGACACCCGACGCTGCTGTAGGGAAAAATAAAAGAAGTAAAGAGCCCCGAGACGCCAAATGGCGGGAATATGGTGTTAGTGACCATCAATTTTACAGACCTTCAGCACATGATTTTTGGGGTAATGTGGTAGGTATTACGCCCGTGCAGCTTTACTTTGCCAGAGAAAAATCCGGTACCCATTTAAAGCTGGGTGAACCCGGAAGCCGTCGGTTGGAATCGAACCCTACTTCTTGTCCTTTATAGTCCAATTCACTAACAACTGAGCTATTGTGCCTCCAACTGCTGTAGAGTATGACTGATTTTATCACTCAAACCGAGTCTGGGTCTGCCCCGATATCTGTGTTTGAACAGCACATTTAGTCTAATGTATTTATTTTACAAACAATCATTGTCTGATGTTAGAGGTACAATCTTCGCTCAAACAGCGCGGTTCATATAACAGTGGATATTTTTTTTTTTAAGAGGTAAATTCCAAACCTGTTAAAGTTTACAGTGGTTTTTTTTTTAGATGACCTTATTTTTGTTCACTTCACTTGTCGTTTCTGTTATCAATCTGCTATTGCCTTGAAGCTATGCAGGGGTGAGGAGGATGTGTAATATAATCTAGTATCTGTGATGTTGTTTGTATTTTTTTAGTTGCTGCCCTTTTAGATGTAATGTTCATGGACACATCCGGTCAGAAATATTTTGCACACGTTTCTTATTCTGATTCTGCTGATCCATCATTTTGTTGGTCTCTCTTTTATTTCTTTCCGGATGTTTTGAGGTAGAAAGCCTTTAATGTTGTGTGGTCTAGTTTAATTCGTAACATGTGTCGGTACCATTTTATTTGTTGTTTGTATATATATATATATATATATATATATATATATATATATATATATAAGGGGTAGGGTTCGATCCTAACCGACGGCTTCCGGGTTCACCCAGCCTTAAATGGGTACCGGATTTTTTTCTGGGAAAGTAAAGCAGCACGGGCGTAATACCGAACACATTACCCCAAAAATCATGTGCTGAAGGTCTGTAAAATATAGGGTCACTAACACCATATTCCCTATACGCCACTTGGCGTGACGGGGGTACTTTACTTTTTTTTTTTAACTATATATATATATATATGTTTACTTGCTTGCATTCGCCCGTGACTGAAGGAATGTACCTCTTCATTATCCTCCACCAATGGGAGGTTAAGTGGGCGTGTCTGCGTTGTGTTGTGGTTTGCAGTGAAACTGTGATATTCGTGCCTCTCGGACCAACACATCCGACTTCAGCAAGACATTTTTGAGTACTGGGTTGCCTTCCCTCTTCGACCCCTGCTCACTTGGCCAGACTAGACAAGTTAGTCAGTTACTGGAGGCACCATCTGAGAGGTGGTGCAGGGTCTGGATGGTTCTGGTTCACCGATCCTGGCGCAAGCCATCAGCTGTGGGTCGCTGACAACTTTTGGCTCTGCTACTGTGAGGCGCAGTATAAAATATAAATAAATTCGCCGCCACACACACACACACACATACACACACTATATCTTCTTCTTCTTCTTTCCTTCCTCATCTGCCTTTCAGCGTCGAGGGGAGAAATAATTTGTGGTCTTTTGCTCTTCTGTTTGCCTCTACTGCTGTTATGTTTCCTAGTGCTTCTAATATTCCATCGATCCATCTTTTTCGTGGTCGACCCTTGGGTCTGGTGTTCTCACAACGTTTGTTGAAGGCTCGTTGTGTTGTGTTTAGTTCTTTCTGCCTTGTCACGTGGCCAAACCATTTTATCTGTTGTTTCCTTATATATTCTATGGCGGGGACTATTCCTAGCTTTTTTCTCAGTTCTTCATTTCCGATGTTATCTCTCAGACTGTTTCCTGTCATTCGCCTAACACATTTCATCTCTGTAGAGGTTATTTTTCTTATTGTTCTTGCATCTAGGGTCCAGGTCTGGCATTGGTAGCACAACGTTGGGATGAAGATTGTATTGTATAGTGCTCGTTTTGCCTCCAGAGTTATTTCCTTGTTGGACAATAGTGGTGATAACTGTCCGATGATTTGACAAGCTTTGTTGCATTTTGATTCTATCTCTGCTGTTTGGGAATTTTCGTTTGTCATTAGACTTTCTAGGTATTTGAATTCCTCTACTTGTTTTAGTTGTCTGCCTTCTATAGTTATGTTGATGTTCTGTTTATTTTTGGCGACATTCATGACTTCTGTTTTGTTGATGTTGATTTTCATGTTGTATTTTGTGCCTAAGATGTTCAGTTTGTTTAAGTGTTCTTGTAGGTCTTCTATTGTTTCATGTATTAGTGCCTGATCGTCTGCAAATAGAAGCTCGTTGATCTCCTCTGTCTCTGATGGGTTGGCTAGCTTGCATATATGGTCCATGTATGTAATAAACAGTAGGGGGATAGTACGCACCCCTGTCTTACACCTGATCTAACTTCTAAGTGGTCTGTGTAGCCTGCTGCTGTTCTGACCCTGCAGCTGCTGTTGACGTAGAGACTTTTAATAAGGTTGATTAGATGTTGGCTTACTCCGTATGTTGTTAGTATCTCCCACAGTTGTTCTCTGTTTACTCTGTCAAATGCTTTTTCTTGGTCAATGAAGGCTATGTATAAGTTTATATGTGTTCTGTCGTTTTTTCTGCAAGCTGTTTTAATGTGAATAGTGCGTCGGTACATCCTCTATTTTTCCGGAACACACTATATATATATATATATCAGTGGCGTATAATGGTTTTGGAGTCTGAGCTATCGCTAACATAATAAATAAAAACATACATTATATTCAGTAGGCTAACATAAAGTAATATTTTCTAATGACATCACTACATTTTAAATTACTTACTTATTTATGTTAATTATATCCGTCTTGTTTGGGACGAAAATGTCTTGATGACTTTGTCATTGAAAGTACTGTTGGGTTGGTTTCTACGTTTCTGAGGGAATGTTTTCTCAATGGACATTATTGCCAAACCAGATAAGCGTTTTTGTGTCTGAGTTGAGCGACAATATGATTTGATTCTCTTGAGGCAGAAAAGGTTCTTTCTACAGATGCTGATGCGCATAACGTAGTTATAAATAGCTAAGAAAGTTCCGGTAATCAGACAGTTTCACTTTCACTTTGTGACGATTCTGATTGGCTAGATTTAAAAATAACCCATGTAACCGCATTCATCTAGCAGTTACAATCGGTACATTATTTTGACGGGAATTTTTGAATGGCAGGGGCTTAAATATTAGATTCGGATAGAGGAAAAATGTCCCGCTGGCTCCTAGAGGTTTCAATGTATAATAGTTTCATTTCATTCACAAACGTTATAGTGGTTAGATGAAAACCTTGCTTTAATAAATGCAAATCAAAGCAAATAAATTATATTGGCCTACGAAATGTGTAATAGAATATTCGAAAATTTGTAATATAATTATTAAAAAATATGATAAATTATCATTTCCTTTTGTATTTCGTTAATATGTTCAGGCTACCGGTGGTTGCTGCGGTATCATAGAGAATACTCCAGTGATATATATATACACACGCACACACACACACACATTCCAGGTAGAGTTTAATATTTAAAAAGTGAAAGTATAGTTCATAGACACCTGTTTATGGCGATTAGTATGCTAGACTTGCATCGATAAATGGACCCATAAAGATACAAAAGTCTTTCACGTTATGCAACTGCATGGACGTAACTGCGTGCCTTCTGTACCAATTCTAGTCTTGTCTTTCCTACATGTGACATATGAAGTATTTTTCCTTATTCCTTTCTTTCCGGAAGTGACATCAATCGTGTACACGTAATTAATAAAAATGTTTCTTTAAATGAAGGGTTCTCAAAATATTCCCCAAACAACCACCGCCATTTGCAGCTAACATCAAGTTAAATTTAGATTCACTTAAAACAAATAAGAAGGTGCACGGCAGATAAATCTTGACATTTCTGAAAAGGTACAATGAGGTAGAGAAAATATAAAGAATAGATCAACAATGGGAAACGTTAAACAAATCAATACAATTGACATGAAGATAGATCTTACTGTCAATGTTTAGGGAAAGATCCAGGGAAGATATGAACGAAAGATGACATTTTATAGTTGACGGACACTAGAAGAAAGAATAAACCAAAGAAATCAAAAAGAAGATAATAGATTGAATCAAGAAATAGCAAATAAATGCAATGACACAGAATAAACATTGCTAAACCAGAGGTACAGATAGATTGAAATACAGAAAAAAAAGTGATTAAAAAACAGACAAATAAACAAATTAATTTGAAGAAAAAAATATCAAATAGTGACTGTTTAAAATCAAAGGATGGAGAATGGTTAATGGAATAAGGAAGCATTAGGGAAAGATGAACAGAGGAAATGAAAGAAATCTGTGGTGATAAACAACCAGAAGTGAACGAACACGATAATGGGAACGGACCATATACTGAAGATGTGGTGGATTCCTGAGTAACGAGAAAATAGGCCTGAGACAAATAATATAATCACACAGGAGATATAAGCTATAGGCGAATTTGGAATAGAATTAAAAACTCTACGAACATATACCGGGTTATTCATCTTACTTGCATCTTCGTGTTTATGCCTTGAAGCATCGCAGGAGAAGATAGGAATGCATACAACAAAATAAGCTCTTCTATGGGAAACATCAGGACACAGAAAAGGGGGAAAACTTAGAGAGACACTAGAAAGAACAACTATAAGAGAAGCAAAGAGGTAGAGGGAAAAAGAATAATAAAAGCAAGATAAGTGAGATGGAGGATAAAAATTAGAAGAAAAGAAGAAGAAGAAGAGGAAGATGACTAAGAGGAGAGTGTTGATCATTAGCTATTTAGTTAGATCATCATCATCATCATCAAGTACCGTGCCTATTGACGTAGGTGATCATGCCTCACACAACTTTTTATTTCGACAGTTATTTATCATTTCTATGGTTGCTCTTCTGCCAAGCCATTCTCTTAATCTGTCTGGTATCTTATCTCTTTGCTTCCCTCTATCTCTTCGTCCCTCAATTTTCCCACTTGTCACAATATATTCCAGCTGTTCCCTTCTCATTCCATGGCCAAAAAAAAATGATTGTTTCTTCCTAATGTTGGATATTAGCTCTCTTCTTGCTTTGGCCTCTTTCAGAACGTTTTCATTACTCTTCTTAGCAGTCTATGGTATTCTCAACATTCTATATATATATATATATATATATATAT